>NQII01000323.1:752335-769579 GCA_002778355.1 Clitarchus hookeri | reverse complement strand
GGGGCTCTCAGAGTGGGCGACCATGCCGCTGGTCTTGTTCAGGTGCTGAGACGAACTGGGGAGAGTTATGTCCGCTGTCGTCACAAGTGGCGACAACCGATGTCAAACACAGAACAATGGAACATTACACGTACACTCTGTGATGTAATTATGATGATGGAAAATTGTACAAATTAAATTTATCGCATTGGTGGTATCCCCATTTATTGACAAATGTCCCGTTAATGTTAAAGTTGCGAAATGGATGGGCAATGTCACCACACAAAATGATTTCTTATAATGTTAGAGGCTTTTATAGACAATCTTTATTTTAGGAAATATAATAACTCTTATACAAATACACATTAAATAAGTTATTACATTTTATCCTAAAAGTGTTTTGAATTTCACTTCCGATGACTCGTTGACTTTCACTGGCTACAGCATTGCCAGGTGGCTGTCTCCTAAAGGGTTGGACGAGTCAACCTTGTCAAAGGGATATGGAATGGCATGCTTGATTGCTCTTAACACAGTAAAACACACCCCTGACTGTAGCTGTGAATGCAGTGGCGGTGTTTAATGTGTTTGTAAAAATGCTGCACACCACTGGTGAAACTTTAGGGCACTTATCACTTCAGCTTCGACCCCCAAACCAGTTCGATGCCACTTTGTTGTGTGTCACGTCGTAGGTCGTTGTGCACTTCTACGACGTAACGACCAATTGCCAGTGCGCCCAACGGCTGTGGTTTTGGGTAAACGCCGTTTCGGATCGCGTACTTATTTATTAAAAGAGTTGCCTCTTGTAATAAATGAGTAGAGTGGTCTCTTGAGTTACGCAATCCTTTTTGGTAAGAAGATGCAAGTTCCGTTTTTGTCGGCCTGCACTTCACACTCTTGGCCTGATGAGGTTGGTGCGGCCCGCAGTAGCAGGTGTAGTTGTTGTGACTGCGGCGGTCAGAGTGGGCCCAAGAAGCTCGTGGACGCGTGATTCACATCAGTAGATATAATGCAGGTTAATAATGAAGCCAGGTGGACTCGGCTGCGAAAAACATTATAACACTAACGTTACCTGAGATGTCGAGGATTGTAATGTGGACATCGTCCGGCCACTACGTTAAGAAAAGTCAGAATATTACACAATATTCCTATTTCGAATCGAATGTACGCCAGTTCACAGGGTGAGCACGAAGTAACAGTTCTCAGGATCGTGGTCCGAACGACAACATGGATGTATCCTCTGACACACAGTACACATTTACAGGAAAATGTAACTTATAGCCGGGGTGTTCAGGCTCCCCAGTACCCCTTAGTATTACCATTTGCGCATTTCATGATGCTTTATGTTTACAAATAAGTTAAACTGAACTAGTTAGTGTCATCGTTGATAATTTGGCTTCGCTCGTGCATGTACCATACTCTCTTGTCACTACTCCATGTAATTTTCGTGATATACGTCAGCTTTCTGCAGTGTTTCAAGGTCGCCTTGTGGCATCTAGAGAATACAGTTGTTGTTTTCCACCTGCCGTATGAGGCGACCGCGACTGCAACTCCGCGCCGTATGACCGAATTTTCCATATACAGGTTGTCGAGCAACACAGTTCTTCTGTGCATTGCGGTAATTGTGTAGCCCCGTGACATGTAGCTAAGAATTGTCAGCACAGTACGATGTTCGAGAAAAAATATGTTTCCATTGCAGCGATCTTGGACACATGTGTAGATCTTGTTCTAGGACAGGAAACAAATCCTGACAGGAAATCAGCGTGGGACCTCTAGTCGGGTTAAAGATAAAGTCCCGCGCACTCTTAAGAAGTGTACGGTGTTGATCACCTGGGTGGATCAAAATATTTCCACCTTGGTTGGCACTGGTATTACCCATTGTTTCATGAGTAATTTTTTTTTGGAAAAAATATTGAATTCCAAAATTATTTACAAAGGCTGTGTCATATGTGTGTCAGAAAACCTTTTGTACATTAGTAACTGTGGTATCATTATGAGTAATTTAGTTGTGAACCTACATTTTAAGATCGGTAGTTTTTAATGGATGTTTCCATTTTGGGTATTTTCTCATCTGTCACGTGATACCAGATAACCTCAACGAATTTTATTTGTATTTTAGGTTTTCTCCGAGCATCAGCATTGGCTTGCAGGTCGAAGCTGTTTCGACTGTATTTTCTCCCTTATTGGATGACACGAGTTCTGCCACTGATATTCGAATCTGCTTGAATCAGCTGCAGGAGGAATTAAGTGACGTCACCTCTTTACACATTCGTAAATGCCATGTTCTCCCTTATAAGTTCCCGTTGGCAGATGACGTTCAGGTGTGCGACAACCATTTTAAATGTCCGCCTCCCAAGCTCCAAGTATTCCGGGAAAATATTGAAAAATCGCTAGAGGCTGGCATAATAGTTCCCTCCAAATCAGATTATTGTTCAATGGGATTCATAAGGATTTTTTCCGTTGCCTACAATCGATTGCACCCTTCAGCACTTGGGTAAAGTTCGCATGTTTTCCATTTTATATTTGAATAACATGATGTAGTCAACTTTACCCAGGGTCTGTTGAGTGTTGTATTGCCCGGCATCATAACCCAGTGGAGAGTTAATGATGAGGGTCGTCCGGTCGATGGCCCATGGAGACCCTGGCAATCCTCCGTCGGTTGGTTGATGAGTTGTCACTTACTTACTGTTGCACTTTTATAACTGATGATGAGACTGTCAGCCGTCTGTTACGCATGAATTAAGCTACAGAAATGCGGGTGATGCTACGAAGGATGCCATACAATGAATTGACACTGATTTCACTTGGTTGAGCGGTTTATTCACTGTCCTTGCTACAGTTGAATAATGCGTGAATGATGCCTGGTAATGGACTCAACACTTAAACGGTGAAAAACACGTGGTCTTAGATTGATTGCGTAAAACTCTCCAGTGAGAGGGCGGTTGGCTCTCCCCTCAGTACATTAAAATAACACAAATGTTCCGGTTGACTAATCTTAACTATTGTAGTGAAAGTGACTGTAGCCTACATGCTGGTACTGAGGGGCTCACAGAGTGTGCGATCACACCGCTGGTCTTGTTCAGGTGCTTAGACGAACTGGGCCGAACGGCGTTGGCTTTCGTCACGAGCGGCGAGAGCCAAAGTCAAACGGTGAATGAACGAAACTTTACATGTACACTCTGTGATGTGATTATGATGATGAAAAATTGTACAAATTAAATTGGTGACATCCCTGTTTTATTAACAAATGTCCGTTAATGTTGCGAAATTTACGGACAATGCCACAACACTAAATGATTTTTTACAATGTTAGAGGCCTTTATAGGCAATCTCTATTTTGGGAAAACATAATAACTGCTATACAAATACACATTAAATAGGTTATTACATTTTATTCTAAAAGTGTTTTGAATTTCACTTCCAATTACGCATTGAATTTCACTGGCTACTGCTTTGCCAGGTGGCTGTCTCCTGAAGGGTTGGGGAGAATTCACATGTGCAAAGGGGTGTGGAATGTCATGCTTGATTGCCATTTATACAATGAAAAACACCCCTGGCTGTGGTCGTGAATGCGGTGACTGTGTTCAGTATGTTTATAAAAATTCTGTACACTGCTAGACGACACTTTGGGGCTCTTAACTCTTCAGCTCTGGCCTACCAGCCATTACCAATGCACCACCGAGTGATGCTACTGGCGTCACTCGGAGGTGCGTTGCGTCGTATTTAGTTGCATGCGCTGCGAGGACGCAACAACTAATTGCCAGTGCGCCCAACGACTGTGGCTTTGGAGTAAACACCGTTTCGGATCGCTTACTTATAGATGAAAAGAATTGCCTCTTGTAATAAATTAGTAGGGTGGTCTCTTGAGTTGCGCAATCCTTGTCAGCAAAAAGGTGCATGTTTCGTTCTTTGTCGGCCCGCATTACGCACTCTTGGTCTGATGTGGTTGGTGCAGCCTGGTGTAACTGGTGTAGTTGATGTGACTGCGGCAGTCAGAGTGGGCACAAGGAACTTTTGAACGCGTAGTTCACGTAATACTGTTGCACTATTTATACCTTATGACGAGACTGTGCGTCTTGTGGGTGATGCTACAAAGGGTGTAGTACCCTACATTGATTTATACAGTCAACTTGGTAATGCAGTTTAGTCAATGTTCTGTCTACATGAGAATAATATATGAAAATGGACCTATCACTTACAGCCTGCCGGTGACCTTAGCGTGAAATAAATGTGGTAATATGTTGATACGCGATATTGTTAAGCTCTCTTGTGTGAGAGCGTGCAGCTCTCCCCATTAAAGCCTAAATGACTGCACCGAGGGGGCTCGCGGAGTTGGCGACCAATGCCACTGGTCTTCACAGGCAAGACCGGCAACCAGCGGTGATCTAGGACACGTCAGCCCTGCACCCTGATTACCCTGGAAAACTTTCTCCAAACAGCAGCACTAGTACCAACTCTGCCTCTTAACCTGTCACTGCCCGACATCTTGATGCCTAATAGGGTACCAGTGGAGGAGATAGAAGAAGTATGTAGTTGCCTGTCTACATCTCCACACAGCAACCTTCCATCACCCCAACACACGGTGCCCAGCCACCCAGCAAGGGTTCGGTGAACGCTATTGGAGCTGGCTGGGAAAGTTCGCCTGAGAAACCTCTGTCGCCAGTCAGCGTGGAATTGTAGCCATAACTTCAGCAGATGTGCCTTAACCCCCTCATGACTGTTCTCTTGCCCAGAGTCCCGATGCCCAATATGAAAGCAGTGACAGTCATCGAGGAGATCTGGGGAGATGCACTGGTTAGTACGGCACCCTCGCTGCAAGAAGCCAACACTGCAGCCGCACCACACCACTCCCTACCGGCATCGACGATGAGCATCTCCATGCCTGGTATGGGACATGTAGACAGGGGGTGGGTGAAAAGTGGTTGGGTCAGTTCACCAGCAGCCGAAGGAACACTGTGGGACATCGATGGCTACAGCAGCGACGTCTCGGGCGTCCTGCCTCGCCGACCGCAGCGAAGCCGGCACCTATCACAGTGCTACCACACCTCTGGTGTTTGGGCCACCTTGCTGCCAGACACCATAGAGACCTGCCGAGCACGTGGTCGAATGGGTCCCCTGAAGTGTGGTTTTTGTGTGGAGTTTCAGATTGTGCTTGGGTAGGTTGTGGAGGGGTTGGGGGGGTGGTCAATACTGACCACTACTTCCAGAGACCTTGTCGATCTCCGCACATAACCTAGTGGAGTAGGTAGGTTCCAGCTGCATGCCACACGATTGGAGGCCACACGCCCAACTTGTGCTACATGAGTCAGTGTAAAAACTTTAAACACCACAAGGTGTAACTTTGTGCAAACCACACAGATTCATCTGATCAATTTTTTATAATTACTTTCATAATTAATATGCAGACGGGAAATGGATGCGGTAAAATCCGTGCATAAATAACAAATTGCCGACCATTTGGTCACCAAAACGAAGATATCCCATAACTTTATGAAAAAGTAAATAGTGCATCGGGCAATACTTAATAAAGGAACACAGCAGTATTTAATGATTTTTCTTATCAGTGCAGTGCATAATAAATTAGACACACGTTCCTTGACTCCAACAGTGGAACTCATGAACTCTAACTGCACCACGCCAAAATTCTCATGGCGAATTACCCTAAACTTAAATATTAATTAAAACACTTTTTAAGCAATGCATAATTTTTCTATACTTATGTATAAGTGTTTTGTGTTCGTATTTTCCCTTTCAGGTAGCAGCAAAAAATTAGAAATTTACAAAAATTTGAAAATGCTATAAAAATTATTTTTATGTAATTTTTTTTATCATTTTTGTGTTTGCCAATGCAAACTACATGACTTGTCTTGCTAAATGTGTTGCTTTTTTCAAGGTTCATATATTCCTTTTCATTCATTTCAATTTTGTAGAGGGATTTTCTGTTTTGGAAGGCGGTGGTCAACTCCCGTTATCTCTGCCACGCTACCCCCTCTGTCAGAGAGTAGCGGGCATCAGGGCAAGTCACGTCACACTGTTCAGGGGTGAAGCATCTTTTGTTCTCCAACCGCATAACTGCAATAGACATATTTATTCTGTAACTGTTTTGCTTAACTTTTTCGTGCAATCCCGAGTATTTCTCCTTTATGGAGCTGACTGACAGCCCCTCTGGCATAATGCACAACTTAATCCTTTTGTCACATACATCGATGTTTTTGTGTTACAGCTTCGGCCAGTGTGGGATCTTGTGCCGCACGCCCACTTTAGTGTTGTACTATGTAATTCCGATTTTTGCTGAAGTACAAGCCATTATTTTTCGGAACCGTTTTGTTTTTGTGCATTTATTCCCACCTCACAGGGTTCTTAAGGGCGACAGCCCCTTGAAACCAATAACTATGTGCCACGTTTTCTGCAGCAAGTAAGTTCAAGTGTATTTTGTGTAAAACCTGAAGTGTTTATGTCAGTTCTTTGGAACGATGTGCTAGGGAGCCATAATACTCCAGTTCGGGAGTGTGTATGTTACATCGCACATCCAGCCACCGACGTTAATTATCACGCGCAACCTTGTTAAGATGCGGTGCGTAGGGTCCATTAGCCCAGGCTTTTCGAAAAAGGCCCACCTCAATAGTCTCGTGCTAACACAAGCGGATCTCTTAACTTGTTAGGTGATGCACTCCGGACATTAGCCTTATTACCTGGACATTGTGACTACCCCGAAATGCATCACGGAATTAATTTGCGTTTGGAAGCAATTGCGAATACCTCTGAGAAGTAAACAGCATGGTTTTTCAATCAATGTTGCTTACATGCTTCTTGCACTGGTGGACCCTTCGATATGTTCGATGGGGGGTTGACCGCGGGGTGAAACCATCTCCATTTTTAGGGAAATTCTTGAGCTAAATTTAGGGACCTGCGTGGTGTTTAATATGAATCGATATATCAATCGATATAAATCGTTATTTGTCAAACCGACCAGTACAAACTTTTTTGCTAATGATAAGGGAGAATGTCTACGTAATAAGGGTTAAGTATATAATTTTTAGCACACATGGTACCTATATTTGCTGCAAGCTTGTTTCCAACCAAAATATTGGTTTTATTTAAGTGATATTTGAAAATTCTGTGTATGTTGATTGTCGTGAAGATAGGGATGGTTTGTGTTTCATAAACATGTGAAATTTTGTGGATTAAGGAATTGTTTAAAATTTTTATCGGGATTATTTTATGCAATTGAGGATGTATGGAAGATGAGGAAAATGTGGTAGGTAATTATTAAGTTTAGGGGCAAAAAAAATTTCAAAATTATGATATATTTCTACTCTATTAATCACGTAGAACACGAATATACTAGGGGCGTAGCTTTAAAATAAGTACAACATATTAAAAAAAATTGAACCAAATTGCAAACTGAGCAGTATAGACAGTTTGTTTACGTTTCTGAACGAAACGTCCTAGACCAACAAAAGATGCATTAATGGGTTCTGCACAGCTTACCTTGTTCATATTCAAGAGGGCGTAATGTTAAAATAAGTAGAACATTTTTAAAAAACTTGCGAAGTAGGTAATTATTAAGTTTAGGGACTTTGCTGCAAAAATAATTAACGGAAAATGGTATATTTCCACTCTAGTAATGATGAAGAATACGAATGTACTAGGGGCATTAACGTCCGACTAATTTCGTAATATGTGTCCACATAACCTAATAACCTAACCCCACGATGGATGAATCACTATTTTACATTTTTAAACTATCCTAGTTTTGTTGGGTTTCTAGAATTTTTTGATTTTATACTAACCTAGGATTTTTGGATTTTACACTAACCTAGAATAGTAGGGTTTTACACTAAATTACGAATGTAGGATTGTAGGGATTTAAAGGAACCGTAAAACACACCAAAAGAATGTAAATTGAATACCTGGGTTGGGGGCTGGTATAATTCCTTTGACGTTAATAGATGTAAACAAACATATTTTGCAAGTTTTTTAAATATGTTCTACTTATTTTAACATTACGCCCTCTTGAATATGAACAAGGTAAGCTGTGCAGAACCCATTAATGCAACTTGCCCAATCACTTAATTCATGTGTCGATCAATTAAAACTTTTGTATGTTTAAATTTAAGTTATTAAAATAATTCATAATTTAAAAATTTAGCTTATTTTACACTTAAATCCATTAAAATAAACAGAAAGGTAAAAAAATCATTTCAGTATTCACAATTCTTTATCTAACACTTTTAATTCAATGTTAACCATTGTACTAATTTCCCACCTCATTTCCAACTTCATCGGGCACTCGGTGTACCTGTTAAAATACATGCAAGTAGGGGTGGTGACATTTTTCAAAGGTTCATTTCAGAAGTGCTCAGTTAACTGCGAACAGCCTATACTTAGTAAGGATCTGGCCTTATAATTTTAAACCTGGCCACGCATTTTCTAAATGACGACCATTTTAATATTTAGGGTGATATGTCATCTCTGGAACCATTTAACCAATTTATAACAAATTTTGTATGCTGGCAGAGCATTGTGTAAGCATTATATTTTGAAATTGGTATTGCTAACCTGCCATTTTGGAGGATAGCACCAAATGAAAAAAAAAGTTTTAAATTATATCTTGAAGCATATTAAACCAAATCTCACTCAATTTGGCACGTAACCAATACTATGATAAGCCTGAAAGTATATATTATAAGCATAATATTTGTCTACACATATCCACTTTTGTTAGCCATTTTGTAAGATAGCACTACTCAAATAAGTAAAGTTTGTATGTCATCCCTGTAAGCAATTAACCGATAACTACCGGCGGACATATAGCTATTTTAGTTTAGAATGCTATATCGTCGAAACCATGAAATCAATTTCAACTCATCTTTGTATACTGGCAATGCTCAACTGTAACTATATGAAGCACACTTTTTCTGCAATTTTGTAAGATAGTACCAAACAAATGTATACATTTTTGTCATCTTGGGAAACAATTAACAGATTCATACCAAATTTGGTAAACAAATAGTACTGTGACAGATGGTGTAAATTGGTATATTTTTTGATGGCCAAACACTTATTTTTAAAATGGCAGCTTTATAGTTGTTTAGTTTAATAGGTATGCTTTCTTATCGAAACCATCTAATCAATTCAAATTTGTATGCTGGCACAACTATTAAATGTGTCTACACTGAGCATCTTTTGTCTGCCATTTTGTTAGATATGCCACATGAGAAGATAAAGTTTTTATGTAATATCTCAGGAAACAATTACCTATTCCTACCAAATTTGACAAAAAAATAGTACTACCACAGGTGGTGTAAACTGGTATCTTTTAAGTAGGTCAGGCACTTATAAAAAGATTTTAGCTCAGTATATTTTATTAACTAAACAAATTGGTAATTATTCAGAGTAGCAGTTTTTCTGAAGGAAATGCTGTAGACCCACAAAAGTAACATAAATAGGTTCTGCACGGTCTACCTTTTTAATATTGAGGAGGGCGTAATGGTAAAATAAGTAGAACCTACTAAATAAAATACATAAAAGTAAGAGCAGTTTTGCTGCTTTGTTTAAGTCGGACGCCATGTTAAATAGCCATGTAAGTGTGCTAACGCCACCTATCGGCTGCGGGCGTGAAGACGATAGCTTAGTACACCATTGTATGGGATACAGTGCAGTTCTCGGTGAGTGGAATATTATGTGTTTATGGTTTGCGACGTCCAAACCTGGAGGGTGCTAGTATGAGTGTTTCTGTGCGAATATTCGCCTATGTGGTGGGTGTTACTTGAACTTTAAGTAGACCATGGTGTTTTGTCAAGTGAGGTAAAGTGCACTACAGTTGAATTGGCCGAGGACAGTGGAATCGTACCCGCCGCCTACCTAGGTGAGTTAATTCATATACTTCCGGTGTGTTTTACGGTTACTTTAAGACCCTTAAATCCTATTTAGACTAAAATCTTACGTTCGATTAAAACCCTACAATCCCATGTTAGATTAACAGCCCACAATCTTAGTTTAGATTAACACCCTACAATCCTAGGTTAGATTAAAAATGTAAAATAGTGATTCGCTCATCATGGGGTTAGGTTAAGTGGGCACGTATTGCGAAATTGGGTGGACAAATGTTAAAATGAGGTGTTTTTGTATTTTTTGTGAATGTATTTTTAGTGATTTTACCCCACAATTTCCCTGATCTTCGTAGCCCTCCCCACTATCGTATTTGTCGTTTGTATTGGTAATACGTTAATGCCCCTAGTAAATTTGTGTTCTGTGTAATTAGTAGAGTGGAAATATACCACTNAATACGTTAATGCCCCTAGTAAATTTGTGTTCTGTGTAATTAGTAGAGTGGAAATATACCACTTTCCGTGATTTTTCTTTTATTTACAGAAAAGCCTCTACTCTGAATAATTACCGGTTTTATGTCATATCTCGAGGACCAATCAACCGATTTTGACCAAATTCTTCACACAAGTAGCGCTATGGTAGGCAGTGTAAACTTATATGTTTTAAGTGGCTCAGTCACTTATTTTCNCAAATTCTTCACACAAGTAGCGCTATGGTAGGCAGTGTAAACTTATATGTTTTAAGTGGCTCAGTCACTTATTTTCAAAATGATGGCCTGGTAAATATTTTGGGTTTGTAAACCCTTTCATTCGAAACAGTAGACTGATTAAATCCAAAGTTGATGCTCCAAATCCGACCTCCATAATGCAGTTGATTGGGTAATTTTTTACTTTAGGGGCTTTTCTGAAAATAAGAAAAAAAACTCCAGAAAGTGGTATATTTCGACNCAAATTCTTCACACAAGTAGCGCTATGGTAGGCAGTGTAAACTTATATGTTTTAAGTGGCTCAGTCACTTATTTTCGAAATGATGGCCTGGTAAATATTTTGGGTTTGTAAACCCTTTCATTCGAAACAGTAGACTGATTAAATCCAAAGTTGATGCTCCAAATCCGACCTCCATAATGCAGTTGATTGCACGTTAGCTTATGGTACGAGCTTTTATGGGTTTGAATCCTGGGTTAAGCATGTTTGTATTTGTAATTGTTTCACTACCGGTGCATATGTTTCTGGTTTCATTTCTAATGATATTGCTTTCAACGAGACGTCACGTCCTACCAATGAACTCAGCTTTTAAGAACTTATTTAAAAATTAATTGCACCCATGTAGAGGAAAGTATGCACATTAGTTTTTTCAGTAACATCTTGTTGATGTTGTTAATACACTACAATTTAGAAGGCAACATATTAATGAATTTAATACCATTATAATATAGTGGAATTTTCAAACAGTTTTGTATTTTGCTTATTTGTATGTACATACTTTATTAAAAATTTTTGTAAAATAATTGCACTTTTTTTCAGGTACTTTAATATTAATGCATATTTACTACAATTTAAAACACACATGTACCNATCTTGTTGATGTTGTTAATACACTACAATTTAGAAGGCAACATATTAATGAATTTAATACCATTATAATATAGTGAAATTTTCAAACAGTTTTGTATTTTGCTTATTTGTATGTACATACTTTATTAAAAATTTTCGTAAAATAATTGCACTTTTTTTCAGGTACTTTAATATTAATGCATATTTACTACAATTTAAAACACACATGTACCTGGAACAGTCATAATATTGAATTTCTTAAACAAATCAATACAAGAAGTAGGACGTGGTACTGCTTCAATTATTTGAATAATTGGTTTTTTGAAGAATAAAAATACCTTTACCTGTATGAGATTTTCCCCAAAATAGAATTAAGTATTTAATCAGTGAGTAAATGTTGGTTTGTTATAATGTCATTAAAGTATTTAAATTACAAGTTTTTATCAATGAATACATAACATTGGGAGCGTAGTTTAGCAAGTCAGCCATATGCTTATCCCAAGAAAGCATATCATCAATAATAAACCTATGAATTTAATATCTCTAACATTCTTTAAACTTTCATTACCAATGGTAATAGAATTACAGTAGGCGTTTTCAGTATTAGATCTTCTGTGTTGATGTATTAATCTTTAATGTATTATACTTGAACCATTGTGATAGAGACTCACTGGTACACTTTGACTGGTACACAGCGTCAGAAAATGGCTTAAAACTTTCAATTTTGATGAAAGTAGGTCTGTTTTCTACTTACAATCACAGGTACGTAGTGCAATGAATAATTCTGACACATGAAAAGAAACACTTAATAAACGCAGAAATATGCGAACTTATGTGAACAGACGACAAATATTCATACCATTTGTATGAGCAAGAGGACACCAAAACATGAAAATCACTTTAAATTAAAATACTAACTACTTCAAATTCTACACAAAACATAACACATTCAATTGGTGCAAAAAATGGTGGTTTCATTAAGAAAAACGATGCACGTAAAGAGTAAAATTCATTGATAATAGTAAACGGAATCAGTTCAGAAAGTAATATTTAATTAATGAAAAATCTAATGAAAAACTGATGTCATTCAAATAGTAATTCAATTGTGAAGAGATGGGTAAAACTAAATCACCTCTCAAAATAGTAGCAAACAAAATTGATAATTTATGTGAGAATCAAACTGTAACTGGCTCATTTATTTCTCAGCATTTAATATTAGTAAAATGTTTGTGGTTGTTGGACAGCTTTAGAGAAAGAAATCCTATCTACTGGCTTCTGGATAGCATCCAAAATAAAATTAACACCCTGATTAAATTCTGAAAAATCAATTTAAATGTCCAAATGTCACTCTTAAATTTCACCAAAAATTTAGTAATACAAAATAACGTAGAAGAGTTTTTAGCACACATACGTAAAATAATGTAAATCTGTATTACCAAGCCATATGGACGTCATACTTAATCATCTTTGGTCGAGACTGCAGCTGACGTTGTTGAAGAACTTCAAAATCTAAGTGCAATGCGGTTTCCGGCCTCTTCGGATCGTGCCTTGCATATTTAATGCAACTTGTAATGACGCAGTAGTCTTAATTTTCGGGACACGTGTTTAAATTTCTTTCGTTTCTTTTAAGCTTTGCCAAGCTTCATAATATTTTTATTTGGTATTCAAGTTTAAAGCCGTGGTGGCTCGTTTCCTGTGTTAGTATCCGGCAGACGTGTGCTATTGTAGGTTATCGGGCGGACGTCTGCTCTTTACGTTTTATCAGGAGTCCAGTTACCGTTTCGTTTCGAAAGTTGGAGTTTTGTTAAGCGTCAGCATTATTTAGCTTTTTTCGGCTGCGTGATACAAGTTTTGTTGTACGAGAAGTTCGTTTATGTTGAAGTCTACAGTTTTAGTTCCTACAACGCAGTGTCGTGCGGAGCAGTGTCGATAACGAGTGGAAAGTGGGCGTGGCAGATGCGGGATGCCGTGCCCTTATCTCAGGAGAGGGGGGGTGAGAGGCAGGACAAAAGACGCGTCTGTCTGCCGCCCTTCAAGCAGTGCTTCGAGTCAGTCGCCCGTGAGGGCAGGCCGAGCAGTTACTTCAAGCAGTCGCCGGGAGGGCAGGTCAGTGCAGTCGTCAGAAGCATCATACAATGCTAGCCTAGGACGCGACTGATGTGACGATAACCCCCACATCGGCCACTAGACTTTTTATTTCTCTGCCGGTGTGGAAGGTTGACGCATTTTATATTTATTTTGATGCAAGTTTTGAGACATTAATAATCTGTAAACGACTGTGGCGCTGGTCTGTACTTTTATATTTATCTGTGAGAGGTTCGCACTCTGTATACCGGACATCCGTATGTGAACTGTGAAACTTCAATAGTTAAATAAACATATATAACAAAATAATCTGGAACTTGAACTAATTTTTTTTATTAATCGGCGTCACATTGTACTGAGTCTCGTGTTTCTACCTTGAGCTAGACGTGGCAATGTAACATCGGCTGTAACTAGTGCCGAACGTTACAAACTAGGTGCCTCTCGAACACCTTTCCTACCATTATGATGGGCTGTAAGTACAAATTTAACAGAATTCTTGCAGACAAAACTTTCCGATGTACCGCTCGTCATGGCATCTGAGTAGTGATTAATTAACTACGGGGTTCACACGGGAACGCTAATTAAACGGGAAATTCTAAAATGATGTCACTTCCTGATACGTCACAGTCTTATCAGTTCTATAATTTAATACATTCATTTGTGGTCAAAACTTATGGATTAAACCAGTAAATTGTAAAGAGAAAAACTATGACAAAATAATTAGCACTAACCAAGATATTTGTGCTCAGTTAACATAACAAAATAAAAGAAAGAAGTAGAACTGTCAAAATACGTGAAATGTAAACAAACCAATATGTATGTGTGTGTGTGTGTGTGTGTGTGTATATATATATATATATATATATATAAATTTAGAGGTGACGTCCTGAAATACAAATGTAGCTATGCCTGAGGGTAGGGGATTTTAAGTTATGTTTAAAAATAAATAAACATTCAACTCAAAAGAAATGAAAACATAAACAAAAAGCTTTAGATACTGAAATCGTTACAATGATACTGAATGTCAGTGGAAGAGAAGAGAAGTAACGGGTTAATTTTATTGAGTGTAAAAAGTTTTGCCCAGTAAATAAACTTTGAGAAGAGAGGTTTTACATAAAATGTAATTTTTTTTTATTGTATTTGTAACTATTGAGATTTAGTTCTTGTACTTAAGCAGAGTTACAAACAGGAAGAGCTAGATAGGAGCAATGCATATTAATAACTTTTTTTTTCCATGTGTTAAAAAGTTTAAATTTCAATTTTAAAAAAATTTTGGAAGTCTGTTAAAAGTTTTGAAAATTACGATGTACGTTGATATAAGAGTTCTAATGAATGTAGCGATACTAAATAATACAGTGTGTAATTTTGAAGAAAAAAAAATGACAATATTGAAAATCAGTTGAAAATTACATGGTGATGTAAGAATTGTAATGAATGAATATAATTTCACTGCTATTTTGCAAATTTAAATTTTAATCAATCATAGTAATGAGTACGCACCTAGAAGAAAAATTGAGAATATAAGACATATTTTGTCTAGATATACAAAGGTTGAGGTGTTGTAGTGGTTGGGCTTTAATAATATAGATATGCAGGGGTAAGATGTTGCTCCAGTTTTTATCCGTGTCCTTGGATCATTAGCACAAAGAGCGTGTGTTTTGATTGGGACAGGTCTGAGGCCCGTTGGTTATCAGCACTAGCCTGGCGTGGTACTCCTGGTGAGCCTCCACCCGATCGCCTTCTCGAGGCCCCGGGCTGCAACTGTCAACCTACCACATCCTGGCGTGGTGCCCCTCGGTGAGCACCCCATCCGACCGCTGCCTCTCGGCTCCGGGTTCCAACTTTCCCCTTCCTCCACGTGTCGGAACTCTTAACTCCCCCTCAACGATCCTCCAGCTCAACTCCGCCAGCGTTTTTCCACGTGTCTCCTCGGGGAGGGGGTTGAGGGGGGGCGATTCCATGAAACACCACCAGCCCTTCTCACGCGTCTAACTAGAGGTGCGTCGGTGGCGAAACTCTAGCTTACCTCTGCATTACCTCGGCGCGTGGCCATGTTCTCACGCGTTTTACTCGGGGAGGGGGCAGACCCGCGGCAATTTCGTCTGTCACTGTCAGCCTTTTCTCGCGTATCTCCTATAGGTGCTGCCCGCCTTCCTACGTATCTCATTCATAGTGCATCTGTGATATTCTTGCCGCCGCCCGCCTTTGCACGTTTCTTAACTCCCTCATCGGTGAATTGCTAGCATAACTCGGCNGTGTCAACTGCCTGTCCGCCTCCGGGCTGGCCTGGCCTCGCGGCATGTGTCTCGTGTCACGTGTACTGGGGGGCCCTACATTGGGGATACTGGTTTAAGATGGCGGGGGTGTAACAGCGGCACTTCAGCATACTAACAATATGCGGCACGCGTCACAATCTTGATTCTACTGCATTATTTCCGCCAATTTGGGAGGTTACTAGTGCACTAGGAGGGAACTAATGTCTTTCCTGTCTTCGTAATTTTCTTATTGAACTCTGCGGTACTGTTCTTCGCTCGACTGTGTTGCTAAGCTAACTGGTCATGATTTTGCATTAATAAATTGATGATTGTAAAGGGTTTTTTTTTTTACTTGAAATGAAAATATGGAGGAAATAATTTGAGACTTGTGAATTTTTTTATTTTATTTTAATATGGTGCCTTGATTTAAGTCTGTTGTATCTACCAAGAGAGTAAAACCGAGCTGTGATTCCAGTTGCCAATTCTGATGTCTGCGACATTACAAACTGTTGATGTAACTCCAATAGAAAAATGGTCTGGAAGAAAACCAAATGTCGCCAACATTAAGTTTTTTGGATTTACAGCATATGCCAAGAAATTGGGTCGTATAAAGAAATTGTGGAACCAAGAAGGAAAACATTTATTTTTGTAGGATGTGCTCTAAATGGATACCGTTTGTGGGATTCTGAGAGAAGAAAAATAGGTAACTATTTGTTAGTCAATTTTTGGATACATTTTCAGTTTCTGAGATGATTTTAATGAGAAGTTAAAGTGAGTTAAACTATATTGTTGGTTTCTACGCATTCCACACACATTCTAGTTGTAATATCTGCAACAAAACATTCCGCCCATTTCTGCCTTTCTCCATAATTGCCAAAATAAGTGACCGAGTAATAAAGATAAAATCACGTTTAGTTTCAAATTATATTTATTTAATAAGATTTGTGTCGTTTGTTTATAGATTTTACTGCTGAACCATTAATGAAGATTACCAGGGAAGCTATGTTCAATATAATAAAGCAATGTGAGCATAGAAAAATTGATGAGAAACTGGAGTTTCTTGAGAAGAAACTAGTGGAAAAAACTAAATGTCCCGAAGATAAACTGCAGTTACTTCGAAATAGTGTAAAATCATTTAAACATTACTTTAAACTGAAGTGGACTTCTGCTAGCTACAAAGAGTGCCATTTTCGAAGAAACAACGACTTATGGCTAAAGGAAACAATAGCGCTGCCTACCTGGATAATTCCGAGAACCGGTCGGCCGAGTAGGGGATTTGACGAAAGCAGTGAAAGGCGCAAAACCGAACAACTTAGATCTGAGATATCTCACGAAATGTTGACGTATGCTGCGCATATGAGCACACGGGCTGCTGGCAAAACCGATTTGTCTAAAATTATTAAAGACTCTTTTTTTAACTCCAATTCGGGCTTCAAAATACAGAAGAATAATAATATCCGCTGAGAAAGGCAGTACTCATCAAAATACAAAGCTTTCAACAACAAAAGCTTTAGCTGTATTCGTGGATGCTGACCTCACTT
>NQII01000323.1:738202-752111 GCA_002778355.1 Clitarchus hookeri | reverse complement strand
TATATATATATATATATATATATATATATATTTGCCAATTTAACCATTTTGTTTGTTTTATTTCATCAATGCCTTTCATCTAGTTACGATGATACTACTGTAAAGTATCAACGTAAATTGCATATAAATCATATCAATACATGTTTAAACTACATATTAACTCTAAACAATAACTCAAACACACTTAAATACTTTTGGCCAGCTTTTTAGGACAAATACTTGTCTGTGCAGTGTCCGAAAGAACTCTGTACCGTGCGATGCCCTTATTTGATTATGTTTTTGGTGCAGTGATGTGAGGGGTGGGGGTAGAGCGCAGTGGCGATATGAGCTATGAGCGTGACTGATTTCACCCACGCCTGTGCTCTTCTTTCTTTCAACCTTGTTGTTAAGCCAAACATTTTTACAAAATTACTTCCACCAGTGTGGAAGATCGTCAGATTGCCAGGAGGAAAAGTTACTTCTTGTCTTTGTAATTATCTCGCAATTCAAGTTTTAGCTATGTGAATGAGTAATGAACTCTGCTATACTATTAACTTGTAATATTTCAGTAGAATTAGAAAGCCGAGATTCTGTTATCCTTATTTATTAACTCGTTCTTCTTCTCCAACAAATTTGACAAAGATCACTCGTTTCACATTATCGAGGATGAAATTTAAAACATCTTGTATACATTATCTATTAAATTATCTCAATTTTATTATTATTTAGCACACACGCATTCATTCTTGTCGGTAATTTCTATTGTTCTGTGAACTCTGATTGGCTGTCGTCTGACCACGCCACATTCCTCCCCCAATTATAAATGGCGAGACGAGAGCCAATCAGGATACTTTTCTTTCAGTTCATGTGATTTATAACTTTCAATACTTACTATCCTCTAAGGACCTAATGAACAATAACAATAGCAATACTTGATACCCTCTACGGATAAAATGAAATATAACCTCCAAATAATTTCTACATCAACAAACTCATAACATAACCAAACTTTCATTGCACTTTGTTTAAATCATATAATAAATCTTAATTTGAAAATTATCTAAATTAATTGTCATCACAACCAAATAATCCAAAACCAAAGGGTAATAATGATATAAAATTATTACGTGGAAAACCGTAATGTTACAACTTGAATAAATCTCAAAGGAAATTATCTGACATTGTCTTTCCTTTTTTTTATGATCCTTTATTTAAGCCAAATGCTACTTCTGAGTGAGTAAAATGAGCTGTGAGTTCCAGTCTTTGATTTTGAGTACTGCAGCATTACAAAGTGACAGTAGGGAAGCAGATAGTTTGACGAAACACATGAGAGGGGGTGATCTGAGGCAGAGTTGTTCCTTGCAGAAGTAAATATCTTGTATACAAGATGTATAATGAGCCAACACTGACATATGCGTGTGAAACACGGTGCATTGTAGAGCAGGGGTGTGAGTGAGGCACAGTCAAGAGAGAGGACATTTTTTAAAGCAGATGTAGAGTAACAAAACTAGACAGGATGAGAACTGATACTGTTAAAGAGGCTCCTTACAGAACAGAAACAAAAATGCTGAGTAGGTACATGCAGGCATGTGAAGAGGATTCATGGCAAATGGCTGCAGGGAAGACCAAAGAATGGATGACGTAAGGGAGGTGAAGAGTCTTGGAATCTGTTCTTGTTGATCATGGTGATAAACTTATTTACTTGTTACAGTTAATGTTCTCTTTGCTTTTAAATGTGGTTTAAAAAATTCTGTTCTCTTTTTAAATAACATATTATGTAAGATGTTTGATTCTTCATGCATAATAGCTTCAGGTGAAGCTAGAAGGTTTTTCAACTAATTTTTTATCTTAAACTTTTTTTCCCTAAAATTAAAATGTTTTTTTTTTATTTGTGAGAATAGTTTGTTTTTAAATTAATATGTGTGTTTCTATTTGTATAATTCATTTTTGAGAACAGGAATGCAAAATAAGTTATTTTCAGTGTGAAAAAATCATGCATGAGGAGGTTAACATAAGAAATATTTTGTGGCACATATCAGTAAATAGAACATCTGCCTCCTTTCTGCCGTCGTTGAGGCTTCCTTCACACACCCTACGCAGTTAGGAGATAATTACANACTAAGGAGGGGAGGTAGGAATGTAATAAGGGGAAGGACTGGTAGCAATATCAAAAGTGCCTGGCTGTGCGTGTGTGAGTGAGTGTGTGTGTGTGTGCCGCTGCTGCATGGTTCCTTCGACATGGGTGCTCTGTGCGGCACAGCTCCTGATTATTATGATGTTGAATTTCTCACGGGCATGTCCTTCAGGTGTGTACTTAACATTGTGATTGTAACGTGCACTGTATTTTAGATCTACTGTCTTTTTATTAAAAACTGACTTCTACAAACCATTAAAGTTAAAATATATATATTTTTTTTCTTTTAGAAAATTCTAATTGAAAAATCTAAGTGTTTGACAGTAACACATCGTGGTTTGTTCTGTTTAATTTAATGTGACTAATTAAAAAAAATTAAAATAATGGCAATGAGTCATAAAGAAGCAGGTGACATAAATAAATTTTTTAATCATATCTGAGTAGAAACAGTAAGCATAACAAAAATTTAGCACAGTTTCCCTCTGCTCCCCATAAATAAATGTAGGAAATGCTTGTGTAGCTGTAAAGTAAGAGTGCACAAAGTTGGCATTTCTGAAATAATTTACAAAAGTTAATTCATGTTCATTAAAAGTAATAAAAAATCACAACATTAAATAGTGCAATGAAATTTTATACAACAAAAGTTTTAACCCTTTCATGCCCATTATAGACAATCGTCAACATGTTGCACAGGAATCTTATATTTGACTGGTACTGTACACTGCGAGGCTCATTGCCCAATGATCTGCCCTGTGGGAACTGATTCCTAAATCGTGCTACGCTATGTCTGGTTCATATTACTGATCACCAAGCACAAAGACTACAGTTTGTTGGTTGTGATAACAAAACAAATTCTTTGCCAGCTTAAGTACAGCACGTATCAAAACATTTCTTATTTCCAGCGCCAGAAATTATAGATCAATGTGGGAATGAGTTTTAAGTAGAAGATAGACACAATACGCAGAAGGTTATTTCCAGTGTCTGTGACCTTAAGTACTGTTACTTGGATTTATGGGGCATAAAAAGATTGTTTAAAATGCCGTCAATGCCGTTAGTGTAAAATAATAAACTAATTTGTAAAAAAAGCAAGCTGTTGCCCACATGTGAAAAAAAAGATTGCTGTTCTGTATTTACGTCAATGGAGCAGCAATAAACCATAAAATATAGGTTGTTCACTGTAAACTGAGCACTTTTGAAAGCCCTGCTTACGATCTACTTGTACGCACATTGTGTATTCTTCCACCAGTTCACATTGCAGTGAGCCTCATCACTTTGTTATGCTTCGTTTGAGGGCAACTGTAAGGGATTATTAGAAAAGTAAATATTTTACAAATGTGTTGTTAATTCTTACACTTGTATACTTTAAAAACACAGCAAGAAAAATAAATAATTTAATTATCCACAGACTTTCACCAAATATTTTTGATTCAATGTTAAAACATGGAACTACTTTCCATCCGTCGTTAGCTACATTACTGGGTGCATGCCAGTCATCGCACCTGTAAGAACATATGCAGGTAAGGGCAGTGACATTTTTCAAACGTTGAATTCAGAACTACCCACTAAACCAGGAACAACTATTACTTATGATTGTGCAGATAGTTAATTATGGGCACATGTGCAATGTTTTCATAGCCCCTGTTACGTATAAAACTCTTCTTTGGAAACACAAAGTTGTGAACTCACAAAGGAAGGAAAGATAGATCTAGGAAAAACAGCATACCATATTTTTCCTTACATAATGTAATAAGCTGTCAACTAATCAGTAATTTGTATTTTGTGTGGTACATGCAACCAGGGGCATAAGTACGAGGCAGGGTTTACACTGACCCTCCCTAAATTTAGTAAAGGGTGTCAGATTGAGATGGGGTTATATATTTTACACAATCTCTAATGAACTGTTATAATGTATTCCTTATACTTCTATAAATCTTCTTATCTTGGTTATCCTATACATCTTCTTTTCTTGGTTATAGACTTCTTTTGTATCTTTTATGCGGTGTGTAATTTAGGTTTTGAAATGTACGAGATAAGCAAAAGTATGTTAAGAGGGGTGCCTGGAGGTTTGCACCCTCCTAAATTAGCGAGCTTGTTATGCCACTGCATGCAACAGAAAGTAGCCACATAGCGCGAGACTAACTTATCCAATTACATCTCGTCACCAGAGCTGATGGAATATCCACCAGTTCTGAGCTGACCTGTTGGAACCCCATTCAAATCGCCCTTCATATATATACTCACTTCCTTTATCTTTACACCACTTCAGAGCTGCCAGTGTGTATAATTTGATATGAAATCAGTATACTGTAATTTGGCTGTCCTTTGTATAGTAAAGTACTGTATAATAGAATCATCCATTGTAATCCATTTATGTGCGTAATGTATAGGAGAAGTGTGTCGAACACAGTTCTATTGATAGTGACTTGTTACACAGTCCTGTAGCTTGGCTACAAAGTGGACTCAGCGGAATGAAAATAAACAAATAAATAAATTTGAAATGAATGAATGAAATTGCAATGTTATAATGTTGGTTGAACTGATGTGTTTTGTCCAATTTGTAAAAAAAAAATTAATTATTTTATTTTACTTAGTGGTATTCAATTTATTTCATGGTTTTGTATAATAATTCCAGATTTTTTAAAGTTTTAAGTACAAATTTGTATAATCTCAAATACAATGCAGGCACCCCTACGCCACCTAAGTACTTTCGTGCTTGTGATAATTTGGTTTTAAACCTTTAAATATTCCAGTGAGCTGAAGTATTGTATGAAAGTGATTGGCACCTATGGACTCAACAAAATGTAGTTCTAGTCAAGTATGATTATTATGCACACAAAATGTCTTAGATTAGTTTCAAAAAGACTGTTAAGTTATTGCAATTTTGAGTAGATGTTATATCACATCCCTGTTTTCTGTAGTTTAAAATACTCCCTGATGTGTTGCCAAGCCTTACTTTCAGACTGCCTCTTTATCACATTATGAGATGTACATATATACCATAGGGATGATGGCATAATTATTTTTTAACAATGTTGTCAATAAATGAGATTGCGTCCTTGGTGTTTTATTAAAATTACGGTATGGTGAGGGTACTGGACTAACATGGTTGATTTCTACATACAATACTTTGGTTAAAATTCCAAATTATTTGTAAAATATAATTCATAATTTTTTTGGCTTAAATATGAAAATCTTAACTTAAAATTTTGATTGGTACAAATTTCAGTCATTGGACACAAGGTTAGGTTTGTTATGTTAGTTATGTCTGTGCTCACTGTACTTTATAAAATATTTACCCTACAACTAATTTTAAAAATGACACTTTTAATACATAGTTAAGATGAAGTATTTGTCATAATTTAGTTGGGAAGGTAATGGGGGTGGTAACCCCTCCCTCTTCTAACCCTTGGCCGCTGAGGTTATGAACACGTACTATTACAATTAGTTATAAGCCTTTGATTGTTATAAAAATAGGTCATCGCTTTAAATTATAATGCATTTGATATTAAATTGCGAAGTGATTTTTGTCGTACTAGTACTAATTAAGTAACACACGTGTGTCAGCATTACTAATGCTGGTGTAACCTCCATTCCTTCACTTCAGTAAGAGAAATTCTTCCCCTTCTCCTCACAGTCTCAACCCTCTTGAGAAATGTGTGGCTACGCCTCTTGTAGGTTGCATTAACTATAATGTACATGCAGTGACCAGAAGAGGGCAGTGAACAAGAAGCGAAGCCTATTGAGGAGATGAGAGAGGGCTGGTATGTTGTTACAGGAAGGATTCAGACCTTGCTACAGCTATGAACACATCACAGCTGCCATCGGAGGGGCGGCTCTCGGGGGATATAGCACTGGAGCAGCTGTATCCTGCCCTCCTGCAGTGCTTCGCAGTCATACTGTCCGGGTGAGCTGGGTCATGCCTTCGTCCCGTTCCCTCTGTTTCCTGCCTGCCTTTGTCTCTCGGGCCCACAACGGCCACAGCACTCGCCTCCCACCAAGGTGAACCGGGTTCGATTCTCGGTGGGGTCACTCCCAGATTTTTGCATTTGGAATCATTCCAGAGAATGCTGCGGGTCGGCTGGTTTTCTCGGGGATCGCCTGTTCCCCCGCATTAGCATTCCGGCACTGCTCCATATCCATCTTGCTTCACCCTCACCGACTATCAAGACCTCGATAAGAGCTGCTACGGGGACTGTGATGAAATAGAACAGACTCTGTGTGCGAGATGGCTGCTGTCCAAGCACGCAGTCATTGTGCCACACATTCAGCATGGGTTTGGGTAGAAACTGATGGATAGTGCATACTGGTCATTAAGTTGTAGCAGTGAGAGTTGTAACAAGTTACTTGTGGTGGTTGCATGCTTGTTCACTCGCGGAAGGAACAGACTTGCGCACGATCACACATTGTAGTCGCCACCTGAGAGTCAGGGCTGGCATGTACTGTCATTTGGGGTTACTTTCTACCACAACAGTGAAGATTCCTGCTTCAAGGTGCGGTGAAATGTTGGTTAACACAACCAACTAGACGCGGCTCCGACCCCGGAAGCCAACACAACCATCTTGACGATGGCCAGGAAAACCTGTCATCATCTATTGTACGATGTTACCTCAAATGACCACGTGATGTGGCTGGAGGCATCGTTGGGACACTTCCTGCCGATTGTCCGAGGAGAGACGGCAACAGAATGCAGTGGTAGAGAAAACAAGAGTACCCAGGAGGAACCCCTCCTGCTATTGGCTGTTGTGCTGCTAACATGCCAAAACTTTCACTGTAGTTGCTCGAGGATGGAACTTGAATAGCAGTGGTGGGACACGAGCTTGCTGATTGCACGACCAATGGACACTGCAGTTCCTCTGTAATGTGGAAGCAAACTTGAGTACATTCACAGCAGGTGATTTATTTTCTCAATGCTCATTTCAGTAAGTAAACCAGAGTGTAAATTACAATCTGGTAAATTGGAATATTAAAAGTATATAATCCTCATGTGTGTGGAAACATATACAAGTAATCCAGCTTATTATGTAATTTGTTGTTTTTCTTTCAAAATGTAGTTGTTGTACCAAAGCCAATGAGATCCCTAGTCCTTTATATTCATATGGCAGCTTGACACAGAATTACATAAACTTGGCAGCAGTGTTGTCTCTTATTTTTTTTCTAACATTTGGTTTCTAGGAAGTTTTTTTAGTAGTTTTAACATAGTTTGTGTTGTAACCAAAAGTTTAAATGGTTAATGAGATAAAACGTGGAAGCTATAGAGATAATAAAATTGCCTGAGAACACAAATATGAAAGACTGGTATAAATTTAATCAAATATGGGCACATCTCTTCATGGACAACTTGAAACAGAGTGATCCGAGGGCAGCGATCACGGACTCTCCAGAATTGGCAAACCACTTCAACCAATTAGGAGAAAGCCAGTCAGGAAGCAGCTTTCCAGAGATCTGGGTATATGAGGCAGTGCATCTTTGGCAAATCACTAGTCAGTTAGTCAGTATGATGATCTAAAGAAAGTAGTTACAATGATTGCTGAAATTTGCAAAGAGACAAGTCTTTGATGCTTCTCAAACCCAGCAGTCTAGGATGTGAAGACAACGCCCACGAAAGCCTGTCATCTATAGATATACATTTGTTATCTGAAACCAGTGTATATTTCATAACATTTATGTATACCAGTAATGTGAGAATTGTTGACATTTTAGCAGTTTGTATGTTTTTTAATAAAATGGTTTATCATTCATTTTTTAAATATTTGAATTTTTATGACTCTTTCTACATTATGCTAGAAGAATAATATGAAAGGAGGGGAGTGATAACAATTTGAGACATCTAAAAACTGCTCACACATAGGTGGTTACCTGGGATTCAAACCCGCAGCCTCATAACCTCCACCCACCTTAAGGACCTTACCATCAGAGGTCACCATTAACGATCAATGACGTGTTTTGTTTTGCAGCTACGTGGCGGGTCGCATGAACTTGATCACCGAGGCAGAGTCCAAAGGACTGAACACATTTGTTGGCGTCTTTTCACTGCCATCTCTTATATTCCTGTCGTTGGCGGAGCTGGATCTCTCTGCAGTGAAGTGGATGTTCCTACTAGCAGTGTTGGTAGCGAAGGGTGCCGTGTTCGTGGTCGTCGCAGTGATCACGTTGCTCATAAGCCGCCCCATGGCACCGGGCAGGGCGGGCTTGTTTGCTATATTTTGCACCCAGAGCAATGATTTTGCTATTGGTTACCCCATCGGTAAGTAAGTAGGCTAATAATTCTGAAGTGTTTTTGAGACTTTTGCTTTTTCACTCCCTTGTAAATATTTGAACAAATATACAGTATTTCAAATTGAATATGTTAAGATTACGATGAACAAGTTATTATTTTAAAACAAAGTTAAATCGCTTATTAGTTTGTAGTGAAGGATGTGCTAAACTCACTTCAGTCTTCCCACACAGTCTACGAATGTCTTTAGCCTTGTTGGAACTGTGATACTGATTTCCGTGCGTGAGTAGTCAGGTTGCCAAGCCCTTCCAAGAGAGGCACATTCGATCTCCATTGTAGGTAGGGCCAGTGGCTGGCCCTGTGGTTGGAGCACTCACCTCCCACCAATGCATACTGGGTTTGATTCTTCGCAATGTCACCCGGATTTTTGCGTGTGAGAATCGTGCCAGGCAATGCTGCTGGTCGGCTTGTTTTCTCTGGGATCTCCTGTTTCCCTCACCCTTGCATTCTGGTGCTGCTTCATATGTACCTCGCTTCACCCTCATTTGCTCTCCAGGCCTTGTTTGGAGACCGTAAACCTTTATCCTGAATTACAATTTTGTAAATGTGCAGAGGAAAACTGGTGGTTTTGGAATTTCAATAATTAAGATTACTTTGATAAACTAAAAGCAGGTCAAATGAGAATAATCTGTAATGACAGAAAATAAAAGGTCATATGCTATTTGATGTATTTATAGTAGTGTGCACTGTTTGTTTCAGGTGTGAAGTAATTTTGTCAGTTTTCGTAAGTGTAAGTGCCATGGTGCTTATTCGTAGACTTATTTTGCGAGTTGGTGTCTGCATTGGATATTATATCTTAAATACAGCGTACAGTGTCTGTAAATACACTAGCAATTATTTTTACTCCAAATTTGAATAAATTTATTTAAGGTGGAAGCAGCGCAAAATACTCTAATATGCTGTAGATGCCATTTGTTCTGTCGGGTTGGCATGATCTGTGACAGTTTGAATCAAACTTGCATCCATTTTGCCTGATTGGAAGCATTATTTACATGTTATATAGTAAAACAGAATATTGCAGAGTAGACACTGTGATGGTTTATCACCTCCAACCAGCAGATAGCAGCAACTCGGTTCAGTAGTGCTTTTTGTTGATCTGAAAGTTAAAATACCAACATAATTTACTTTAACAGTTGTCTTTATTTTCTTTCTGTTAACTCTGCTTTCAAGACCTCAATGTTAACAGTCGCCCAAATCTCTCCACCCCACTCTTTCTGTTAAGTTTTTTTTTAAGAATTATGGTCAAAGTACAATGACAAAATTGAAACTTCACTACATTCGTAATATATGCAAAGAAGAATATATATGCATGCTGATAATAATTATATGTTTCTTAAAAATATCTTACCAGAGATATATTTTTGTGATACCTCATGCAGCCAGGTTATTTTTCTTGCTCTTGGATGTGTTTGTAAGGATCTGTGTGGTGTAGTTCTCTTAGCATACTTGTTGACATTCACCACCAGCTTCTAAGTTAAGAAAATGTTTATAACGGAGAAAGTTTAAATTTAAAAAAATCTCATGTTCTGAAATAATTTTAAAAGTTTATAATTATGTTGTAGGTTTTAAGCAAGTTCAGATGCAGTTTATATAGTTGTGCACATAATGCAGGGGAAGGTTATTTTGACTGGTACTGTACTTTGTGAGGCCCTGTGCCTAATGATCTTCTGTGTGGCTGTGTAAACCATGCTACTGCTTTGTGTTTTCAAAGGTCTTTGTTAATACAGCCGCACACAAAGCCCTCAGCTCATTGGTGACTATAATTAAACAACTGGTGTGTTGGTTTAAATACAGTACACATATAAAATTTTCTTATATGAAACACTGGCAACATTTCAGTTTTCCCGCTGCACCATAGTTAGTCCCCTGGCCTCTAGTTTCACTACCATATTGCAGTGTCCTGCAACTCACAGCCCGATGAAACTGTGTGAAACGTGTCTCTTCCTTCTTGTGCATGTGCCTGTTGACAAGTACTAGACTGTGATACTTGTGCTTCTGTCCTTGTATATATTTACATAAAACCATAATTTAAAGTGGGTCTGAAGGATAGAGTAGTTTCACAAGAAGTTACTTACCCACAAAAAACAAATTACTCATCACAGGAACATGTGCCCTTTAAGTACTTATCACATTAACTAATCACGCGTCTTCCTCTCTGCTGGTACGTAATAAACAAGTAGATAAAATGTTGGGTTTGTATAGCATATCATCACAAATAAGACTGAGTAAATTTTGTACATATCTACAGTAAAACAGGTAAGTATGAAATACATACCGTGGTATGATAATTATATATTCTTCACAGGTTTTCCTTAACCACATCAGCAATGCTTCTGAATCACAATTGACAGCATGGAAGTGTCAACTACATATTTACAGACGGCTGGTTGTTCACACAGTGATGTTGACATATTTATGATTTCATACTTTGTATATGTGCATTGAAAATTTTTTTTTGCCCTTTTAAGCAACCTGGAAAAATTGTTGAAGAATAGAGGAAAATATACTGTAAAAACTGTAAACATGAACAAATAGAGCAGGTGTAAAATGCAAGAAAGTGTAAAAGAGGGAGATGTAAAAAAAGGGTTCTACTGTATTTCTGTGTTTATCTCTTGATTACTCTTTTACTCTTCTTCCTTCTCTACCTTTCTCTGTCTTGTACTCGCATACGTTGGAGATTGAGACCTCAGCATCTCCGGTGGAACACAGATCATAAACATCACATTTTGCACTCGTGGTTTATCAGTAGATGGTCGCCACGTGTCCTGTTGTGACTATACTCCTGAGTCTAAGCAGTTTGTTTGATTGTGCAGGTGTCTGTCTGCAAGTAAGCTTATGAAAAAATTCAATTGTATAGTTTTTTTATAATCATATGCCGCCAAAGTACTTATTTTCAGAATACATGTGATATTAAAAACTAACTAATTTAAGAAAATAATAATTTAGAGAGAAAGTTGCTCCAGTCTAATTATGTAGAGATTATTAAAAATTTTATTTATACAGTACATATTTGTTTTTGATACTTCTCAGAAATTTGGTAAACCCATTTTTACCTAGTCTATTATAAAATTAATGAAGTCAATATCTGTCAAGTTTCCTTGTTTCATGTTTTGTAAATAAAATGGCTCATATTTGCATTTCTTGGAAATTATAAAATTGTTATTTGGTCATGTGATTGTGCAAAAAATATGGATATTTTTAAATCTATTATCTGTGAATGACTTGGACACACGTGATGTGTGTAAGTTGAAGAATGTTTATATAAATATAATGAACTGTCTATAATTGAGCATTCTTAATCAACTGTGTTCTTCAGGACACACTAGGAGTTGGCCTTGTTCATAACACTTTCATATATTACTAGTTTGTGGTTACCTGATCGTTCCTGAGAGTCGTGCCCAGTTCCTCCTCCCAGCCACAGTGCGTCCTCCACAGTCGCACGTACATTAACACTGACGTGCTCTGGCTCACTAACTGACGCACAGATCAGGTGCCCGACACAGTGAGGAATGAGGGCAGCAGATAACAGCCTAAGTCATCAGCACCGATAAGTGTGGAGCTAGGTGAATGTGGAGCAACGACAGCTTGCAGTGGCAGGGGAAACGAGAGTACCACAAGAAACCCACCAGCCAACTGCAACCCCCGCCACATTTCCCACATATGTAAGTCCTGGGTTTGACTCCACTGTGACCCAAGCCCAGTCTACAGCAGCCACCAGGTGACTGTTAGAAACGTACACTCAGACTTCTATTTCACAGACACTCATTGTATTAGTCTTGTAACTGTTTCAGCCACTCTTGTGAGCACTTGACTTCAGGACGAATGTGTTGGCCTTCTGCATTATAATTGGCCTGATTACAGGCATGCATTGAGCTCTAAGTGACCAAACCCACTCCAGCATAGCCTTATTTGGGTTCTTGTGAGCTGCAGATTTCAGCGTCTTTGCCTTCAAATTTCAACCATCTTTCTGCACCTCCTTCATGATTGCCTTCTTTTTTACTGAGTGGTAAATATGGTCATGTTGTCATGCCACCAAACTGTTTCCGATTGCAAGCGTGTGCCCCATCCATCTTCTTGATAATTTCTTACTTTTACACAAGTGTGACATCCTACCTCTTGCTTCCACTTTTATCATAATCGCAATTCAAAAATGTGTCCAAATAAAAAGCATAAGTAAAAAATTGCAGCAAAGTAAATTCAAATTACAAAAATTTGAAATCCAAGTGAAATAGTTTAAAAAGTTTACCAATAAATATAAATCCAAATAAATCCAAGCAAAATCTAGAGTTAAACATATTTTCTTTCTTTACCACTTACAGCATGCATCAATGTTGACATTGGCAGGTGCTGCTGCCGTCGGCAGGATGTGGAATGTGCATGTTTATCTCGGCAGGTAGTACTACTGCGAGCTGTGAAACAGCTGACATGTCGGTATCCTTGCTCATGCACTGCCCACTAACTACAGTAAGTTGTAATGACGCAATATTCATAATTTTTTGGGACTCTGGTGTAAAATTCTTTCGTGTGTATGAAGCTTTGGAAAGCTTCTTAATATTTTTATCGGGTCTGAAGTTTAAAGCTGTGGTGGCTCGGTTCCCGTGATAGTTTATCCGGCAGACGTGTGCGTTTGTAGGTTATCGGGAGGACGTTTGCCGTGTTACATTTTATTACAAGTCCTGGTTACAGTTTTCGTTTCGAACTTTGGTTTTTTGGGGAAACGTCAGCATTAATTAGATTAGTTCGTTTCTGTGGATCGGGCAACGTCGACAGGTTTTAGTTCCTTCGGCGCAGTTTAATGCGTCAATAAATGTTATACGAAACGAGATGTTAGTTTATCGGGATGTTGAATGCGTCGACAGTTTTAGTTCCTCCAGCGCATTTTCAGGCAACGTCAACAAGTTTTTGTTGTACTAGAGGTTAGTTTCTGTTGACTGCGCAGCAGTCGATAACGTGTTGAGCGCGGGACACAGCGCAGTTTGTGATGACACTGCTGGCAGAGGCCAGGCCGTTATCGCAGGAGAGGGGGGTGCGAGACAGCACAAAAAAGGGTGTCTGTCTGTCGCCCTTAGAGCAGTCTTATTCAAGTCAGTCGTCGGAAGAAGGTACTTCGGGGCAGTCGCCCGTGAGGGCAGGTCAGAACAGTAGTCGTCGTAGTACAATGATAGTCTAGGTCGCGTCGTGTGTGACGTGAACCCCCACATCTGCCACTAGACTTTATTATTTTATTTCTCTGCCGGTGTGGGAGGTAGCCGCATATATTTATTTTTATGCAAGTTTTGAGAGGTAATTTTCTAGTTTAGGGGCTTTTCTGAAAATAATAAAAAAAACTCCAGAAAGTGGTATATTTTGACTCTACTAATAACGTAGAACACGAATATACTAGGGGCATTAACGTACGACGAATTTCCTAACATGTACCCACCTAACCTAACAGAACCTAACTCCACGATGGGTGAATCACTATTTTACGTTTTTAAACTAACCTAGGATTGTACGGCTCTAAACTAACCTAGGATTGTAAG
>NQII01000323.1:679123-737651 GCA_002778355.1 Clitarchus hookeri | reverse complement strand
CGTAGCCATTAATAATGGCGGCACACGTTAGTCAACGTAAACATCAGTTACTCGTACATGTAGCGAGTATTTTTAATATGTTGTACTTATTTTAACAGTACGGCCGCTTCAATATCAACTAGGTAAGCTATGCTGAATTCATTAAAACAACTTCTGTTGACATAAAACGTTTCGTTCAAAACGTAAACAAACTGTCAGAAACAGTCACCTCACAAACTTGTTCAATTTTCCAAAATATGTTGTACTTATTTTAAAGCTATGCCCCCAATATATTCGTGTTCTACGTTATTAGTAGAGTCGAAATATACCACTTTCTGGAGTTTTTTTTTTATTATTTTCAGAAAAGCCCCTAATCTAGAAAATTACCTTTTGAGACAATAACCGGTAAACTACTGTGGCGCTGTGTCTTTACTTTTATATTTATCTCAAGAGAGGTTCGTACTCTGCATACTAAATCTCCGTCTGTGAACTGTGTGGCTGAATGTTAAATAAATATATATATATATATATATCAAACTAATCTGGAACTTCTTTCTTAAGTAACTAGCGTTCAATTTACTGAGTCTCTTGTTTCTACCTCTGAGCAAGCCGTGGCAACGTAAACAGTCGACAGTAACAAGTGCCGAACGTTAACTACATGGCGCCCACCTTTGAGGCTGCAGTAATATTATAAATATAAATGTAACGAGGCGGAACATTACAAAGTTTTAATGAATTTTCCCAGTTTCTATCCCTGCCCCTGACTGCCACCATGTGACGTAACACGTGAAGGATATTACAACCCTTATTTTAAATCTTGATGTTTGTGACTGTGTTTTAGTAAATTTTTGCTACAATTTTTGTCCCCTAATTTTTTACCACAATTTTATTATTTTTTCATGGTTATTCAAAATCTGTCTGTAGAAATGAGGTGTCTGTATGAAATGGGTGCTGTAAAATTGAGGTTTGAGTGTATTCTACAACATTCATCTTTCTGATGTTTGTAAAATAAAAAGTAGCTTTTTTTTTTCAATTATATTTCAGTAATATGTTATGACGTTGAACTACTGTCCATGTTTTGTTGCTGATATAGCTTTAAATGCAGAAGTCAGTTTTTACATTAAAATATATGTGTTTACAGTTAGGGTTTTTCCAAATAATTATTTCAATAGTTTTGCAACCAACCGCAAGCCAGTTATGGGGTTTTATAAGTAGCATTAATAACCCATTTTCAAATTAAATGTAAAAGTTTTTTTGTATAAGAAAAACAAACAGCATAAAGTTATTTACAAATAACTTTTCTACATTGTTTCAATAACTTTCATGCAAGTATTTAATTTTTTTCTAGTGGCAGCACTGTATGAGAAAGTGCATCCTGAGTATGCTAGCTACTTGTATCTGATGGCGCCCATCTCGCTCGTTATCTTGAATCCCATAGGCTGCATTCTCATGGAAATCTGTAAAAATTTCAACATAGAAGAGCCAAGCGTGAAAGTTAAAAAATTGCGACTGGTAGCCACTGTTGCTAGAAGTATTGTCAAGAATCCAGTCGTTTTCATGACAATTCTGGGAATGTTGGGAAATTTGGTGTTCTTTCATCACGTGCCTGTTTGGATACGTTCTATTCTGCAAGTAAGGAAACTGATCAGAATTACTATTGAACACCATACTTGATTAGTTTGCACTTATTAGTTTAGAATTTTCATTGAAAAACTGCCTAATTAGTTTGTACTTATTAGTTAAGTTTATTGGAGTAAGACATATAGTTACCATGTATGATTAGTCAGCTGCACCCGTGGTAAAGATATGCTGCTTTTTTTTTTGCATGAAAATAGAAGGGTAAAAATTTACTTATTGCAAATGACCCCTACAGCAACTTTTCAAATTGGTACTTTTAATATTATGTGCTTGTTAATGTTGTTGGTACGTTTAAATCAAGCCTTAACAGCATATCAACTGTCACTGTAGATTTTGGGGCCCAACCGCCTGGAAATAAGGGAATTTGTTGTACAAAATTCACTGTGACAATTTCATTGCATTCAGCTAAATACAAAAAACTGCATGTCATCGTGTTTTACTATTGGACCAGTGAGTTTATATATTGTGATTGATGCTCCTTGCTTAATTCAGGCTTCAAGCTCTGGAGTTATGTGGTCTGCACTAAGATGATGCAGGATGTATTTTATTGCAAGCTACAAAATAGACTATACGCAAAAATAAAGCGAAGATGCTAAGAAGAAATACTGATTGGCAGCAAGCCAACCGATAGTACAACTAGCAGCCATGATGTTTCACAAATGACTGACTGCCGGGTTGCAGATCCACAACCCACAAACTCTTGCAAAGCAGTGCTGCACAGTTTGGCCACCAACAACACAAAATGGCGGCAAAGTGAGAGATTGAAATTACATAGTGTGTTCACATGGCGAGATGTTACATCACAAAAACAGCGTGGGGAAAAATTTTCATACATGCAGGTCCAAACATTCCACCCATCTTGAAATGATTCATTTCAACACATAAGACGTAATGGGCAGTGTTTCACCATGGGATACTTGAGATGTCGACTGTAGGTGAGGTGTGCACAGTAGCCACTTGTGCCACACCATCTCTCTCAGGGTGGAGCTCCAAGCACCATTGTAGAGTGTAGTGGTGTGAGTCAATCTTCCTTTAACAGCGCAAGTTGATTAGTAGCAAGCTCCTTGGTTGTACCACTTCTACCGCTGTTGTGCGGTGTGCAGATATTCACGGTGCCAGAAGTCCTGTTGGAGCCACTCTACAAGCTTCTGTCGGTGCAGGCGATTGAGCTTGTTGTCTCCAAGGTCTAGCTTAGGAAATGGCCAAGTGTAAGTGCCCCCAGATCATTTGGGTCACAACGATTTGTACACAATGACCTGGAATTCAATTTGCTTCTATCTGGACCAGCACAATGTACAGCTCTTCAAAAGTTAACACTTGATCCCCAATCGCTTTGTGCAAATGGATCTTAACTATTTAACCCCAGCCTCCCACAGACCTCCGAAGTAAGGAGCGACAGAGAAGAGGATGTTTAAGTGCCAGTTGACACCGACCTGGGACAGTATGTTCATGACTGCTTGCTGATGTGTGGAGAATGGCGGTAGCTTCTGGAGTTCCTTCAAGCAGCTCTGTGCCCCAGCAAAATTTGTACCACAGTCTCTGCAAATATTAGAAGACTTGCCTCACACAGCAATAAAGCATTTGTATGCAGCCAGGAAAATGTCTGTGAACATATCAAGAGGCCAGTTCAACAAGAACTGCCTCAGTTCCACAACATACGAACATGCCGAGATAGGCCTTTAAGACAGCTGCCCGGTATGCCTGGGAATATTTCATCATGAAGGGACTAGCATAGTCTAATTCTGCCTTAGCAAATGGTGTGATCTTTTGTACCATCATGGCTGGAAGATTGCCCATAATAGGTTGACTGAAGGAGGATCTGTGTCTAAAACAACATGAACAATAACACAATCGGCAAGTGGTGCCATCCATGTCTGCTGAAATCCAGAGTTTTTCTCTCGGAATGCCCTGAAGTGTTTGCACTCCAGGATAATTGTTGTTTTTCGTGGCACTTGGGACAATTGACACTGTTATTTTACTGCACATTTCATTTGGCAACACTGCATTACGTCACTACTCCGTGGCGAACTCGAGACCACGGAGCGATGTCGGTTACTTGTCTGTTGGTTGTTCATTAAACCACATCAGTGTTAAACGAAGTGNGACTCGAGACCACGGAGCGATGTCGGTTACTTGTCTGTTGGTTGTTCATTAAACCACATCAGTGTTAAACGAAGTGTCGTCTGCTTTACTTCTATTATTCTAACATGGTAGCAGAGCGTGGTTTGGAAATGTGGTTCGGAAGTGAACGAGTTAAATAGTTTTAGTGAATATTCCGAAGAAAGAACAGTTTTGTTAACCAAAATGGCGGCTAGAAGTAGCGACATAAACATTCCAATTTTCGATGGCGCGGACTATTGTAATTGGAAATTACGCATCCTAAAGTTTTTACAGTTTAAGAAGTGTAAGGATGTGGCAGTACGTCCGAAAATGCAGACTGATGATGACAAGTGGGACGACAGGGATGTCCAGGCAACGAATTACATTTATAGTGCCATATCGAATAAACAGCTGGAATACATAGGAGACCTCGATACAGCTTATGAGATCTTCAAAAATTTTGACGAGATGTATCTGAAAAAATCAACGGCGTTGCAGATAGTGTGCCGACATAACCTGGAAACTATCAAATTAAAAAATTACTCGGAGGTTAGTTTATTCTTTGACGACTTTGAGAAAGCTACAAACGAACTAAAACAAGCAGGAGCAACAGTATCGGAGCAGGAAAAGCTAAATTATATGTTGAAGGCGCTACCAGTTAATTACAGCCATATTGGTGATTTAATAGATGTTCTACCGGAGGGTGAGAGAACTGTGGACTATTTAAAAAGTAAAATAAAGTTAAAAACGGCAGAGAATGCGAGTGATACATCAAATGATACATCAAATGTTTTTCGAGCGGAAGCCAGGTCATCAAATCAGATTAATTTAAATTGTTTTGGCTGTGGAAAGCCAGGACACTTTAGAAGAGATTGTCGTTCCAGAAATGTAAACCGTGGACGTGGTTTTTCTAGTTACCATGGACATGGATTATCCAGTTACCAAGGACGTGGATCATCCAGTTACCAAGGACGTGGATCAAAGAATAATAGAAATTTGCATAGAGGACGAGGAAATTATCATCAAAGTAGTCATGAGAATCAAGGTAATAGTTTTCACACTACCATTGCAAACAATACGTACACAACAAGTGAAAATGATAAGCCAAAGAAAGGGCAAATAGAATGGATACTCGATAGTGGTTGTACAGACCATATTATAAACACTGATGAGTACTTTGATACTTGCGAGACATTGAAGAAACCTGTCCAAGTAAAAATTGGTGATGGAACAATATTAGAAGCTACAAAAGTTGGTAATATTAATACTTGTTTCCTGGTGTATGGACAAAAATCGGAAGTGATGTTGACAAATGTTTTTTATGTAAAAGAAATGAAGGCAAACCTGTTAAGTTATTCAAGAATTACAGACAAACATTCAATTGTTTCAAGAAGGAGATTGTCAAAAATTTATAACACAAATGGAAAGGTTCTAGCAGTGGCAATTAAAAATGAGAGACTGTATAAGATGAAAAGCTACATGATTGAAGAAAGAATGCAAGCGAATGTGGGTAAAAGACATATGACTATAAAAGAAAAACTACACCGTACATTGGGACATATAAATTTTAGAAATTTGGAAGTAATGTGCAAAATTGAGTCATTGGATGGATTACCTAAAGAGATTGAATCTGAATACCTAAGGTGTGCAACATGTATTGAAAACAAAATGCATAACCTACCATTTCACCATAATCGAAGAAGAGCAGAGGAGCTATTAGAGATTGTACACACAGATTTAAATGGACCACATCAGACTTCAGGAAATCAGGGAGAAAAATATTTTTTGAGTTTCATAGATGATTACAGCAAATTAGTTAAAGTTTATTGTATCAGGACAAAAGATGAGGTATATGATTATTTAGTGCAATATGTAAATGAGGTACAAAACTTGACAGGAAAGATGATAAAGGAACTGCGATGTGACAATGGCAAGGAATATATGAATGCAAGAGTTTTTCAGTTTGCAAAAGAAAAGGGAATAGTAATAAAACCTTGTCCAGCATATGTTCATGAACTAAATGGAACAGCAGAGAGATACAATAGAACATTAATGGATATGGGCAGATGTCTTTTATCAGAAGCAAAAGTAGAAAGAAAATTTTGGCCTGAAGTAATTAAAGCAGCTGCATATCTTAAAAACAGGACATTGACTAATACTATTGAAAGGAAAACGCCATATGAAATATTTTTTAAAAGAAAGCCATCAGTTAAAAATTTGAAAATGTATGGAAGTAAAGTGTTTATGAGAATTCCAGAAGAAAGGCGAAGATCAAAATGGGACAAGAAAGCAGAAGCTGGAATTTTACTTGGATATACTGACACTGGATACAGAGTGTTGGTTAACAACAGAGTGATTATTGCTAGACATTGTGATGTCATAGAAGAAGATGAAACTTTGTGTGGATTTGAAGATGAGAAACAGGATAAGATTGAAGATTCACCTAATACAAATCAAGAGAAGATGGATATGGCAAAACAGTTGGAAAAGGATAATACACAAGAAATAAATAATGATGAGATAAAAGAAGATGAAGATAGGATAACAAAAAAGGACTCAACAAGACAAGTTAAACCTCCACTTCGTTTTGATGAGGAATTTGGTTATTACTGCATTAATGTCAATTTTTGTGATGCTTTGGTTCCGGTAAATTTTCAGGAGGCGATTACATGTGAAGAGTCAATGAAATGGAAAGAAGCAATGAATTGTGAGATGGACAGTCTTGTGAAAAATAATACATGGACACTAGTAAGCAAACCTCCTAAGGACAAGAAGGTAATTGATGTGAAGTGGATATACAAAAAGAAGAGTGAAAGGGAGTATAAAGCCAGGCTAGTGGTGAGAGGCTTCCAACAAACTGAGTGTATTGATGATACTTATTCTCCTGTAGCTAAAATGCCGACTCTTAAACTGTTATTGTCTTATTGTTGTCAATATTCTTTAGTTATTCATCAAATGGATGTAGAGACAGCCTTTTTAAATGGTAAAGTTGTATCTGAAGTTTATGTAAAGCAGCCAGTTGGTTATGAAGATGGTACTAACAGAGTTTATAAATTAAATAAAGCATTATACGGCTTAAAAGAAAGTCCCCGAGCATGGTATGAATGTTTCAATGATTTCTTGATAACTCTTGGTTTTCGCAGAAGTAAATATGACTATTGTTTGTATGTTAAAGAAGAGAATGACTTAACTGTTTACATTCTACTGTTTGTTGATGATTTGTTAATTTGCTGTAAAACTGAACAAGCTATTGTTGACATAAAAAGTAAATTATCTGACAAGTTTAAAATGAAAGACAAAGGTAAAGTAAAAAACTATATTGGTATCGATATTAAATATTGTTATGATCAAGATAATATCTTGACTTTGAGTCAGAAATCTTATATTGAATCTTTAGCTAAACGTTATAATGTTGAAAATGCAAAATTGTATAAGACCCCTATGGAAGTCAATTTAAAACTGGCACAAGCTGATAAAAATGAGGATATAAAGTATAGAAATTTAATAGGTGCTCTTTTGTATATAAGCTCTGGTACCAGACCAGATATATCTTTTTGTGTAAATTATTTAAGCAGGTTCCAAAATTGTTATGATGAGACACATTTTAAATATGCTCTGCGAGTTCTAAAGTATTTGTACTTGACAAGAGATCTTAAATTAAAATATTATAAGAATGATAATGCTGATATTTTGGATTGTTTTGTGGACGCTGACTGGGCAGGAGACATTCTAGACAGGAAGTCTACCTCAGGATTTATAATTAGGTTGTTTGGAAATGTTATTGGTTGGAAATCAAAGAAACAGAACTGTGTAACAAAGTCTTCTACATTTGCAGAGTACATTGCCTTATCAGAAGCTGTAACAGAAATAAATTTTCTTATTTGTTTAACAAATGATGTTTTCACCAAAATTTGTAAACCAGTTAGGATATACGAGGATAACTCAGGGGCAATAGCCATTTCCAAATATGGAAACTTTACAAAGAATTCTAAACATATTGAGGTTCATTATCATTTTATACATGAGAGTGTCAAGCAAGGAAATATTAAAGTTGTAAAGATAGATTCAGAAAATAATATTGCAGATATATGTACAAAAGCATTAGGAAATGTAAAATTCATTAAATTCAGAGAAATGTTAAATGTAAAAGAATAAAATAAGGTATAGTAAGTTAAGTTATAAGTTAAGGTATAGCATAGTGAAGTTGTTTTGTTTTTTTGTGTTTTGGTGTTGCCATATAAATGTAAGGAGGCGTGTTATTTTATTGTACATTTCATTTGGCAACACTGCATTACGTCACTACTCCGTGGCGGACTCGAGACCACGGAGCGATGTCGGTTACTTGTCTGTTGGTTGTTCATTAAACCACATCAGTGTTAAACGAAATGTCGTCTGCTTTACTTCTATTATTCTAACAGACACCCACTCTGATCAAGCCATGTTCATCAAGGAAGGGTACTAATCAACCAATTTTAGGAGTGGTACATTGATTCTTCTTCAAGGCAGCAATGTCATCCTTAAATGGCATGGACTGAACTTGGAAAAGCCAAAACTCGAGGGCCTGATCCAACCCACGTGTTGTCTGTGAAGCAGGACAGTTGTATACAAAGTGTAGTATGAAGCTTGTGACTCAAAAGCTTGGTCAAGCGATTGAAATGTATTACCAAGTAATCCAGATTGTGGTTCTGGGTCAGTATGGTCAAAGTCACAGCTTTTTGTTTGAGCAACACAAGATCCAGGTCAGTTGCAACTACACACGATGCAATCTGAGGCCATTGCTCTGCCCGGTCTATTAACCATGATGGACACATCCATCACAAATGATGATTCAGCAGCTGAGCAGGCAAAATACCTCTTGATGCACCACCCACGGGATTGTCTTTTTCATGCTTCCACCCTGAAACCGGGTAAGGTTGTGGAGTTCACTTACTCTGTTGGTCATAGATGTTTTTAACTTATGCGGAGATGAGTTTACGTAGCCAAAGCAACTTCAGATGGAGGATAAACAGAGGCAATTTTTTTTAGTTCACACTGATATTGTTAAGCAAACATGCTAGGAGCAGAGCACCACACAACTCCAAATGAGACAATGATTGCACTTTGACTGATTCCACCTTGGACTTGTCCACGAACAACTGAATGTTAAGTTTACCATCAGGCCATAAGGTATGCAAGTAAACCACCCCTGGGTAACCAATCTCAAAACTGCCAGAGAACCCGTGGATTTCATATGTACAGCCTTCCTGATCTCTGATGCATTTAGGAACCAAAATCAATGACAAGTGAAGGAGATCTTCACTGAAATGTCTCCACCACTTGCAAGGTAAGAGGTATGAATAGCATCCCAATCAGTCATTTTCAGCCACAGAACTTTCAGAAGATATTTGGCAAACATCAGAAGGGGACTGAGTCTTCCAACAGGGTCAAAAANCAAAATCAATGACAAGTGAAGGAGATCTTCACTGAAATGTCTCCACCACTTGCAAGGTAAGAGGTATGAATAGCATCCCAATCAGTAATTTTCAGCCACAGAACTTTCAGAAGATATTTGGCAAACATCAGAAGGGGACTGAGTCTTCCAACAGGGTCAAAAATCTGTACTATAGTTGGTAAGATGGTTCATTTGGTGCCATAACTAGAGCTGCTGTGAATATTGTAGGCAAAGGTATCATAGATAGCGTTCCAGTACAAACCTAGAACTTGGACTGACAATCTGTAGCCAATATAAATGATTGTGGCATTTCATCATCATCCTTAGGAACCCAATCAAAGAGGGATGGGTGATTGCTCATAAATTTCCTCCCTCATCTTAAATCCACCCTTCGCAAGACAAGAAATTAGCCTCTTTGTAGGGCTAGGACTGACTCAACTGAATACCCTATGATAATGTCAACAACGTAAATGTGTGATTGTAAAACTCTGGATGCATTAGGGAAAGTGGCTGATTCATCCTTAGTCAACTGCTGCAGTGTGCAGATGGCTAAGTAAGAAGCTGACGATACTCTGTGTGTGACAGCAACTGGGTCAGTATCTCAAAAACACCACGTGATACATTGGTAATCTTGGTGATTAGGGTGAACAGCAATTTGACTATACATTTGCGTGGTATCAGCAGTAAAAACAACAGGGATGCAACCTGAAGTTTGGCACAACATCCAAAATCTCTCGTCGTAACTTGGGATATGTAAGCTCGAGTTGAGCAACCGTCCCTTAGAATCCTTTGCTGAGGCATCAAACACCACACAGAGTGTAGTGGTGGAGCTTTCCAGCTTCATCACATAGTGAGGGGGGATGTAATAGGCTGAGGATGAATGAACCTGGTCTGAAGTAATCCTTTCCATGTGCTCTGAAATAAGATAGTCTTTCGTGAACTCCTTGTACCTACTTTTGAGATCATAAATCTCTTTGAAACACCTCTCAAGATCACAGACGTTTTATAGCTGTAGGCCGGGTGGCTCCAACTTCGTGATGAGAGTTGGGAAACAACAAAAAAACACTAAAATGATCATCATTATTTCAAGTACACATCTCAACGAATGTTCTTTCATAAAGAACATACTCAGGAAATTTATGTTTGGTAACTGGAAACTGTTCATTCTCCCAGAATTTTTTCATGACTTCCTCCAGCAGAGGGATGGATGTAAAGAGATATGCAGAAAGACTTGTAGTAAGGAGAAACATGTTCAGATGCCACCTTCCTCATCAATATCCACCCGAACACAACCTAATGCCACTGATGTACCATCATTCCTGCCTCGTCATTAGTTAAGGGCAGAGGTCCGCACCAATAAGAAGATTGATGTTGCCAGGACTGTCTAAGGAAGGATCTGCTATCTTCAGGCTAGATACATCATTACAAACTTCAGAAGAAATCTTGACACTTGGCAAATGGCCAGTCATTTGTGGTAGGATAAATATATCTAGAGTAAATTGGGGACCGGCACAGCCAACTGGCACAACATCGATAGATGCATTGGTTCTGACCACACTGACAATGGTGTTCGACAGTCCATTTATTGGTAAATGAGCTTTGCTGCATCTCAAACGCAATTTTTGCATTCATCCTTCAATTATAAAACTGGCTTGGCTCACTGTGTCAAATAGTGCTTGAACTGCACATGGATTACCACTCGAGTCTAGAATCTCTACTTAGGCAGTTGACAATAGAACAGTGAGGTCAGAGCTAACAGTGAGGTCAGAGCATGACTGCTGCGAGAGCAGATGCAGTTCCTCCAGATAGCAGAGCAGCATCACATTTGTGCCCTCGCCATCAAGAATGTTTCGTTCAAAGAGCAGTGTTAACTACAACATGTGCGACACGACAAGGTCAGAGGACAATTCTTGGACTGATGAGACCAAGCAAGAAAATTCAAGCGTAATTTATGCTTCGCAATAGCATACTAATGTTAAAGGGTTCAATGGATTAGTTCATGACATGTTTATAATGGATGCATTGCTTTACATAAACAACATGACTGTGTTGAACTCAGAAGGGCATTTGACATGGGTGACAGAGACTTCATGGTAATACGAGGTTTTCATTTAGGCAAAGTGCTCAGGAAGCTTGTATGGAGAAGTGAAAGCCTGAGAACTAGGAACCTTGGGGCGAGATGAACTAAAACACTTCTTGGGTGCGACAATGTTTCTCGGGAAATGCGATGAATCTATACACTTGGGAAATTCTGAATCTAAGGCTGTATCCCAATTCCCTTCAAGTATATACATGTCCATACTTCGCCCCGCATGCGACATCACTAAGTATATACTAGCTCCATCCCAATTCCTAGTATAGGTCACACAGCGTCTGTACTTGCCAAGTACACGAAATTGCTTACTTGCTGGGTGAATTTGTGTACTTGCGGTGGTCGCCATGTCTGTTTTCAAACATCACGTTCATAACCTCTGATGGGAACTTTTTGTGGTTCTACTTACCCGCCGTCTTATTGCTCTATGAAGCTACCAATGTGCAGCATTATTTCTGCGTTTGTAATAACCTACCTGTTACACATGAAAAATGCATTATTGTTATTTTTGTGCAACAACATCAAACACCACCATAGACATAAATGAAAGCAAAGACAACCAACATAGATAACAAAATGTGTATTTACAGCAAAAACCATAGAGTTGTTAGCTCAGAATGACTAAACTCGTGTTTACTTTCTAGTAGTTCAAGTTATTTATGCCATGTTGTGGGACGAGTCAAATACAGCCCAACAAAACCTGTACCATCACAGGGTAAGTACACACAACGGCAAGTATGAATATGTATATAAACAAGTATGTACTAACAATTGAGAAACAGCCTAAGGTCATCTCCCTTTTCACTTGCAGCTTGCAGTCCAACTGCTTACACAATACTGGGAGTAATATCACGTCCAAAATAACTGTCAACAAGTGGCGCAAATACCTCTCAGAATCTGCTGACACTGATGGGGCTTGCAGCAGGGCCTCAACGTCAGCAGATACAATCAACTGCTTGTTCTCATTGCGATTCTCCAGCAAACCCCAAACAACTTTGAAATTAGCATCAGATAATGATAAAGACAGAATCATTGTAAGGGGTTCCCCACCAATGGAACCCTTCAAATATACTTGTTTATGTACCAACAACAAGCCTGAGTTATTAAAAACTAGCATTACAAACAGATTTGAGGAGTTTAACCACTGCTGCAGGGTGCCATAAAATTAAGAAACAAAATTTTAGGCAGTGCAACATTAGACTTAGGTACAGATGAATCACCATCACCCCTTGCCTGCACCTCTGGCTTGCTTTCCGAGGCTTCTACGGTGGCCACGACGATGTAGTTCTGTTCCTCAAAGGTGTTCATTCACTAAATGTGATGTTTGCTGTGAGTCCCCAATCATGTCCGACGAAGCTTCCACTGAACGTAATCAACATTGTATGTCTGTTTCATGTTGGGAAGATCTCGGGCACATGCGAGAAATGGTCTCACTGTAGTTGGGTTATTCGCAGCTGTCTTTGCAAGTTCACGTGCACTTAAAGCAACCTTCGTCCAGCCACAGCCACAACAATGTGACCAGCACGTCAATCAAGGCGAATGAATATCAGAGGACAAAAATGTGTGCACTACTCACGAAAATGCCCAAGTGGTGCATGTACAAAAGTTTCTAGTTTTAGGACTCAAAATTTGTGAGCACGGGAAGATAACTGTATACACAGAGACTATGCAAGTCCACCCATGTGCCGCAAAAACAAGGTTTAGAGTAAGTTTGGTGAATTTCTTTCTGGTTATTGCAGACTCCATAGGGTTGTTCAGTGTGGTGGAAGAATATGTTTGAAAGGAATTTGTGTGCGCATAGTATGATTTCAACAGAATCTTGTACAAGTTGTTTTTCCCCATAAAAATACAGTAATGTTAAATTGGTCGCTAGGTTTTCACATCATCCAACAATATAGAGCAATATATTGCATATTGCAATATATTAGTGATATGTGATGTCGGCTTTATGCAATATTCACAATATATCACCACTGATTTTTACTACTTTCTGTGAACGGTACATCACACCGATGCAGATGTGGTCAACATGTTTTGAAACTATACTGAGAAGCGGATGATATCACACAGCCGTTCTGTGAACAGAACATTCCATATAATGTAATCTGAACAAAGATGTAGATGTTTGTGTGCTTTCAGTTTGTGGATACGTGCCATGGGGTTTAGACAGTTGTCTTTGTGATTTGGAATCGATAGCGCACACATTCTTGTTCCTCCTACTGTTTTCACATAACATTCTGCATTCTCTAACTGTTTCCACACCAGTTTATGTTCAGCTAGGCCCACCTGTAACTGCATTGTCTGCATTGCATGTAATTTTTGTATCTTTTCCATGTAAATATCCTTTTGTTATATCCCGTGTAATTTGTGCCTTTAATTTGTGACTATGCATATAAAATACTGTAAGTAAAGAAAATTACATAGTTTTTCTGTAAAACCGGTTTAAGTCCCTAGGAATCAAAACTTAATAGTAAACAAGTGTGTGCAAGTTGTATTTCCTGTAGTACCATGTTAAATACAGTCGTTCAGAATTCAGATACTTTGTAATGTCAAGAACTATTATATTTCATAAACCATGTCCTACTGCATAGAATAATTTTTAGATGTAAGAAGTTGCAGATAAATAGGTAACCAAACATGTACTTTATACTTCTCATTGTGTAATTAATTTTCAGTTTTTAAGTAAAAAAACCGGTAGTAAGAATTTGTTTACAAGTCTTGCAGTGACATTTGGTTGAGAACTGTGTGTCTTATTGTAATATGTATGCAGTGTAAATTATTATAATACCATAAACACAACTACAGTATTCTATTGCTAGACTTGCAGTGCAGCATGTTTGTTATCACAAACAAGTAGTGAAGCAACTTTATAGCAGGCTACCTATGGTGTTACATTTATTGGTAACTGTGCAGTCAACATAACCTCTGCTATCATGATGACAAAGTAGTACGTGACAGCATGCTGTAGCATTTGTTACCCTTACTGCTGCAGGTGTTCGGCTCAGCTTTCGCAGCGACCGCGCTCTTCCTGCTGGGCTTGCGAATGGTTGGCAAGTGGCATGCCATGCAGGGAACACACTTGCTAGTGCCATGCATTCTCGTGGGAATCAAGCTGTGAGTTCATGCTCGTTATTCTTTGTTTACAGTCTGTTGATGGTAATCTGCATAATGCCATATCTGTGTGTTCGCTTTATTAAGTTTGATCGTAAACCATCAAAGTTTGCAATTACCCTCTGACGTGTTTCAGATTCGCCCTTCCGCTTGTGATACGTGAGGTGGTCAGCCAGTCACACGCCGGTGTCAATGTTAGTGATAACTTAGACTTAAGTACGTACGGGTTCCTATACGGTACGTTTCCTGCTGCTCCTGGAGTGTTTGTGTATGCCATGCACTACTGCCTGGAAGTGGATCTGGTGAGTTGCGCCATCAATCACCAACTTTACTACTTGCAAAATGTACCAGTATGGGTAGGTCTCAGTTGATTGAGCATTTTTGAAGTGAACATATAAAAAAATAATCCTGCCATAATTATATGTATTCTAAATACTTTCCTGTGTAATGTTGGCAGCGAATTATGGAAAGTAATTCCATATCTTGGTATTTTGTTAAAATTGTAACAGTTTAATGTATGGCCATGGAGATGGATTTCTCATTAAGGGTGCTGCTTACGTGGTGTTTGAATTGTGCTGCAGTGTTTGAAATCACATTATTTTTACGAAACTACTAAACATGTTCACATAATATTGAGATACGAAAAGAAAACGCACTTCAGACGAGGTGCGAATCATAGTCGCAGCACGTCGTGCATGTTATTAATGCTATTTCAAACCCTCCAACATCGCTAGAAACTGCTTTCTCACTGTATTTCGTAATGTACCGGTAGGAAACATGCAAAACTGTTGATAGGGATCTGCACTCTGCTTTGCTTAAGACTCTTCCAACAATAAAATTATAGGATAGCATATAAAGTCCTGTAGTTACGTTAGGATGATGGAACACTGCATGCCAGTTGAGCGTCTTGTGTGTAGGAGTGATGGGGCACTATGTGCCCATGAGAGTGTTGCCCTTATTGCTATTTCCAAGTCTAATGAACACTTAAGTGTAATACTTGGCTCAGTAATACATATTGTGAGATAGTAACTATGCCCCAGTGTTCCTCAACGGCCATACGTACACCGGTCATTCAGCAGGAGCATGTCAGTGTTAATGCCCGTCTACAGTTTGCTGTAGCTGCACATGTGTCCCAGATTCTGTGTCGAGCGAAATCACGCAGATGCTGTCGGAATATGCTATCTACAGTTGTGATGTCCGAGACTGAACTTTCCNTCTGTGTCGAGCGAAATCACGCAGATGCTGTCGGAATATGCTATCTACAGTTGTGATGTCCGAGACTGAACTTTCCCAAAAGGCTGCTTGAGCACAGTAGGCCTAAGTACAGTGAATTTTACTTTTATTTTCGTTGTACCTATTTCATAATGAAATGTTAATTTTTAATTGATTAACATACCTTATGAATTGCAATTTTAAAATAATTCATGTTTATCCATTATTCCAGTGCAATGCACAATGTCCATATTGTTCTAGCCTGATTTTATTGTCAGTAAACAAAGCAATCTGTGTAATTTACTAACTATTACTAGCCTACTGCAATGGTTACTAATTAGTTAGGCATTGTGACTGTTACATATTTCCAATAATAATGTTTATAGTAAATAATCCAGATTCTTTTGACAAAATTTGTAATGTGCACTGTGACTGGAAGGAGGGACTGAAGTGACCCAAGATTGCTCACTTGACCATCTACCGTAATTACTATTTTCATTGTCACCACTTACAATAAAAACCTCATTTTTTTACAGATTGCAATCGCAATGGTGGCATGCACATTTATTTCTGCACCCTGGATGTTCATATCTGCCAAGATGATCACTATTGACAAAGTGCAACCCTCCAAAGATCTGGATAATTATTCATTTGATATCAGCATCATGGGGATTGTAGCGTCTGTAAGTATATCTCAAAATATTTGATCATTTGTGGTTTTTTTATATACTTTTTACTTTCGTTGTCAAAGTCAGTTCCCATGATATATTTCATTATCAGTGTCTCAAAAGAATCAAGGATCAAATTATCAGAAATAGACTGTTTCAACTTTTCCCAACCTTGATGAATTCACAGTTTCCCCCACCTGTGCATTCCAACACACTCAATACTACTACGTGCGAAAGTGATCTATAGACGCAGTGTGGGTTAAAAATGTAAAGTTTATAATATTTTGGGATAACGTAATCTTACGTAACCTATGTTAGGGCTAATTTAAAATTAAAATAAGGGTTTGCAGGAAACATATTAAAAAAAAACTGCTCAAAAGATTATTAAACACTTAAAAAGAGATATTACAAACATTTAAACACAATTCATTACCATGGAACTTATCCCTCCACCACCTTTGCCATGTGTTACTTTAGTTACTTTTTGGACCATGCTATATTCTGTACCATATAAGGAGGCCACTTTTTGACNTAACACTGAGCAAGAGGTGTTAGATACACTTAAACATTGTCAGAATACCATCTGCATTAAACCTGAATCAATCTCAAAAAGTTTTAAGTAGAAGGAAAGAAGTATTTCTGGAGCATCCTTGGTGCTGCAGAGTGGCTAGCTTTGTTAGTCGTGTAATCACTACACTTGGATGTACAAATGTTGGAGAAGTAGGTTTTAGGGGTACACTAAGCAAAAAGTATGCATACCACTCCTGTAAAGCACCTGTTAACACGTCAGATTTTCTCATTCAAATATATTTGACAATAAAAATTTAAGTTGAAATACATTCATCTAATTTTGCCATCAAACAAATTTGGTCAAATAATCTTGAATGTTGTTTGTGCCTATCAGTCATGTTGTCTCATTGTTGTACTGGTATTGTGTGCAACGTGTATTGAAAAAAAAGAGACAGTTGAGACTAAGATGTTGCGTGGCTAGCTCATTGGTTAACGTGGGTGCGAACAAATGTGTTTGGAAATAGGGCACACTGTCAAGGATTTTTTATTTGTTGGACCAAGTCTGATTTTTACTTTCACATAATTTTCAGAGAGTGATAAAAGCTGTTGTGTTACAATGCAGCCCATTACAGGAACGAGTGTTAAAAACTTTGTGAGATATATTTTCACTTTAAAACCAAATTAAATTTATTTATCATGCTTATTTGGTGTGTGATGAAAATAATTGCCTTTGATTTTTCACCATTTACATTCAATGTGCACTTCCAGCTGTGTTCATATCTTGATAGATATTGTAATAAATTAATCATCTCAATAACTGTATTTTGTTTCTAGTTACTGGTCACCATTGTAATATTTATTGGGGTCTGGGAAAAAATTATTTTTATTTGCACAATTCAGATGGATTGAATCATCAACTATGAAACCATCCAACATTTTTCAGACAAATATGGGTGTGTTTACGATGTTCTGGTGACATCACTATACAACCTTCCAACTTTATTTGACCAAAGGTATTGGAAGCAGTTTGATGGAAAAATGTGAGAGTGATAGAGATGTAAGTTGTAGCGTGTAGACAGAAGTGTATGTGGTGTGGACTGTGTGTGTAGACGTGGCTGCTGGTGATGTTCGTGTGCACTGGCAAGTACAGGAAGGTTCTACACAGGATCACCTGCTGTATCGTCATATCACAGGTACTGCATCTGCCCGGCTAACGTCAGTTCTTGCCAGACGTCACTGACTCTTTCAACACCATACGTATCACATTGTGTATGAGTTGCTGAAGTTATAGCAAATAGGAAAGTATACTGTATATGAATGCAGAATTCACTCAATTAGGACATGCAAATGTATCGAAAATTGTTTTTTATTAGTTGAAACACGTGTAAACAGAAGCGATGCTACCAACAGGTGAAAGTTTTTAGTACTGTTGAGCATTGTGACTGGGATATTGAAATTTTTAAATCACTCTCCAGTGTTGCCTACTTGTGTCACATGATTTGAATTGAAAAATATTTCCTCCAGAACTTAAATTTGATATATTTATGAAATATGCACATTATGTTTCAAGAATTGTACCCTAGTAGTTCTTACGGCTACATACATAACTTGTTCATACTTTATGGCAGTAATTTTAGAATACCTGGAGTTTTATTACACTTCTTGTAAAAAATCAATTTTTTCCTATCCCCTTTTCATGTGTAAAATTTCACAATTTTTAAGTGGTGTGGTCAGACTATCACATCCCACCAAGGTGAACTGGGTTTGACTCCCAGCAGGATTACATAGAGTTTAGCATGTGGGAGACGTGGCGGACATTAGCGTCGACCAGCTGGTTGTTTCAGGGTTCTTGTGTTCGTCTGTCCTCGCACTCTGCCACTGATCCGCTCTCACCTCACTTCACCCTCACTGCCACACGTAGCACTTCTCACTTCAGTTCTCAACTCAAAGTCTTCACACTGCAGCAAAAGGGTTAATGTTGCTTACTGCAATAGTTAGTTGTTGTATTTTATACTTTGTTTCCAGGAAATGTTCTGTTGCATTCTATGCATTAATACATTGAGGTGGGGTGTTATTAGTACAGTAAATGCTCGTACAATGTCATTGAACAGCAGTTTTACAAGTTGGAGGATCATGACTACTGTCAATAAGCGAGGTCTCCTGATGAGAGCACAGTCTGTAACTGTGGATGTGCACAAACACAAATATCTACAGTAGAACCCAAATTCAACAAACTGTCACAATATCTGAAAATATTTACTCTATTTCACTAGATTCATCAAAACCAAATTTACCTCTTTTAAAACCCCAACACCAAGAAGTTATGAAAACAGGTTTTTTCACGTTAAGACAGTGTTTTGTTGTCTGTGGTGCAAATAACACTTTATTTAAATTAAATATCATAATAATATTACTACGCAGATGTTTTGCAAATTAAATGGTATCCCACAAGACCATAAACAATCTGTAGTTGAAAAGAAAAAAGTTTTACCATTGTGCGCCGATTAACTTTTAACAAGTGTAAAAGCCATTTCCAAAGGCCTTTTTTGTACATAAATTATGTGATTTATTAATGAAATTGTAATTTATTTCAATAAGAAGTCTTCTGGATAAAAATATGTTTTCACAAGACCATAAACAACTTAACGTTGATGAGAAAAATGTGCAAACATTGAGCGCCGCTTAACTTTTAACGACGAAATCCATTCTCAATGATATTTTGTGCAAAAATCAGAAGATTTTTTAACAAAATACGAATTTATTTCAAAAAGTAGAAGTTTTCCGGATATACATCTTGCAAGACTGTGCACCTCCACTTATCGTCACAAAAACGTAAACATTGTGGCACTTATCGTGATGGATAAATTTTTACGAGCGTAAACAAGTAAATAAACAAGCAAGTAATTGTTCGTACACTGCACCACGATCATGCCTTCATTTATCCAACGCACTGACAGGTGTAACGGCACACGTAGTCAGCCAACACGCATGCGCACAGCGGGTGTGAAGGTCATGACCTACTTTTCAAGGGCAACTGCGATACGTGTGTGAGAGAAGTGAGGCGGGTTGCAGCGGAAGCTGGCGGTGCTGGCGCGGCATATTATTGACATAATATGTTGTATTGTTTTATAAGTAACGCTAGTTTCCAGACACATCTTGGAACCGTAATCCAAAGTTGAAGCCGAAAAACGTAAATGAGTCGTCAATAAAAAGCACATAACCAAACTTTAAAACTGTGATGCGTGACTTGTACTGATTTGATATATATATATANAGTCGTCAATAAAAAGCACATAACCAAACTTTAAAACTGTGATGCGTGACTTGTACTGATTTGATATATATATATAAACGACTTTGCATCATCTTCACGTGTGATCACGTCACTCCAGACGGGGTTTGAACCATGAACGNATATATATATATAAACGACTTTGCATCATCTTCACGTGTGATCACGTCACTCCAGACGGGGTTTGAACCATGAACGACTTGCTACCAGAGCCTACCAACACACCCCTAGGCAAAGGGAACCCACAGACATGTCGGCCAAGATCATTTTTGCCTTTGTCAGACGTCGCGCCAACCCCCATGTGTGATAGAAGCCAACCAAGCAACTCAGCGCTGCGCCATAGCTCGTACATCCAACGCAACCTCGCATAGCAGGGAAGTCTGCTTCCGTCACGGCCCGAGAGATGGCACCAGAGTACAGTTCCACCTACAGAGAGAGGAGCTACTCCAGCCACCCCTAAGAACAGGTGGATATATGTCCCTGCACCGCCACAGAACGGCAGTTCATTCTCCGCAGCTCGCTCCACCACCTTGTGTGCTGGAGCTCTCTGCAGACACCGACATCCTCGCGTAGGACCACCGCTACCTACCAGACATCTTTGAAACCTTCATCAGCAACCCAAGAAGAACTCTTCATCCCCTTTAACACTCTGGTAGTGACTCCCAGAGTCACAACTGCCCTATCATTTAAAAGGTACTTAATTTGGTTTATAACGCAAGTCTGTTAATGAAGCAATACAAACATTTGTAAACTTGTATTTTTAAATGGTTTAAACACGTTGCATCGCATTTGCCATGCCCGAGCCAGTCTTTGTTAGTGTGTGTCGCGTGGTGTCCCTCGTGTCAGATGGAGGAGCATGAGAAGAGGTGCATGCGGGTGTTGTAGAGAGTGATAAGGAGGGGCAGAGGGGTACGGTAGGTACTGTTGAAATGTAGGCAGGGTGGCGAGATGCTATCCGCCTACCGCTCCTCCTATGTTGTAGGGGTAGGAAGAGACTGCCGCTAGCCGCTTCTCCACGTGCCAGGCATGTTAGACGAAAAGCATGATTACATCTAACATTTGCTTGACAATGTTACATTGTTTATGATGGTTTGTGCATTTTTTGCATCTTATGTTGAGCGGATTTAAATCATGAGTGTAGCTTTATGTTTTACGGTTTTTGTAAACCTTAGTTCTGTTTAAATTTTGGAGTGTGCTAATAAAAACACATTTTCATTGCAACAAAGTTCAAAATCATATGCGAGGTTTACAAATGTATGTGGTTCATTGTACAAAAAATTCAACTATATCTGTTCGTTGAGTATTTCCCGCATCAGTACGAACGGCGACACATTTATCGCATTTAGTTCTTTTGATGAAGTTAAAATTGAATTTTATTTCCGCACAAACAAAATTTTNACGGCGACACATTTATCGCATTTAGTTCTTTTGATGAAGTTAAAATTGAATTTTATTTCCGCACAAACAAAATTTTTCACGGCTTCATCAAAACACTTTCTTATAAGAAGACCGCAAAACAATCACGTCACATTTAACTAGAGTTCCCCAACACCACCAATAAAATAAACAGAACCATAATTAGTNGACCGCAAAACAATCACGTCACATTTAACTAGAGTTCCCCAACACCACCAATAAAATAAACAGAACCATAATTAGTATCTGTTTGGTCATAACATAAATTAAACAAATTCGGAATGGCAACCAGCTATAGTAGCCTACATACTGTTGTGTGAATTATACTGCTGATTTGAGCAGAAATATCAATAGGGCATGTATGCAATTTTGTAGTACAATCTATGAGATGTTATTACAAGTGTACAAGACAGTGAATTCTGCATGATGAAAGTAGTTAAAAATAAAGGTAATGTAAATTGTGTGCCCAAGTAAGTAAACAAATTGTAAATATATGCTGGTAATTCACACTTTACTATAGTAAAACAAGTTAAAATCAGGGTATTCATTTGTTTTCAATGTTGAAATTTTTCATTCCCTTCAAAATATTATTCCTGATTGTCCAAATATTTTTATAACCTACTGTAAAGCTACATTTGTTTACGTTTGAACAGATACATGTGTTGTCCGTGGGTTGGAGCAGAACGAGAAAGTAACATCTGTTAATGGTGCTAGCCCTTCCCATTACGAAAATTTACCGTGTCTACACATGGCACTGGAGGAAGTGTATTATTGATCTGGTTTGCCTTGTGAGCATGAGGGGGAGAGGGAATTGTGGTGTGGCGCGCTAAGAGGGGAGTGAAGAGGGACAGGAGGAGAAAGGAAGCGGCCAGAGGGGCGAGTGAAAGGGAGAGGAGTAGCGGGAAGAGGGGCGAGAGACAGGTGTAGGTAGAGAAGGGGGGCAAAGGAAGTAGGGAGGAATGTTCAGTGATCTCCAGGCTTTGTTTGTGAGACAGAGAGAGAGAGATACAATAAGTGAAGTAGCATGCTGATTGGTAGGCAACTAACTCCCTCCCGACTCTCCCACAAACTTGGAATAGGGAAAAAAGAATGGAGGAGAAGCAGGGTCATGCCTGCCGGTCGTTACATACTGCAGCGGTCAGACGTCTCGATTTTTTTGTATTGTTGCTGCATGCGCGTAGTTTACGGCATTCGTTAAACACAGGATCTACAAGGGAAAATACAATAACAGAAAAATTATGGGGCACTGTAAATTTTGTTATAACAATAACTCGCTATAGCAATAATTAATTTTCCCATTGTCGACTATCATTATAATGTGGTTCCACTGTACTTATTTCTAGGGTGACTGTGATTTTAACCCCAGTAGACGTCAGCCCTCCAGGGAAAAGCAGGAGACCGCGTCATTACAAACAACCCATTTGCCAAACCTAGAGTAGGACTGTGGACTCCCTTAACCGGGTGCACGTATGTCTCAAACAGACCCAGTAGACGGCCACCCATACTGTGGAGCAGGTACGTNAGAGTAGGACTGCGGACTCCCTTAACCGGGTGCACGTATGTCTCAAACAGACCCAGTAGACGGCCACCCATACTGTGGAGCAGGTACGTCAAGCTACCTGTTGCGCACGTACGGTAGAGCCACCACCACTAGGAACTCAATCCACAAGGCGGCTAGGCAGCTAGCCCAGCTATTTCAGTCCATCCACCATGCTGCCATTTTCGCCGGAAGGAGTAATAAAACTTGTTCTGGAGTTCTGACCCCCTTTGGTCCACACCCACGTCATTGTCAGACATCCAGGGTAATCCACCGCTCGAACCACCATGCTCTTAGTCGCCGATTGGAGTAATTGGGTACGACTCTGGTTGGCTTGCCCGCGGCTGGCTTACACGTAGCTAGGGATCCTCGTCGCCTGCTCTTCCTTAGCTTGGCCGACTTTAGTACCTTTCTTTATGTCATACACCCATAGGAGTGGTGCAAAGTGGCGAGCTAGAAAGGCAGCTACTACCTCAGAGTTCAACTTGAGCTGTAACCCAGCGCCAACTGCTCTCTGCAGTCTAACCCCCTGGGAACGAGCTCAAGCCCCCCGAAAACTGGAGAGGCCTCACCTCCCAGTTCCTCCACGCTCCCTATTTCAGCCACCCTGCAAGACCGCCGGCGAGCTGCATCAAGTCGCCGTCGACTTCCGCTAGGGACTCCACGTACTACTGGAAATATAGAACCTGTGGTTCCAACCCAGCAAGACCAGCAACCCTTCGCGGGCTCCCACCAGCACCGCCAGCCTTAGCACCACCTCCGCCCAAGGACTGGGCAAGAGTTCCAGCAGCAACAGCGGCCAAGTGAGGAGCTACCCCAGACTAAGCCCACTAAGGCCATGGACGTCCTGACCAGGGCGGCTGTCAGGAGGTGACTCCGCTTCCCGAAGGACGTATCACAGGGGTTCTTCCATGTCCCTGTTTCTGCTGGGGCCCTTGGAATTCCCTTTCTGCTGTGGTCCGTTCCATCTTGGATTCTCGGCAAATTGCGGAACGCCAGTAAATCAGACTACCCCCCAGCGAGGGCGTTGAGTGATCTTCCTCTGTTCTCAAGAAGAGTGATTTGGACGGAAGTAGTGGCGACGGTTGATGGTAGATGGTTAGACACACAAGTTCTATTAGGGCTCTATGTGGCTAGGGTCGGTTGATGGTGCCGACATGGAGGCTACTTCTGCCTCGACGATGGTATCCACATCTTGGCTGTCCCAAGGCGCTGCTGGTGTCCCTCCTCCAGATTTTATCTACTATGTCCNCCCTATGGCTCTCTTCCTAAGTGTCGAGTGGGGTGTGTTGATGCCGAGACCGCGTATCATGTGGTGCAGCAATGTCATCGTACCCATGATGTGCGGGTCTCTCGGCACAACCACCTCGTCGAGGTGGTAGCTGAACACCTTGAGGGGAAAGAGTTCCACGTTCGCAAAGAACCCCGGTATCGTACTGCCGATGGACTGCGTAAGCCTGACCTTGTTGTTTATAAACCTGGTCAGGGGTCTGCGTATGTCCTTTATGCCCAGGTTGTCCAGTGTCGTGAGTTAAAATGGTCGTATGAGAAGAAGAGGGATCGATATGGGAAAAACCATGATCTCATTACATCTGTCATGGAAGAGTGTGGGGTGGCTGAGGTGGCTATACTCCCTATCAGTTTTGTGGAAGGGGGTATGGTTTCCTCAGTCACTCACCTCTCTTAAGGCATTGGTTGGGAATATCTTCCTTCTTCGATCAGTGCCAACCCGTGTCCTCTTTGGCTCACTCATGTGTTGGCGACGCTTCTGCCGGTCCACTAAGCAACATAACCATGTTACGAGAGTACAGTAGTCTTCGACATTTTCTATGTTTAATTTTTCTTGCTTTGCAATTGGTAGTATGCCTGCCCAGTACTTTGATAATATTGTGTGTTTCTGAGTATCATGTTTATTCTGTTTGTTTGTATTTAGTCTGGTGGGCCATACATTTGCCAGCTGGTCACTGTTCAACCAAGTGGGACGTAGATATTCTCCCCTGGGGGGTCTGAGGGCGTGGGTGACAGCCACAACCTGGGACTTCCTTGGGCGAGAGACTACAAGCTGCGCTATTTAGGGAGGGGGAGTGACACACTCTTATGCGAGGGAGTGCCCTCCTGAAGTAGGAGTTGTATGTCATTGGTTGTTAGGTGTTTAGTCTGGGGTAAGTAAGTCCCTCCAACATGATTGTGCGAAGTAAGAAGAGTTTGGGAAGACTCTCATTCTTCTACCTTCTCCTCTGAACGCCTCTTCCACCGGCTGACTCCTGTAGAGTACAGGACCTTTATTATCCAGTTCTTTGATTATTATATATCTCCGTGTACTTTCCGGTGGAAGTGTGACTTTATTTTCAACACCCATCTTTGTTGTGATTGCGAATGGTAAGAATTCCTTAAAATAAACCAGTGGCTGTGTGTAAACCAGTGTTGCGGAGGACCATTAAGCCCACAGTAAACTTTGTGCCGTCCCGTCAAGCCATGCGCCCCAGCTTATATACCGGGCGGGGTCCGGTTAGTAGCCAGTAAATTTGAACCCAATAGATAACCCGTGTCTCTGACCGGCACAGTAAAACTTTGCCTGACGTAACATTGATGTCAGTTTCCCCAACGTCGCATGTCAACTGTAAATAAAATTGCATTTCAATAAAAGTAACATAAGCAGGTCGTCAACAGACAGTGCAGTCAATTCCAATTGCAATCTTTAAACAAAGTTCAAGAAGAAAAGCCAAAAATCAAAGTTATAACAGTGCAATTGATAAATGTATCCCGAATCTAAACACTGTGCACAAAGACATAAGAACATGGTGTGGTCACAAGATAAAAGGTGCTCATGGGAGTGAAATGGAAGATCTCTTACCTGCACTGTTATTGGCCATGGCTGTTGCAATACACGCGTGATTGGAGGGTAGCAATGCGCTCAGAGTTGGTTGGTGTGAGCCATGGAGGGAATGGGGTAAAGAACAAAGGAGCCTCAATGACATGTGTCATGCAAAGTCTATCTCGCTAGGTGCACACCACGCTCAACTCGGTTACCGCGGTCTGAGTTTCTAATGGACTTTACTATTAATTTTTTTTTCTTCCCAATGTTTTTGCGGATGGTTTAAAATATCTACATTTTATTGCAGTGGCCTAGTGAATATTATTTTGATATGTTGTTGCAATTTATTACACTTTAGCAAGGATATCTTATTCTTTTCATACATTTTTGCCATTGTTTGGTGGTTTCTGAAAACCTTTAATTAAGATCTGTGTTTTCAGTACTTATATGTGCATTATATCGTTGTTCGACTGTATTTCGTGTTCCTGNTATGTGCATTATATCGTTGTTCGACTGTATTTCGTGTTCCTGTTTGTACATCATCCTTTATCCTGTTTACATCTAAATCTCATAAACCTATGCCTGAACTTGTGTTTTTAGCGCATTTACTAATGTATGTATACAGTATTTAATGTGTAATTGGGTTATGATGAAACATTTTACACAACTTTTTATTTTAGNTTTACTAATGTATGTATACAGTATTTAATGTGTAATTGGGTTATGATGAAACATTTTACACAACTTTTTATTTTAGTTCCAAATGTGTCATGATCATAATGCTCTGCAGGGTCTGCAACATGAACTGCCTTAAGCTGGAAGGAGGTCAGCTCATATACACGACTCTTATATCATTCAGTACATGCAGGTTGGTAATTGTGGCGTCAGTGTGGAATAACCACTGCGTTGTGGCTGAGGCGAGAGTTGTCTAGGGATAGGAGTACTGCTGCTTGCAGTTGCACCAGGAGCTGATGGCTTCCTCACCTACAGTCCATGCTTGTGTACTACCTTCAGCATTGTGTATCTAATACTTAGAAATATGACAGAAAACATTACATGCTAATTTTTGCTTTTTTATTCCTCACAAAATGAGTGAGTGAAGAGTTTTGGGTGGCTCTTAACAGCGAGGTCTCGAGAGCCGATGATGGTGATTGAGGTGAGTACGGAGCAGCGCCAGAATGAAAGGACGGGAGAAACTGGAGATCCCCGAGAAAATCAGTCGACCAGTAGCATCGTCCGGCACAATTTCCACATGCAAAAATACGGGAGTGACCCGGCCACAGGTTGAATTCACCCACCGCGGCCCCTTTTTCACAAAATGATTTCTCCTTCAGTGCAGTTATTTGGTGATTAACAAATTGATGGTGATANCCACCGCGGCCCCTTTTTCACAAAATGATTTCTCCTTCAGTGCAGTTATTTGGTGATTAACAAATTGATGGTGATAGTAGTGATTGTTTAGGTATAGTAAATTATAGTGGAATCCCTTCTTTTAAAAACCTTTGTCACACTTTCTAACAACATGAGGTGTTTGTTTTCTGTACTGTGTAAATTTTTTATTTTATGGTCTTTCTTGAATACAAAATTTTCTTTCCCTGAAAAATGTGCAGATTTTTGTTGTTTCCTTTTGTGTACTTAAGTTAATTTTGTCGTCGCCTTCGTCCTTGTAGAGACAAGCGGTAGTAGAGTCCACAGTGGGTGTACCAGTTCGAGCGCTTGCCTTTCACCAAGGCAAACCAGGTTCGATTCCCGGCAAGGCCATTCCTGGGTTTTCGCATATTTCACCCTCATTGGCTCTGAAAACCTCGTTAAGAGCCGCCNCCACCGCGGCCCCTTTTTCACAAAATGATTTCTCCTTCAGTGCAGTTATTTGGTGATTAACAAATTGATGGTGATAATAGTGATTGTTTAGGTGTAGTAAATTATAGTGGAATCCCTTCTTTTAAAAACCTTTGTCGCACTTTCTAACAACATGAGGTGTTTGTTTTCTGTACTGTGTACATTTTTTATTTTATGGTCTTTCTTGAATACAAAATTTTCTTTAACTGAAAAATGTGCAGATTTTTGTTGTTTCCTTTTGTCGTCGCCTTCATCCTTGTAGAGACAAGCGGTAGTAGAGTCCACAGTGGGTGTACCAGTTCGAGCGCTTGCCTTTCACCAAGGCAAACCAGGTTCCATTCCCGGCAAGGCCATTCCTGGGTTTTCGCATATTTCACCCTCATTGGCTCTGAAAACCTCGTTAAGAGCCGCCCAACCTTCTCCCCCCCCCCTGCCCCTTCGCTGTCTCTCTCAGCCGCACACCTTTTTTCCTCCCCTGTCATGTCATCGAGAGGGGAATTTGTGGTCTAGCAAAAAAAAAAAGTGCATCCTCTTGGCTGCGCATGTTTGCTTCCATCCCTTACACGTCTGGCCGCAGAGCAAGTAAAGTACACCTGGCGATCATAGAAAATTTGTAAAGATTATCAGTTGCCAAAAATAGTTGTATCTATCATCACTAGTATTTCAAAGCAAATGGTTTCACCTGAAAATGTCACACAATACATTTTAAGGAGGAATTATAATTTTTTGCAAAAATGTTTGCTTTTGTTATTGAAGGTTGTTTTTCTCCCCTTAAAATTGTTGTTTAATTGTATCTAGCGTAAAATCAACATGATTTAAAAACAAAATATTAATTTAACTTAAAGGACAGCATCTTCATGAATAAAATGATATGCCCACAAGCAGATACTTGACCCCTTGTTGCTGAAAAGTGTTTGAACATCAAGCGACTGCATAATCTTCATTCTCAGTATCACCCTGCGGGAAAATCTGAGGTTTTATATCAATTTATTTCAATAGACATGCATCTTTTGTCGCCTAATAACGGGTAAGCACAGAGTCCGAGTGCAGCGTAACTTGCTACAGGTGTAAGTGTATGGGAAAATCAGAAAACATGTGTTTTGAATGATTAATTATTGAAGACAAAGAAGAATAAATTTTAATCACTATATTTATTCATTTCTCTCTCAAAATTACAAGTTATTTTGCGGTGAAATATAATTAATCACAGTACATTAAAAGACAGATGTTTGCCACGCGCGCATGGTGTCTCCAACATGTAATGGCTTGGAGGGGTACATTGCTCCACTCCTGCCATTTCACCTTCTCCATCTCGCCAACTATCAACACACTGCCGGTCAATAATCTCTACACGCACTCTCGGCTCATTGAGTGTGCATGGGACGTTAAAAATTTGCTTTGCATTCGGTGTAGTATTATTTTCATTTTCAAAGGGTTTGAAAGTTGGTCGGCTTGCATTCAGTGCCTGATTACAATCAATTATATACAGTATTTTGAGATGTTATATTCTTATTTAAACGAGTTGAGGGGAAATATTTTGTAATATTACCTTAAAACTTCACTATAACAAACTTGAAACGACCAGAAATGTTGCTTGTTTGTTATGATGAAGTTATTTGTAGTGAAAGCACCTACACAGAAATTTTGGGTATGGTGTATACGACATTTACGGCTACAGGACTCATCATTACTATACAAATTACTTTATTTAATCATTAGAAACATAATTACATGCCAACTTTTTTTAAGTTGATTTTTAATAAAAGATTTTTAATTCTTATACAATTATATCACACTATGAGCCAGTCAGTCATGAACATTCAGTGCACTGATAATTTCTTTACTTCATGGATGTTTATTATAATTTGTATCATCCATTTCATTTTGTATAGGAGCATTATTGTATTCTACTACATTAGGGATAAGTGTATTTCAGGTTATGTAACAGTTATAAACCACACAGAGTAAATTTTTCACCAAAAAATTCACCAAGATCTTTTGACTAAGATTTCTGGAAATGATGTATCTTCAACAGATAATAATTTATATGCATTAAAAAGCCACATAACCCGTATGGCATTGCAAAATAATATTTCACTCAGCTCGTATCAAATTTCACAGCATACCGAAGCAGTGTAAATGGCACGCTACAGGTGCAGTAAATTATTCACATTCAAAAACAACCTCACATAGACCATACACGGAAAAAGGATCTCGCTGTTGCGTAGTTTGCACATCCGCCACATCACAAGCGTTTCATATAGTAAGACACCGTTTTGTGTGACAATTTGCTGTGGTTTCATCATCTCAAGTCACGTTGACATCTGTGGAAAAGCTATTGTGCTGCTGCAACACATTTTTTGTAAACATTGCAATATTTTGCAAAATGTTTGGTTATCTTAAGAAGAAAAAATATCTGAATTTATGACTTTAGTACAGAATTGAGTCGTAAAGTGTTAGTTAATGTGAATATTTTATTATTATGTCGGAATTCATAATGTAAAAATTGGTTACATAAATCTATTGTATTGCATAGGCTTTTGTCGGGAACAAAACAGTTGTTTGTTATAATGATATGTTTGGTAACATGAAGTTCGTTAGTGGTGCTTTGCTGTATTTACAGTAGTACTATTATAGTTATACTTTTTTTTTTTATTCACATATTTATTGTGTTTACTTTATTCACAGATAATGTACAGCTCTCATTATAGTCAACATGAAGCCTAATAAGGTTAGAAGTTGTATTTTATTGATGTACATGTCAGAACTCTCATCTGCTGAAATCCCTCATGTATGGAAATTTTTTGACAGTCTCCTGAAAAACAACAGATAGGGAGTCCACTGTAATAATGCTATCCTTGCTTGCTTACAACCTGTACTGATCACATATAGTTTAGCACAGTTACATGAAGTGTAATAAAGTTAATGACTACAACACGAGACCTGGAGAAAGAGGAGGAGGCTGTGTTATACTCATCAGTTAGTGTGGACTGTGTGTTAGTCAGGGAAAGTGGGCACATGTGCAGTGGCACTCTGCTCTCTCTGTTACAGTTGCTGATGTGTGTGGGCGTAGTGCTGTGGACAGTACTCGGCTACTCCTCTGCGTGGACTGCCTACCTCCAATTTGCAGTGTACGCCGTGGGCGCGCACAGCTCCCGCCTCTGGACGGCGTTCCTCGCCGCAGCACTACACCTCCGACATAGCAGCAGTCTCTGCTTCGTGCTGCGTCTCCAACCTTGGTTCATCGTCTGTGGCTGGGGGTGAGTGCCTGCTGACCTACCATGCTCGCCCAGCCAAGGATCCTCTGCCTTCTGTCTAACCATCCTTGTGCCATAATTATATTAATCCATTTCTTGCATTCGTTTGTTCATCTGTCTGCTGTCCGTGTCCACATGTTCATCTGTCCATCCACCTGCTCTCCTACTCAAACCAGTTAAGTCATCCAGAAGGTTACATTGAAAGCTGGAGCCAGATCCTCTCTTGATGACGCTGACGTGCCACATTATTTATATTCAGTGAAACCTCATTGTTGCATTCCCGTTTATGTCAATTTCCCGTATCAGTCGATTTTTTTGGATGGTCCCAACAAATATCCCATATAAACAATGTTAAAAAAACTTGCATGCTATGCTCTTAAATCATCAATTTGCCCGCGTCCATCAATCAGATATTCTGTCAGAAAACCAAAATATATTCAGAACTATTGTTTATCTGTGAAAAAACTATCTTAAAACTGGTACTACCACAATTCGGTAGCGCCAAGAGCAGGTAAACAGACACTCCCTAATTTCAAATGCTAGTATACACAACTAGTTGTAGTGAAACATTGTAATTGTGTTTAACAACCACGTAATTTATTTTTGATAATTGTATCACTATTTGTTTTAAATTACTCATGTCGAAAAACAGGTAAAACATAATAATTGCAGGCATTTCTTTGTTTCAAGTCAGCAAACAAATATTTGCGCAAATAAAACACGTATGTTTAATGGATGTGGTACGGACCAGAACCAGACATTCATAATGGAAGGAACGGATTTTAACTTTACTCTCGTTCCACAATGGAAACTTAATGATTTTTAGGTCAGTAAGGTAAATAACCATGAAAATTACAAGCATTAAAAAGGGGGGGGGGGGGCAATATGTTTTCACGGATTAATTCTGTTAAGATAAATTACGCTGGTAACTTTTTTTTAAGAGTAATGCAGTGATATCAAGTGTCACACAAGATGGCGAGTGTTGTCAACTTAGCAGACTGCGTTTAATTTGGCAAAATTTAAAAACATTTAGTGGGCAACGGAATTTTTAGCGGAGTAAAATATAATTTCAAAAAATCGGATTTTTACACGCCAAACACAAAAAACGGTGTTAAATTTGCCTCCAAAGAAGAGTAAAAAATATAAAATACAGCATTATTATGATGAAACTACGTACCTTATTACTGTACTTAAATTTTAACAATTTTTAGCACGTTTCTATTTTAAATCATGGTTTTTAATAAATTTTGTTTAATTTTTGCCACTTTTTTACATTTAGCAGGAATTTAGTGAATTTTATGTAAAAATTTGGCAGATTTTCGAAATTAAGTGCATTTAAATATTTTATAATACAATACTTGTATTGAATGATTGAAATGTGTTTTTTCATCCGGTATTTAAGATATGCCCACTGTTCACTACAGGCAATCAAGCCAGTATACCCATGTTGAGTTTTTTTCAGTAGGTCCCATGAAAAACAAATAATAGAGGTTTCACTGTACTGTGTTTACTTGATTCTGATGCTATCGTTTGTAAGATGTACCTCAATCTTAGTGCTTAAACTGTCTGAAAGAATTTAACATGTGAATGTAATACACAGTTTGATTTAAATACAACCACCAACATGTAAGGCCTGCATCCCTCCCCCTCTCCGCAAGTAACCTTGCCCAACCTTGACATCGTGAACGACTGCCGCAGGTGAACCAACTAAGTCTTCTGACAGGGACTATGACAGTCCACACACACAAACTTGTCTTCTGATACAAAAGTTTCTCGTGTAATGAACTTCATTTCGCTTCTGAATTCTTGTGCGAAGTAAAGTTATTTCACGTCCTCTTTCTTGCAAAACGTAATCTTATTTTACATTTAGTCTCTTGTGTAATGTAATCTTATTTCGCATCCCAATTCTTGTTTAATGTAATGTAATTTTATTTAATTTTCTGGTTATCGTAGGACACACAGTCCCTATTGTACTTTTATGTAACCTCTGCAAATATCAAATTCTCTACAGATTAACTGATAACATTATGAGATGTTACTTCCCATGGATTACTGTGACAAAATGGCGTTCCAATTGATTATAGTTGTAAGTGTGATAAGTAGAGCTCTTCTATGTCGACTATCTTTTATAATGTTGTGCTATCGAACATATTCATCTCTGGTCAAACTGTTTGTGTACATTTCAGAGAGAGATATTTTCACGAGTATGTTGTTTCTGTTGGTGAATTTCTTACTGACTGTATAAAAATACATGCACACGAAACCTTGTGGGATTAAAACCACTTGATTTTTTTATACTGACATTTGTTGAAAATGCTGGTGGATGTAAGATGCCATTAATTGTAAAACGCAGCCCATTTTCAAATTTAAAAAAAAAAAAAGTGCATCTTAGAAGCGAATAAATGTAGTAACTTTTGTAACAAATTCACATTTTACTTTCTGTACTTTTGAAGCAATTACAGTGGATTTTTGATTTACAGTATTTGTACCCGTTAATTTTACCATTTTTTTCAGTTTATTTATTTTGGTCCCATCAAAATTCCCATATATGCAATGCTAATTGCTGACTGCATTAAAAAATCACAGATAGTTTTGTTTTCCCGTAACGCCCATTCAAAACAGATGGTAAATTCGCCAATGATTGCAGGCATCAATAGTTTTTGAACACTCTGTGAATGCAAAACAACACTGATAATCGACAACTGGTACTAACAATAATATTGTTTACATCCTGTAGCAGTTTTTCGTGTTCTATTGACTAATCTTATTCTTCTTATATGCTTACTGCACACATAGGTTGGCAATAGTGAGAACAACGAATCACACAATCTCTAACACTGTATCAAACGATCTATGAACTCGTTATTGGAAACCAGGCCCTCGTAATTCAAATAGGGAAAACAAATCCATACCGAAGAAACTGGAAGTTGAGGTTATACCATGGTTCTATGGTCTTACAACTTCGGCATTTAAAAAAATTATTACTTGTTTAATGTACAAATACAATAAACAATTGTATAATTTCTCTCTTTAGATGATGTATGAACTCATATTTTATTTGCATATTTAATTTTGATGGTGGTTGCCCTGTTTTCTTTGTGTAAATGGTTTTGACGTTTGTTTATTCGTATAGTGTGTATTTTCACGAATATGTGCATAAAATGGTTTGTAAATTAGTGTTTCACCATCACAGTTACAGTGTACATTCGCTGAAATGTATTTGTGATATGATTTAACTGTAGATAAGAGACACATCAATTATATTGCCTGGAAAACATAGGCCAATCACAGTATTAAAAAAAAATAGGTGGCCGGTATCCCTCCAATACTACTTACATAACACAGTGAGAATGTGTCTTTTACTCTGTGTCCTAACGTTGGGAGTACTCTCCACTGGTATGTTTCCTGTTGTAAACTGCATTTGGTACGAGGTTATAACGGGGTGGTATTTTGACAGGTATTATTATTATAGGAAATTATCGGTTTACTGGTTTGGTTAGTATCGTAAGGGTTAAAAATGACTTGGTAAGTACTGGTTGGTAAAATTTGTCTCAAATAAGTTGTGGCAATTTTAACCAAGGGTTTGAACATGGCTTNTTATAGGAAATTATCGGTTTACTGGTTTGGTTAGTATCGTAAGGGTTAAAAATTACTTGGTAAGTACTGGTTGGTAAAATTTGTCTCAAATAAGTTGTGGCAATTTTAACCAAGGGTTTGAACATGGCTTGGCCAACGAAGCAACACTGGATAAAGTCATTAAAGTAAAAATTAAATTTTGCTCGATTTCAAGAATTGTAGTTTTCAAATTAAAGTCTGAATATTTAATCATAAATCGACTTAAATAAGTTGTTTTTAATGACATCTTTGGGCTGTTAGTTCAAGCAAATGCAATTTGAGGTTATGTACAATATTTCTCATGTCTAAAATTTAAATCTGCATCCATTGTTTCCCTGCATGCTCTGTTTTTGTTGTTGGATTGCTGTTGGTCCACTGATAAACGTATTTTAGAGAATCCACTGTATGTACGTAATATGCCAAGAGAGTTACTGTATGTATAAGTTATAATCAGTATGTACAGACTTATAAATTGTAAAGCCATTTGTTCAAAGATTTTATTTAATGCAATTAATATACTTGTAACTTAATCACTTCAGACCCTCCTTAAGGAAAAACTTAGTGTGCACGCCATCAATCTGCTGTAGACGCCTTTAACAGTTGAATGTAGAAGTGTGTTCTTTGCAAAACTGCATTGCCTCCATGAGTAAGCCAGTACAGATGTTGAAGACATCGGGCTGGTGGTGAGCATTTGCTCTCTCCTCCTGTTTGCTTGCTTCTACCCAGCATATATTTCACTTGTAAATAAAGCAGAACCTTACTGAAATGACCCCTTACAGTTTGTATAAATAAGGTTGTTATGACAGGTCGCTCACTATAGATATTTTGAAGTGATTTCTGGCATACCCCCCAAGCCCTGCAAGTCAAAATTTGCAATTTTTTGCATGAAGTCGCATGTCCATTCATCTCTAGCATGTAAATAACACTTATATTTTGTTAAATGTAAATTAATTTTAGTAGGCAGTCATTTTCTGAAAAAAGAATGTACCAGAGAGGTGTATACGTAGCCTCCTCTTTCACCCAAAATGTTAAAAAAACATTGAGCGGTGCAGGATTTTACCAAGCATTGTTAAGGCCATATTCAGTCGTCTCTAGTGCAAAAATGACAGGTATTTTTTAATAGAAATATTAATTTATTTGAATAGATTGTCATCTGAAAAAAATTACATGCAAAAAGTGTATAGGCACTTAGCCTCCCTTTGTCTCCTGTTAAACTCCACAGTGAGAAAGCAACACACAGCAAAAAGTTTGACCGATTGCACACAAAAACTATAACAGACACAGGTGCAGCTTACTTACATAGGTTACTGGCACCATCTTCCTCCAAACTGGAAGTTCAGTGTTGCCACCACTGACAACCACAGTGACCCTGCTCCAAAAGCAGGAGGGCCAAATGTCACAATTTTGTTTTCTTCTTATCACATTTCTAACTTCAAAGTTAAGTAAAGTCACACGCACTATATACACTGTAATTAAGGTTGCAAGTAGGCCACTAGGCTACCAAAAATGTATAAAAGGACAGGAATTCAAGTACTTGCAGTGTAATACTTGTCGACAGGCACACGCACACAAAGAAGGGTGACACATTTTCCATGCAGTTGTGCGATCGCGATGTTTTGCTGGCTAAGCCAGCTTCATCAGGCGGTGAGTTGTAGGACACTGCAGTATGGTGGGAGGGTGCTGTTGGTAGTGAACCTAGCGGCCAGGTGGTGAACAGGGTGTGATGGGAAAATTGAAAATTTGCCGGTATAGCTGATGAGTGTGGTTAGGAGCTGTGATTATCTTATGTTGAGGCTCGGTGGCTGCCTGGATTTTGTTATAAATTGGTGAGCTAATTCCCAGCATCTGAGTTCTGAGCAATTGCTTGAAGGTGGTAGGGCTCTCAGAACTATGGTGCTGTAACAGGAGTCAAATGTTTGTTGTGTGATGCTGCATGTGCTGCGACTGGTTTGTCCTGTAGGTTATTGATATGACCAGCTATCGCTTGTTTGCACTATATACACTGTCTACAGCTGTCCAAACATCTGCCAAAATGTNAAGGCTCTCAGAACTATGGTGCTGTAACAGGAGTCAAATGTTTGTTGTGTGATGCTGCATGTGCTGCGACTGGTTTGTCTTTATGTTATTGATATGACCAGCTATCGCTTGTTTGCACTATATACACTGTCTACAGCTGTCCAAACATCTGCCAAAATGTTACAAACATCAAGCAGTGTGAGGATTCACCCAGCATTGTCCACATTCAATCATCTCTCGCGTATTATCAACATGATTTTTACATTGAATATTAATTTCATTCAATAGTCAAGATGTATTTTGAATAAAATGACACCACATAAGGATATCTGCAACCTATCCTTATTGCCAAACAATTGCAAAAACAGTGTGATAGCGTACTTTTCAGCAAGCGAAAAATTCAATTTTTTATGGCCTTTTGCGGAAAAACCAGTAGATATTTCAATGAAACATGAACAGATATCTTCAGTATAAAATGACACCATAGAAAGGTATCTGCGAACTCCTTTGTGGCTTATCAATTACTAAAACTAACATTGGAGAAAACTTACTTTTAGACGAGTTAAAATTTTATTTTTGATGGCTTTTTGAGAAAAAACCAGACAATATTTAAAAAAATATAAATATTACTAAACAGAGGTTTTCCAAATAAAATGAAACTATAGAAGGGTATTTGCCGAGCTAGAGCACAATGACAGGACACACAAGTAAAGGTGGTTGTTAGTTGCGTAATGCAGAAACATTCAGTTGCCAGAGGGGTGGGGGTAAGGGTAGTCCATAGGTATTTGGGTAGTCCTGGCTTCGTAGGAGGGTGGTATCTGGTTTTAGATACACCCTACATTCAGTACAGAGCTCACCATGAGAAATGTAAAGTGCAACAACCGAAAAAAAAATGCAACAAATTAATTTTTTTACTAATTTGCGTTCAATTTTTTTACTTTTTTCACCCAAATTGTTTACGATTCCTTAAAAAAGAGTTGTTATAGAAAGATGGTCGCTATGAATGGAATAAGTTTAGCAATGTTATACTGTATTGCCTGAGCTGCATACAGTGTGGTTTGATGTGGATCATGTTTGATGTCACTCACAGGACAGCACGGCTCAGGAATTTATTTTTGATCCTTTTCTCCCCAATTAATTATTTATAATGTTATAATTTTTATGACTGAAAAGGCTGTACATAAAATTAATTATAGAAAAATTTGTAAACAGTATTGCTGACTTTTTTTTACTTATAATCATAGTAATTATTACGACTGCTTGCTTGATGGTTATCTTGTACCTGGTGTTAAAGGCTCTCCCCATCTCCTCCTCACAAACTTTAAAATATGTTTTAAAAATCTCTGCCAGAAGTAATGTTATTTAATACTGGTATGATACGAACAACTTACAAAGAGGAGGTACCGTATTTGCTCGCATAATTGCCGCCATCGCGTAATGCCTGCAGCCATCTTTTGAGATGCAGAATTCAGTATTTAAATTTTCCCCCATATTCCCCACACCTCATTTGTGAAGTTGCCAGTGGTTGAAATATGATTTTGGACATCCCTGTAGGTAGCAGTAAACACGTGACTGGTTATCGACAGCAAAGAAAAATTGAGGAACAAAAATTCAATCAGGTGTGCTTTTCGCGGACTGATGCATGCCAAGTTTCCTGAACTTGACAAGAAAGTGGTGGAATATATTATAGAGTTACAGAATAATGGATGCAGTGTTTCATTGGAAATGATTCAATGTAAAGCACGGGATATCGCACACATCCCGCATACCCAGTTCAAAGGAAAGTTATGGCTGGGCAATGAAATTTTTGCGGCGGGAGAATTTGCTTTTCCAGCAGCTACCAAAGAGAACTATAACAACAAGGTAATTTACTTCCACCGTTTTGTGATAGCAATGCGGAAAGTCAACAAATACATTCTTTCACAAATTGGCAGTGCGGATGAGACACCTGTCTATTTTGATATGCCACAAAATACAATGGGGAATGAAAAGGGTGTTAAGTTTCAGACAGGCATTCATGTGTGCGAGCACGAAAAAGTATGGATGGACGCCACCTTTATCAATGACTGGGTGAACACCGTATGGGACAGACGACTGGGAGCACTTCTGAAAAAACAAGCTTTGTTGGTGTAGAGACAGCGTTCGTGCTCATCTAGTAGAAGAGGTTAAGCATCGTCTGACGTAGCAGTCATACCAGGCAGCCTTACATCAGTCCTGCAGCCCCTTGACATCTCCATAAACAAGCCTTTCATGGGCTGTCTCCATCGGCTTTATTCAGAGTGGATGGCAAGTGACACCCAAGAACTGACTCCAGACAACAAAGTAAAGCGGCAGTGGCTCCCAGTGGTCTGTGAGTGGGTGAAAAGAGCTGGACTCTGATAATTGATAACCTCATACCAAAGAGCTTTAAGAAGACCAGCATCTCTTCGGAACTTGACTGCTGTGAGGACGACGTTCTGTGGAAAGAGAGTGACGGCAAGCCAAGTGAAGCAGAAGACACGGATGACGCAGATCCCAAGTAAATGTGAGCAGTCATCTCAGTGACACTTAGCAGGTTTCGTTGTGTTTGTAATATTGTTTTTTTTTTTATTAAGTTTTTTTTATGTTTGCTGTGCACATAGTTCCCTTTTAGAGTAACATCGCTCTGAAAGTGTGTCGGAAATAAATGTACTTAAAGTAGGCGTGAGAGTACATAGTTATGTTTGTTGTTTTGCAGCAATTATTTCAAAATTCCACCCTCAGGTTTTTTTTCCCTGCATAATGCCCACACTTAATATTTCTGGGGCATAATTGTGTAATTAGTGGAGGGATTATGCACGTAAATACGGTATTACAAATAAAAGTGAAAGTCCTTTGGTGTATGTTAAACTAAAATTTTACTTTCTCTATATTGTGTTTAGTAATTTTCGTTATGGTTGTTGCCTTAAGATAAATTAAAATAAATATAATTCTAATCTCAGCCTGCCCCTATAAGATAAGTACATTAACAGAAATGAATGAATGGATGAACTATCTGTATGTACATCATACGTGGTTATGTTTTCAGAATTCCTCTGTTGATGGTGACGTTAATAATGGTTCTAGTCGAAGCTCCTGTTCACAATGGCTCAAAATTCATCACTTTCCAGTATGGAGTGCCGCAGGCTGCAGTCGCATCTTGTTTCATGATCATCTGCTTCATCGGTAAGTCACTTAGTCTTGTGCTGCAAAACAGTATTCATATGAGGTGTGACACAACGTTGACAAGGCTAAGCTGACGATTATGGAGCGATAAATACTAGTTGACAAAACAAACACTAGGGATTGCCTAGTACAATATTGCCTGTAAAAATCAATATTTGAATATATGTGCATATCTCATTAAATTAATGTCCTGAGAATACATCAGAACCCTGTTATAAGATATATAACTTCCACTCCTGTTACACAACTAGAGTGGTGAGGGCCCTACCTCCTTCAAATAATAGTGAGTGCAGAACTGAGATGCCAGAATTGGTATCTCAGTTCTGATTTGGTGATGTATTGGTAGGCCAGAACTGGCCTACCAATACATCACCAAATCCAGACAGTCACCTGGTTTAAACATATAACCTTCGCCACATTTCGAATTTCCCGCCTCACCCTAGTTCGCCTCCTGGCTGCTCAGTTCACTGTTTGCCAACCACCACTCTCCGTTTGATGAAGCTGGCCTAGCCAGTGAAATGTCGCGATCGCGCATCAGCATGAAAAATGTGTTCGTCCGACTTTTTTATAATGTAATCCCCTTTTATAACATTGTCGTGTTTAATAAACTGGCTTCTCTTGGGCCACAAACATGTTTTTCAATACAAAATTACCCTCTTATAAAATTTTCCTGTATACATAGAGACCTGAAAAAATAGCATTTGCGATAAAAGAAAAATAACTCAAATTTTAGCATTTTAGTTCGAATAAAGTGATTTTTCCTGTTTTACTTCAAATAAAGCTATTTTGAAAATTTACACCGACCTTTACTTGGAACTAAACCTATATTCGTGGAATAAATGTTACACAATGATCTGTTTTGATGATTTGCTAACTAAATATGGCAAAAAAAAATGCACACCGACATGCAATGAATGTTTGTATCACATTTTGGGTTGAGGTTAGGAATACTCGTCACACTGTTTACCAAACGTCCGCCGTATTCGTTGCAGCAACTATTTATTTTTGCATGTTAAGAATTTTCAATGTCTAAGTGTCAATAATTCGTGGACACATTTTGTAGCTTTCTTTGAACGACACACCCGTTCCATAATTTTTTTTCACGTTCGCATTTCAAAAATATAATAATCACAAATAAAAGTGTTACAGGTAGCAGAAATTATTGGATTAAATTTTCACATTAAAAACAATTCCAGCTGTAATTCACTAATTGTACAAAATTCTGTAGTATTTTCGCGAATTATTGTTTTATGTCACCCACCGCAATGCTTTCTTATGGCCAGATGTGATCTTCAGGTGTTTAAAATTATTTTACTAGGAATTACCATTAAATTTTCTCTTCAGTGATTGCCATTTTGTAAAGAATATTTTCCTTTAAGATTTCTCTTGCTTGTTGCTAATGCATCATTTGGTGGAAAAGGGGTATCGTATATGCTCTTTCAGGATATATTATTCAGTTGACTTGCATCTACTGAAATAAATTAATATTTAAACAACAAATTCTCAGGTTCCTGCAACAAGCCACTGAACATACTCAGTGCATGGTAAAACTTACGAGCAGCTTAATGTTTCAAACATTTTTGGGCATTAGAGGTGTAGAATATACACTTTTGCATTATCATTTTATTTGAATGATTGATTATTGAAGGTTGTAAAGAAGCTAATCTTAGTATCTGTATTTATTTGCTGCTGTCTCAGAAATCACGCAGTTCAAAATGCAGACCTTTACCATGTAAAATGTCCATTGCTATTAGCTGTAGTGCTCATGTACATGAGAGTATCTCTGTGGGAGCGATAAGTTGGACTGCCTTTCTGTGATACCTGGCATGAGCTCGTTTCCTCCCCTTACATGGCTGATGAGAAAGCAGTGTGGCTTCCCCCGTTCTCTCTCTCTCTGTCTGTCTGTCTCCATCTCTCCCTCCCCCCTTCCCCCTCTCTCTCGCTCTCTCCCCTCTTCCCCCTCCCTCTCTCTCCCCTCCCTCCCTCCATCTCTCTCTGTCTCTGTTGGAAATAGGCCCGGGGGGGGGGTGATTATTGTGTTAATTGTTTTGACAATCCTATGTATAATACCTCAGTCACAGTTTTGACCATCACCAAGTGTTTTCATGTTTTATCACTAGTGAACTTTTTCTATTGATTTTGATTGCAACAACAGCAGTCGTGTTTGGGGACCAGAGTGTAAAATTCACTTTCACTTTCCAGTGCTGTACCTTGCATCTAATTTTTTCTAGGCAACCTTCCTTCCTATTCGCTATCGCACCTAGCCGTTCGTGCGATCAATACTTTTCTTCGCCCCTCTTTGTTTTCGGGAATGCAGATTTGCAGAGCAACAGGACAACAGTTGATAGCCAACCAAGTTCAAGAGGGCGAGTGAATAGGTTCTACCGTATTAAGGGGGGTGAAATGGATTCCATTCATTGCTGTTACTGCTTTCCGTACATAAACTACTAGGGAAGGAAAATCGTTGACATTCTTTTGATGTCCAAACAACTAACATGTTTGCAGACAAAAAAATAAAAATATTTAGTATGTTTGAAAACTTAAACAAAGAGTGATACTGTCGTTACAGAAAGCGAGAACACAAAAGAACCACTAGTTTCAAGTTTGTGTATTACCATGTATTTTGTATACAAAATGGCAGTGCATTCAAAAATTTTTGCAGTGAATAGTGAATGTGTTGATATAGCCCATACTCAGTTTAGTGCAGTTCTACTGTAGTTTGCCATTTTACCACTAGCCTTCACTGTTCACTGCACTTATTCAAAGTGATTAATAATTTTAAGTGGTGTAATTTTGAAAATGTTATCCGACAGTGCGGTAAGACACTGATTAAATGTGTTTTTACAAATAAATTAAATCTAAATTGTAATAAACAAGAAATTTTCTGATTTTTAAAATGTTTATTCGGTGAAAATAGGCCAGTTCGGATTTTTTTCCGGAGCAGCAAAGATGTGTCTAGCTGAAACACTGAGGCCGTGCTTGCATCTTGCTCTGAGAGTTGCAGTTGTTATTTGTGAGGGAGGTTGAGGCAGAGGCAGCGAAACTGCTAATCACCACCCAGATTATGTGATACAGTACTGCAGTGCAGTCCTTGAGTGCATTCTGCATTCACAGAAGAAAACTACTTCAAAAATGGCATTCAAAAATAAAAATAAATTTATAAGCATTAATTTTTAACATTCCTGCTTTACACCAGAATGTTGATAGGCAGCAGAACCTTGTGCTATAGCGATCTCGGTGACAGAGAGTGTAAATTAAAATGTCACTGTGTCATTTCACATTTGTATGCTGTTTGTATTGTCTCCCCCATTACTTGTTTGTTGGCATGTGCTTGTGGTTTGTGTTTCAGTGTTTGTCAGCAGTGATCACAAACTTTTCTTTTTCTTCTTTGATGCGTAGATTATGCCCGGAGCAAGTTATACGTGCAGGCATCATGTACAGTATGTCTTCCCCGTGTGCCGGCCGCATGGTACAGATGCTCAGTTCGCTAAAGATATGTGCATGGAGTTACATCTGAAGTCCAGCATTTGTATGTGTTAATAGCATATTGTGGAAAAAATAAATTACGTTTTATTACAAATCAGCATAGAGCATGACTCGATCGTTTTCTCAGTCATCCTGGTTCTCCTTTCTTGACAATGAGGTTAAATTATTAAAATGCATTCAGTACTCAATGTAGGATATTACAGCTAGGTTGGCATTCCAACCTGTTTTATTTTTCTAATGACTAAGTAAGACTGCTGGAATTATGTTTATTGTATTTCACCAGTAAGGGGTGACGGAGGGATGGCTTTAGTGTAATGTATTTCGTGAGACTACATGGTTTTGTGGTTCTTATGAGACTGTCATTTTGAATTGCATATAGTTTTAATGGAGCATTGGAGAATTTTTCTCTTGCAGAAATAACATTCTAATCATCATAACTTTAAAAAAGTTTCAACTTTAAAAAAATCAATAAATATGTTGCTGTTCATACCGATGCAAAAACAGACACTGTAGGTAAACATTTTTACACTACAAAACAGAGTTGAAAGTACATATTTTTAAGGCCGTGTATATTCCAAACATTATAATAACTCTTTAAAAATTATTTATGTACAAAATATATTAACTTATTGTTTGTAATCCTCAATCGAATCTCAAACACTTGGCAAACCTTGAAGGATTACTACACAAAAACCACGTTTGTCTGCCACTGATACAAAATGATTTATTTGCAGAATCATTCAGTAAATATGACACGTCACCGTTTCCTGAAAGCAAAAGCTTCAACTTCGGAATGTGAATATATCTGGTGCTTCATTGCAGTTTCAGAAAATTGTGGATCAAACCACTTTACGAAGCGGTTGACAATGACATTTGCCATTACATTTCACGCAAGAAAACGCACTAAAAAGCACCTACAACAAACTATGCTTAATGAACGCAAATACAAAAATAATTAACTTCCGATAAAATATTCAGACAACACCAGCAAGATTGAACGTAATGAAAATGAGCACACATACAATGGCTTTCACTGGGCTGGAAATGCTTCACTTATCATAAGTGTCAGCATGCTCCGTTGTAATTGCTAAACATGTTTTTAAAGCCAGTTAGCTAAAAGCTAAAAAAAATTCTGTATTGCTTTATAAACATAATTTAAACCATAAGTGTTTTTAGAATAATTAAAGTTGTGCCTATTTCCTTCCATGGTCACCAACATAACAACATACATTCTGCAACCACTCATTGGTCATCATAAGATTCTGAGCACTCGACCGCAACCACTACCACTTCTCTGTACGGGACTCTACAAAGCACGGCAACTGTGTGATCACTCTGCTTTACATCACCACATTCATGCAGAGCGATTGCTATAGTGCTCAGAAAAATAGGTAGTTTTACTCTGTAGTAATGAAAAACTAGAGGTAAACAATGAAAGTTATGCTGTTGTATATTCGCAGGTGGACAAGATTGTAGCAATTTGTCACCAGTAACGGTGTTCGTAGCATTAATTTGTATCTGTATCGTTAAAACGATTTTCCATCATCTTTCGTAATTAGTAGTCAGTCTAATCTCGTACTAATAAACCAAGTAATAAAATTATGTGAAGATACTATTAAAAATTTTGTTGAATTAATTTTTTTTTAACCACTTAACAAAAGGTAGTTTGGAAATCAGATTGCACCTGTAAAGCATATGCGCAGTTTGTTTGTGTTTCTGTATTTATTTGATTTGATAAACAGTGTTGTGGATAAATTTTCAGTTATTCTTCAGAGCAATGAGTAGTAGTGTAAACAAAATATGTACATGGGGTAATTATTTCTGAAGCATAATAATTTGTAGCTAGCAATTTGATAATAAATTTTAATTATCGCATCACAGTTGCAGTTTACCTTTGCATTTGTGCCGATACTATTGGCCCTATCAATTATACTTTTAGACCCTATAGATTGTATACTTCATTCTCACAGTAGAGGTGCACATATAGAAATATTGAAGCATTTCCATTTGTTTGGCTTGTAACGAGTGCTTTGTGTAGGTTAAATAGAGAGATTGGATCATAAGGTGAATAGCTGCTATAAAAGCTCAATAACACCAAAATGCTTGTTAATACACCAAAAAACACCAAAATTTAAGTTAAGACACTAAATAAAATAAAATTGGCAAAAATGCTATATTTTATCAGTAAAATTTATATTCTTTCTTCTTACAAACAAACTCCAAACATTTTGGTAATGTGATAATGTGTATTTGTACTTTCAAATAAAATGCCTACTTTTGATTACATATTCTTTAAATGCTATGCTTTACAAATGTTACGTGAATATGCGTTTGAATATGAATTTTTTTGTTAACTATCTACAGATAGTTTTTGCAAAAATCAATAACACCTCAATCTTACATTTTGAAAACAAAATTTAATTTAAAAAAAACCATAAAATTATGTTCTTAGTTATAGGTAGTGTTTGTTTAAAAGTTTGCTAGCCAATGTTAAGTAAGAAATGGAAATTCTTGTCTCCTGAATCAAAACTAAATAAGAAGACGCTTTTTCATTAATAATGAATACAATTCGCCCATCACAAATAAGGAAGAAAAAAAATCAGTATTTAGTATTGATTTCAAAATTATTGGTTCGGGTGGTTCTGATATTCTGAATACCAGCCGGTTTTTAATATTGGGTATCGGTACTATCTCATCACTAGTTTTTACTGTAGTTCATAGTTAATACAAGCATTAGAATAAATCTTTGTAAATACCTCTATTGCATATATGCTTCCATATGCAGTTGGTGAATGGGGTAGTGAACAGTAATGCCGGCGGTGCATCTAGGAGATAAGTTCTATGTCTCAGCGTTATATGACAATGGTAACACTTAAGGTAGTAACAAGTTAAATAAGGCTTGTGATGTATGTGCAGTAGTGAGAGAGTGGTGCGAGGGTGAGGAGACATGTGACGTGTACAGGGACGGTGGTATTCCTGGTACAGCACGAGCGGTACCAGCGCCGCCACGCCCACTACCGCCGCCTAGCTCACGACGTCAGCCACCCCAAGGACCCGACCCCTGCCGTCGCCTCCACCTCCGTCTGCTCCCCAGGTAGCACCTCCACGGTGACCACTTGTGTGGCATATCATTTCTCTTATAACATTCACCGGGCAAAGTTTTCTTTTATGTAATTTCATCTGATGAATAGTTTTTTTTCCCTTGTTTAAGTTACATTGCTGAAAAAAACATTATCCCATATAAAACAAAAATATTTTGGACTCCTTCAGGATCTGTGAAAAAATTGAATGGCAAGAAGTTGGCCAGTTACTATGTTTTCTCAATTCTAAGTCACACATTTTTTCTATAAAAAAAATTTCAAAAACAATGGTGCAGCATAGAATCAAGTACCATCAATTTTTTTGGCCTGAAAAAAAATTTATTTTTAGTGTGACTGTAATATTTGTTGTAAATAATAATGGTTAGTTTTTATATATGGCCATGCCATTTGTAATTTATATCTTTATAAATTTAAATATTCATTTTCCAATTTTTAAAATAAAGTTTGATACATTATAAATAAATTTCCATGAAGGTTTAGAATAAAATGGTGTAATTTAAGTGTATTTACTATGTGAAACTACTAATAAAAGTTACTTTTACTGCAGATGGAATTGTGTGCAGGACATGAAGTGTGGTTTTTCCTCGTACTTTCGTTACAAAACATTTTGCATACATGCTCCACAACATGAAAAACGTCCTCCAGAAAACAAAATTCCGTTGTAGCTGATTCGGCAGATGCATGATTTCAGGAGCAGGATCCAGGGTGATGCTCAGTATCTTTACCTTTAAGGGACAGCACAACCATGTAACTTCAAACACAGCAACTGCACGTTGGAGTAACAACTCTGCTATCTAGTGGATTGTGCAGTAACTACATGCTGGTGAAACAGCTCGGCCATCAATTGTTTTATCATAGAATTTCATGAGATACAGCTTCTTGAAAATAGTTTTCAGTTTAACTTTAACAAAAACAATCAGTGAATGGCATAGCTCATAAACTTTATTTACAGTTTCAATATTCTTTGAAAGTTGCTGTTGATGAGACTTAAATTAATAATGGTCATTTACACTGCGATTCGGTTTTCAATACAAAATCTACGGCTGGGCTTAACATTTTGAACAATTGTGTATGTATTGGCTGTGTGTTTTTTGTTGAAGAATGAGGTTAAAAGGCAATGCGTTAGATATAAAGATAAAAACGTGATGACGCACCACAAGCGACGTCATTCTCTCATCTAGCCTCGCCACAGCCACGGCCCCCTCCTAAGAAGAGCCGTTACGCCGTACGCACCTTGAAACCCAGGGTTGGCTTGCCCAACTGTTGCTGTTTGCTGTGCTGCAACCCACTTCGCATCACGTAGTTTCTCTCTTACCCTTCCAGCCTTCGGGCACTTGAGGGGAAGTAGTTGGCCAGCTTCGGCCATCTCCCCGGCTCACAGCCGCCACTCTCTCTACGTTTCTTCTCGCTGCATTTTCTCTCTCACCACATTCCTCAACCCCCCGCGCTGGCCCTGTGCGCTGCATATAAATAGGACTCGCAATTCTCTGTTTGAAGCTGTATCGTGTAAGTGCAGTAGCACGCCGTTACTCTGCCGGAGCATCCACCGACGTCACGTCTACCTTTGCAGAATGTCACTCTGCCAGAGTGTTAACTGACTTCAAGTCGTCACTGCCATTCGCAGCACTGTCGAGAGTCTACTCTGAACGACACCGCCTCACTGCCCGCCAGCACGCCGAAGCTACCTCGTAGCTCACCCGCAGTTGAATCGAGTTTGAGTACCACTACTTGAGGTCGCCTCGCCCCCCGAACTGCTGCATCTTCCGAGACTAGGTCAATTACCAGTTGGCAACCTAGGATTAGCCCTTCAGGCCCTAGTAAGAGTACAGGCTGGATTATGTGTTTAATGAGCAATCAATAAACAGACATAAATCTGACTTGGTTGAGTTGTCTCTTCCAGCACTCTATTCTTTCTTAACCTTGCTCCCGCTTTCTGCTGTTTCGTCAGCAATTCTAGTAATACTATTGCAGGGATAGTCACGAGCCAGAAGCTTGTTCCCTCCCTCAACCTTTGGGAACTGTCTCGAAGTGGAGCTTGGGAAGCCCGTCTTCCTGGGCTACCCCAGAGAAGTTATCTTGGACAATCATCTCTCCATTTCGTGCCTGATTCCGCCAGTGATTTCTTGCTTGCCAGGTTACTTGCTGAAAATGATAGGCCCAACCCGGAAAGAAGTCTCGTTTCTACGTAATGCTTGGGTCTGCCAGCAACGTCCCACTTGCCAAGCCACTAGACTGAAGGCCAGTAGACCAGGCTACCTACCCTACCCAACAGCCAGCACCTTACTGTCCATCAGGCCATGCCTACCCCTTTTTGGCTACCCACTATCTGCCTGTCTGATGTAACCCCCTTTATGCCTCACCATTGTGCTGGGCGGGGTAAAGCAGCCAAGCAAAGGCTAGCTCTGGTTGGAGTCCTTGAGAGTAGAGGTTCAGGTGTCAACCACGTATACATCTGGAATGAGGACGCTGCTCGCCAGAGAGGGTCTACATCCAGCACAACCTTAAACCTCGTCTGGCACCTGCCGCTGCCTCCAACACCGCCGAAGAAGCTGCCTACCTTCGCTCGGTTCACTATCGTCACAAGGGTGATCAGAGCACTTAACGTTACACCTACCTATACCCCTACCAGTGTACACAGTCGCCCATCGCTCGCAAGCATGCNCGTTTTAAGTTTGTGGTACTATAGGACCTTGATGATGTACCGCCTCTCGAAACCAAACATTTGCAAATATTGTAAACAGTATTGCATTCTTGCATGTTGCTTACGGTACAAAGAAATTCCACAAATCACTTTTTCTTCCAGCCATATCATTTGTTTATTGCTGGCACACGTAAATAATTTCACCACGTTCATACCCTAACCTAACACCGTCATGTTACTACAGCAACAGCAAACAAACCAACAAAACAAACAAAAAAAAGGTGAACTGTCGGTATGGCGCCGCTAGGCGGCAGTAATGTGCAGCATATAACCAACATTACAAGATTACATAAGTTTTTTTTTATGTGACGCCGTGTTCGGGGTTTGTCCAGAAGCAATTAGGACAAAATATTTTTGGAGGTAATGGTAAATATTAATTATTGTTAATATTATGTATGTGTTAGGCTTATTAAATGTTGAGTTTTGTTTATGCTGCAAGCTTACCTCCATAGATAAAATTCAGTAAACGCAAATGGTGGCTACTATTGTTTTGTTGTATACATGTTTCGTAAACAATCATGCAAAACGTGCCTAATTTTGCTTTGAAAATAAACACAGCCAGTTGAATACTTTAGTGAAAACCAATTTAAAAATAGTGATTATTTTAATAAAACCAAATAGTGAGCTAAGCCACTACAAGTATGGCAAGTTGAAAACAGCATCATCTTAAATTCTTAGGGTAAAATATTGGTTATAATATCTGCGATTTAAACATGAATTGCGCACAATTACGATATCATTACGATATCGGCCGGTTTCGATATATTGGTACCGGTATCGGCTCAGCCCTATTTGATACTACCATATCCAACTTACCTGACGCTTATTTCACACCAGGCCAAACCTCACCTTTTACTTATACTCAGTATAATTCCAGTCATATCTTGAAATAGTTTTATTAAGTGGCAAAATTAATATTGGTCCCAATCACTACTGACTTAAAAAAATAGCATTTGCGATAAAATGAAAAATAATGTGAATTTTTGCATTTTAGTGTGAATAAAGCAACTTTCCCGTTTTACTTCAAATAAAGCTATTTTGAAAATTTACACCAACCTTTACTTGAAACTAAACCTATATTCGTGGAATTAGTTTTACACATTTGCTTTGCTAACTAAATATGGCAAAAAAAATATGCACACCTGCACGCAATGAATGTTTATATCACGTTTTGTGGTTGAGGTTACGAATACTCGCCGCACTGTTTACCAAACGTCCGCCTTCTTCGTTGCAGCAACTATTATTTTTGCATCTTAAAAATTTCGAATTTCTAAGTGTCAATAATTTCTGGACAGGTAGCGGGAATTATAAAGCCTTGTAAATTAGCGCAAGAGTTGAGATGAAATTTTTACATAATAAAACAAAACATTGCGATTTTTGAGAATTTTAGCTGTAATTCACTAATTGTACAAAATCCTGTAATATTTTTGCGAATTATTATTTTGTCATATAGTTGCTTCTTACGACGTATTTTGTGTGTTTTTGCATATTCGAATACGAATGCATGCAGAGTTGGGCATTAGATTTCTTTGATTTATCGCCATAAACGAAAACATGTTTTACTTTCCGTAACGTGTGTTTACGGCCATTAATAACATGGCCGCAAGTGATGATGCGTCACTTTGAGTTAACATTCTAGTTCACGGCCCTGCAAAAGTTTATTTGTTCACTAGGAAACCCCGCCGTTGTATTGTTCATGTCTACCAAGCACCACGTTATCTATGGAATTTGCGCCAACTATCTCTCTAAGTTTGTTTACATTCATAGCATATTCACGTTTTATCCAAGAATTATTTATTTTTTACAAAGCGGCACGGTGGTCAAAAATGTGTTTTTATGCATTTATTTTTGTAGAATATATTTATAAATTGATTTATCAAGTATTTTAATCTTGTATTCTTCCAGCTAACTGTATTTTTTATCATACATATTCTCTGTAAATATGTGGTAAAAAAAGACACATTTTGAATAAACTAAATTTTTGTTAATGGGTCTAACTATAAATTCTGTTGATAAAAGTTCAGATAGTTAAAAACATAAAGATATATTTTCATATTTTTTTTTTTCTGTAAGGACTTTTTATTATTATTTTTTTAAACAGTGCTTTTATAAATGTGTATAAATTGTTTACATTAGTCTCTTCATGAAACAGTATGGCCTTGCCAGTGCATTGTGACCGTTGTCCCAGGTATCAGGCAGAATACAAAATCTTAAGTAAGAAAGTGTGAAATGGTTTCAATGTTGTCTGTTGATAAAGGAAACTAGTGGTTTGGTCTGAAAAACATGGCTGTATTTTCTCTGGGAGTTAAGTTTTTTTGCAAGGAAATAATTGTTTAAAAAAGCACTGCTTTTCAATAGGAATAACATTGCCAATTTCAGGTTTTACAAATAAAGTAATATATCTCAAATTATGTATGTCTTTATAAAGAGGGCATGAGAAAATTAAGAAATTCTCATGCAGAAACCTGCATGTTTGTAGCAAGAAAATAACAGCTATTTTTGACAAAAATAACTCCTAATTTTTTTTTTTTAATAACACATATTTTTGAAGAAGAAAAAACACCTACTTTTTCAGGTCTCTACCAATCACTATCNTTAAGTAAGAAAGTGTGAAATGGTTTTCAATGTTGTCTGTTGATAAGGAAACTAGTGGTTTTGCGTTAAAAACGTGGCTGTATTTTCTCTGGGATTTAGGTATTGTTGCAAGGGAATAATTGTTTAAAAAAGCACTGCTTTTCAATAGGAATAACATTGCCAATTTCAGGTTTTACGAATAAAGTAATATATCTTAAATTATGTATGTCTTTATAAAGAGGGCATGAGAAAATTAAGAAATTCTCATGCAGAAACCTGCATGTTTGTAGCAAGAAAATAACAGCTATTTTTGACAAAAATAACTCCTATTTTTTTTTTTTTTAATAACACATATTTTTGAAGAAGAAAAAACACCTACTTTTTCAGGTCTCTACCAATCACTATCCAACAGTTCAAAGATTTTCAACATTACCATTCAGCACCACGGTTTTAAAGTATCACATCATTAAAATTTTGTTCTGTTCTAAGTGGTGTCGCATGTATGTTTTTTACTAAAAATTATTATTGTGTAAATATTTTGCTTGTCCTTATTGTAAATGATTGTGATCATGTCCTGTGTTGAATACTAATTGTTTCATGTAACACATTTTCAAATAGTTTTATGTACAAGACCTTCAGCAAATTTTACATTGCCACTCGTTGCTCTACTGGCACGCCGTCTATAGCTTGAGGTCGCACAATCTCCCAAACACTCAACTCTCAAAAACCCCCGTCTCAGAGGCCCGCCGCGCTTAAATAATTTCACTCGTCAGATCTGGAAAATTCCTCGCACCCCGAATCACGCTAAGGGAGGCTGCTGCAGTAACCAGAACATTTATTCGTAGATAATCATAGAAATTAAATCCGCCGAAAGTCAGGAGGGCGTGAGATACATAGGCTTATCACAGCGGCACGCGGTGGCATATCTTTGTTCTTCAAATTACGGAGTGGCCTTCACACACTCCTTCTCTCACACCGGACAGGTCAAAGTCAGAGATGTAAAGCAGCAACCACGTAACAATATTAAAATTTTACATTGCACAGGGCACAACTGTAATAATTTAACCAACCATCTTAACAGCCTAATAAGCAGTATAATTATGCAAGAGGAAACACACTATGCAGGGTACGCCATGGATTGGTATTTTGCTGTTATTGGTTGGCTTGTGTTAGACTAACTGATAAGCCACAGTCAGGAACAAGTGCAGTTGAATGTACGTGTGTGCAGAGTCACGGCCGGATACAGTGGACATAGAGGACCTGGGGTCGCCCCACATGCTGCAGCTGGGTTCGGCGGGCGAGTGCGGGTCGGTGAGTTGCGGCGACTGCGACTGGCACGATGACAGAGGGCCCAGGAGGAGCGGGGCACGACCCGGGGACATGTGCCATGCTGCTCTCGGCTGTTCCAGCCCGCGGCGGGCCAGTTGTGATACCCTGGTGGCTGACTATCGCACCGTTGACGACCAGGCAGACGACGACCAGGCCACACACCACCAGGTGTTGCTGCTCATCCTCGCGCTGTCTTTGTTTGTGGTGAGTGGACGATGCTCTGCTTTGCCTTTCTCAAGAAACAAGCACTCTTGTACCACTCACGGCATTTTTTTTACTAACTTGCATGTTTAGAACCTCAAGTAAACAACCTAGTACAAATACAGTAAAACCTTTTTTCTTACATATCTCAATGGACATGGGGAAAGTGTTGTAAAATGCAGGATAGTGCTTAAAAAAAGGACATTTATGCTGTGTGTGCATTATGTGGAATGAGAGAAAATAGGTGGAAAATATAGGAAAGTGTAAAATCAAGGGATGTAAAACAGGTTTTACTTAACACCAATGTGAATGATTTAAACCACCAACCATTTCTTATAACTCGTAACTGCCACTTGTTTAGTCAGAGCAGTTAATGTAAGTGAGTAAAATACAAAACTTAACAGACAGTATGTATGTGCACGTGTTTTTGTCAGGGGATCGCTGTGTCAGTGTGGACGGCTGTGATGGATGAAATGTCAGGCATTTACGTCGAGCTGGCATTTCTAGACGCGACGCTTAGTCTTGGCCAGAGCATCATAGTGTTTGCAGTGTTCTTCAGCAACAGTGTCACTTTCATCACTTCTCAAGCAAAAAGGTTTTATGTTTTTTCTGTGTATGGAAGTTACCTTAATGATGGTTCTTTTTCTCACTAACGATTAATTCTTTTAAGTCTACAAGTAAGCCGCTAGGCTACAAAAAATATGTCAAAGGACTGGAATTCAAGTACTCACCATCTAGTACTTGTCGACAAGCACACACACAAAGGACGACACATGTTTCACGCGGTTGCAAGATGGCATGAAAAATGTCTTGTCCTTCTTTGTGTGTGTGCCTGTCGACAAGTAATAGATTGCGAGTACTTGAATTTCTGTCCTTTTATATATTTTTCATTAATTTGACGCATGAAGCATAATTACATTTATTTAAACACAACTTCACCCTCATCTGCGCGTGTCATCACATCACTCCAGGCGGGGTTTGAACCCTGAACGATTTGCTACCAGCACGTCTCTAGATGCTGGGGTACCCACGAACACACAGCAACCAACTTCGTTTCACCTTGTCAGACGTAATGAAACTTCCCCCTTCCTACCCCAAGAGTGCGATAAAAGCCAGGCAAGCGGCACAGCCAATTGCCTATACTCACGCCACAGGTGCAACCTCGCATGACACAGACAGACACTTGCTTTCGCCACAGACAGAGAGATGGCACCAGAGAGTGCAGCTTCACCCCCGGAGAAGAGGAGCTCACCCTCGCACTACAGAGAACCCATGGGCATGTGGAATATAGGTCCATGAACAGCTGCAGAACAGCAGTTCACTCTCTGCAGCTCACTCCACCACCTCATGTGCTGGAGCTCTCTTCAGACATTGACGTCCTCCACCGCTACCTACCAGACATATTCAAGACGTTCACCAGTAACCCCCGAAGAAGTCTTCACCCCTTGAACACCCACTACACTTCTGGTAGTTCCACCCGAGTCCCTTCTGGACAACAGCATCCAGTTAGTTAGGGTCAGTTAGTATCATAATTACCTAACCGAATCTGCTCTTGTCTAGTTTACGCAGGACCCCTTCACCTGGTTTATCGCAGTCTACTTCCGTTACAGTCCTTGTTAGTTAGTAGTTAGTACGGGCCACTGTGTCTATTTCCTCACGGGAATGAACACGTTTTCTATTGAACCTCCAAGTACTGATTCTAGGGTGACTGACTTGTATCCCCCTTAGACATCCGCCCACCAGGGAAAAGCAGGAGACCTCATCATTACAACCCAATTGCCGAACCTAGAGTAGGACTGTGGGCTCCCTTAACCGGGCGCACGTATGTCGTGAACACACCCATTAGACGGCCACCTGTACTGTGCACCCGGTGTACAGTACGGTAGATCCCCAACTACTAGGAACTCAATCTACAAGGCGGTTAGTCAACCAGCCCAACCAATTCACTTCATCCACCATGCTGAACTGTCACCGGAAGGAGTTATAGACTGGTTTTGAAGATATGCCTACCTTTGGACCATACCCACATCATTAACGTACGTCCAGGGTAAACGCACTGCTCTTACCACCCTGCTGAACTGTCACCGGTTGGAGTAATAGGGTACTACTCTGGGTGTCTCAGCCCCGGTTCGCTTTACACCTAGGTAGGGATCTTCATTGCCTGCTCTTCCGTAGCATGGCAGACCTTAGATCCTACCTCTATGCCATACATCCATAGGAGTGGTGCGGAGTGGCAAGCTAGGAAGGCAGCTACTACCTCCGAATCCAACGTGAGCTGTAACCCAGCTTCCACTGCCGTCTGCAGCATAACCCCCTGGAACGAGCTCAAGCCACCCGACAACTGGCGAGGCCTCACCTCCCAGTCCCCCCACACTCCCTATTTCAGCCACTCTACAAGACCGCCGGCGAACCGCACCAAGTCATAGTCGACTTCCGTCAGGGTATAGCAAACCCATGGTTCCAGCACCGCAGCACCAGCAGCACCGCCAGCCGCAGCACCACTCTGCCAAAGGACTGGACACGAGTTCAGGCTGGCTCCAGTAGCAACAGCGGCCGAGTCAGGAGCTAACCCGGGCCACATTCAATACAGGTAAACCAGTGACTTCTGTGCAAACCTGTAGTACGAAGGACAGTTAAGCCCACAGCAGACTTTGTGCCATGCCTTAGAGCCATGCGCACTAGCTTATAAATGCCGGCCAGGGTCCGGTGAGCAGCCAATAAAGTCAGCCCAGTCGTATTGTCCGTGTCTCTGACAGAGACACAAATCATTGCCTGACCGTAATGCCGTCCGTCGTCAGTCACCCGACGTCGCACGTCAAATTATTTTAGGCACACTTAAATGTAGGGAATTTTTTCAAGTGCAAAAGAAGGCAGCTACTTCAACTTTGCCGTTATAAGAAATTAATTTTACTTTTCTTGTTATTCTTTGGCAATTTACCTCATTTACGGGTCACTGTTCTAAAAACATAATTTTCCCACATGAGAGGTTGTTCTGCGCTCTTATCTGTACATATATTTCATGCAACGTATAATTTTCTTTAAATGTGCATTTAAAACAGTGATAGTGCATAAGTACCATCAATTTTCTGGCCTGAAAAAAAATTTATTTTTAGTGCAACTTTAATATATGTTATAAAATAACAATTGTTAGTTGTTATATATGGTCATGCCATTCATAATATATATCGTAATAAATTAAAATATTCATTTTCCAATTTTTAAAATAAGATAGATATGTTAAAAAAAAATTCTGTCTAGGTTCCGAATAAATTGGTTTAATTATAGTGTACGTAATGTGTAAAATTATTAATAAAAGTAATTTCATTACAAAAAATTTTGGATACATACTCCGTAACATAAAAAATGTCCTCCAGAAAACAAAATTCTTTTGCATATGGAACTAAGAACAGACAATCGTAAATTACCCATCCGCCATCCCTAGTATTGTTCTCACATTCCTGTATAAACACTCACTGTGAGCAATGTTATGCCATGCACAACTCTCGACAAGCAGCACAGTCTATGGCTTGATTGATCTGTTTATAGGCTGTACAGAAAGTGGTCCAGCCGCACACCGCTTGTTCTTCCTCCACTTGACGAACTGGACTTTGACACCCGACACGTGTGCGACCAGTTTGTCACACACCACCTGGACAAGTGCCGCAGGGAAATAGCTCGCACCAAAAGGTGTGTATTTTTACGCGCGTGCGCACACACACACACACAGAGAGAGAGAAAGAGAGAGAGAGTGGAAACTCTATCCATCAAATTTCAGGGGACCGACATAAACTTTGAACATAAAACTTTATGTAGAACACATTGATAGCCCTATGTAAGGTATTTGTCAATTTCAATTAAAATAAAACCATGCAAATGGGAATATTAAAGAAAGCATGATTATAAAGTTCTCAAGTGAACCAAGAAATGTTGACCTTACGTGAAAAAAAGAAACACAAATAAACAATCCACTCTAATTTTTTCCAACATTCACACTCAAACTTAATAAAAACTGTATTTAAACACATCTTTTGAAACCACGTGTGCAGGAAACAGCTGCCAACGTAGCGGAAGTATTATCCGTAGAGCAACTAACAACAGTCGCAGTTCCTAGCTAAAAAATAAAAATGTATTGAATATTTTGATTGATAAAGTGCAGTGAATAGGGTTTCCTTAATTTTGCATTGCCTTTTTTGTTAACTTTTCAGGCATATTTATTAGAGTTACATTTATACATAATGCATTCATAATTTTTATGAAAAAACTTGCGAGTGTTGTTGGCAACGTTGCATCGCGAATCAATATCTCGAAAATATGGCACAGCTGTTTCTTGTCGTTACACACATGGCTGCCGCCGTAAACATTGCAATTGTTCGCTGAACGTCTAATAAAATTCTACAGTACATAGTTCACTGTATTTCCACATTTTTCTTTCTTTCAGGTTTTTTTTTTTGACGTGACAACGTCTTAAATTAGGTTGCGGCTGGGAGTCACTTATGAAAAAGTGTAACGCTCGGTAACGTTACGATGAGTCACCGAANTTTTTTTTTTTTTTTTTTTTTTTTTTTTGTGCTCTCTAAACACATTATGTATAGTCTGAGACATCTATTATTATTATTTATTATTTTTGGTTAAGAAGTACCAGCAAGGGTGACATTGTGACAAAATCAACAACATGTTATTTCAGATGTGGTAAATTACATAAACAGGACTAAATCCAAGGCAGTGAGATGAAGCAAAAACAGTGTGTGTTACAAACTTATTTTGTTGGCATAATCTATTAGTATTGCTTGTGCATGTGCACATAATGTACTGTATACAGACTTCGTATGCCTTGGTAGCGAGTACAGTTGATACTTTTATGTTAATACTTCGTTGTTTAATGATCGGAGCATGTAATTTTCAGCGATGCTACAGAAATTTTTGATCAGTCGATGAGGCAGAAATTAAATTTTGAGTTCGGCAAAAACCTGCCTTTTTTTTTAGCATTATTTACATAGAAATTTTGTTGGGACCACAGAAAATGTTCTGTGGACACAGAATTTTGGTCCATGGTCCAACCATGTTCAATGGTTTGAGTTACCCCTGTATATGTTTCAAAGTTAATGTATATAGCCCAGTGCAAGGATNTTGATACTTTTATGTTAATACTTCGTTGTTTAATGATCGGAGCATGTAATTTTCAGCGATGCTACAGAAATTTTTGTTCAGTCGATGAGGCAGAAATTAAATTTTGAGTTCGGCAAAAACCTGCCTTTTTTTTTAGCATTATTTACATAGAAATTTTGTTGGGACCACAGAAAATGTTCTGTGGACACAGAATTTTGGTCCATAGTCCAACCATGTTCAATGGTTTGAGTTACCCCTGTATATGTTTCAAAGTTAATGTATATAGCCCAGTGCAAGGATTGCGAGGGGGGGGGGGGAA
>NQII01000323.1:632489-667224 GCA_002778355.1 Clitarchus hookeri | reverse complement strand
AAGTTTTTGTTGTACGAGAGGTTAGTTTATCTGGATCAGGCGACGTCGACAAGTTCGTTTATGTTGACGGCGCAGGATTAGTTTGTGCAGTCAGTTACGATAACGTTGTGGATAGCGTGCGTGGCCAGGCCGTTATCTCAGGAGAGGGGGGTGATAGGCAGCACAAAAAGAGGCGTCTGTCTGTCGCCNCGTGCGTGGCCAGGCCGTTATCTCAGGAGAGGGGGGTGATAGGCAGCACAAAAAGAGGCGTCTGTCTGTCGCCCTTGGAGCAGTCTTTTTGAACTCAGTCGTCAGAAGATGGTACTTCGGGGCAGTCGCCGTAGTACAATGATAGTCTAGGTCGTGTCGTGTGCGACGTGACCCCCCACATCGGCCACTAGACTTTATTATTTTATTTCTCTGCCAGTTTGGGAGGTAGCCGCATATATTTGTTTTTATGCAAGTTTTGAGACAATAACCAGTAAACTACTGTGGCGCTGTGTCTGTACTTTTATATTTATCTCAAGAGAGATTCGTACTCTGCATACTAAAACTCCGTCTGTGAACTGTGTGGCTGAATGTTAAATAAATAAATAAATATATATATATATATATATCAAACTAATCTGGAACTTCTTTCTTAAGTAACTAGCGTTCAATTTACTGAGTCTCGTGTTTCTACCTTCTGATCTAGTCGAGGGCAAGCCGTGGCAACGTAAACATTCGGCAGTGTAACAAGTGCCGAACGTTACAAGATGGCGCCCGCCCACCTAAGAAGCTGCATTATTATAAATGAGTGCAACAAGTGCCGAACGTTTCAAGATGGCGCCCACCTGTGAGGCTGTAATATTCTAAATATCTCGTAACGAGAAGTGCGGGACTTTACAAATATAAACTTTTTTTTTAGGACCGTGACTATGTCATCAGGTACCCGTGATTGCTTCATTTGAAAATTTACATCACTTTATATTTACTTTTAAATAATAATTGAAGACCAAAAATAATTCTATAATTTAACAGTTGCGTTCGAAGACAGAAAGTTTGGATCACTCCCAATCACATGCAGCATGCAAAAAAAAATTTAAAGGATACTTGTTCCATATTCAGAAAATCAGAAGTTACTGCGGTACCGGCCGAAAGAAGTGGACTCATTGTCAAAATGAGACCATGCCGCGATTGGATGTGTGGCTCGCGTCACAAGAAGGATGAAATGGCTAACCACAATATTAAGCGACCATGCCAAGAAACGCCAAAATGACGCATTAAAAACTAATTAATCACAAGATGAAGAAGAATTCCACAAAGTAAGTCGACTACATGCTGTATGGCGAGAAAACGAATAAGTAGGAAATTGCCGCCGTTCGTCATCATTGTGAGCTACCCTCAGTGCAGAGTGGTACAAGTCATTGAACTCCCAACGGGTCATCATTATGAACTACCAGGTTAGGGCGGGAGAGGGTTCCCGCTTGGTTATCCTTCAAATTGTATCCGAGGCGGGGCCAGCTAAGATGTATTCCTTGTCCACCAAGTTTCCCCGGTGGACAGGTCACCAACATGTTTACCTCTCACCATCCCGTCTAAGGAGAGGAAGAGGAAGGCGGCAGTAGTGAACTACTGGCAATTGTTAAAAAAAAAAAAAAAAGCAGAATTTTGAATATTGCAGGTCTTGTATTTTCCCAAACACCAAGTCCACGAGTGGTCTCAGAAGTGGTTAAGTCGTTAAAAATATTTTAAGTGGATTCTAAATGCCAAATTTGTTGTAAAGTTAGGGTACTTCGTGAGGGCGTGGCCTGGGAAATGGTTTGAATGATTGAAATTAAATTGTTCCTTAAACTGTTACTGAAGGTGGCATGTTAAGCATGACTGGAAGGTGGTGTTGACTGAAAATTAAAATTCGAAAGCAGTTGTTTCTGTTCAGGAAATGAAATTTTAGTAATTACATTTTATTCTTTGTGTGAGTGCTACTCTGGCTAGCGATTGAAATTGGGTAAGAAATATTGGTTTTAAAACGATTTTAGTTAGCATAAATACTATAAGGCCATGTAATTTTGAGTTTAAAACAGTTGGACACGTTATTTGCTTAATATTTCCTTGAAAAAAAGCAGCAAGTATGATTAAACGCCTCCAGGAGAAGCCAGGGTTTGTCTTGCGTATTAGTGAGTGTTTGGCTTTTGGAAATGTAAGGGCGGAAGTGTGCCATGATAGCTGTGAAGTTGGACTCCGATAAAAACCGCATTAGCGTGTTCGTTTCCTTTAATTTTGTCAGCTCGTGCTTGGCGTTTTTGGACAAGTTCTGAGTACTTGGGGCAGAGTTTTAACAATGCTGAGTGTGCTCCTTAACAAGTGCGACATTTTGGGCTCTTGGATAGGCTGGCGCATGCATCCTGGGGGTGTGGCCTGGTGTAATGAGGACAGACTTTTCATTTTGCAGTAATTGCGGGTGTGATCTAGAGCTAAGCAATTACAGCACTGAGGGATGTCTTGCTGCCTTTTCTGGTATTTACGAGGATGAACACCGATCATATTTAATTTGGTGAATTACTCGACAGGCGGTAGTGTGTCATTTTGCGCGACCATCATGTAGAAGAAACGTTACGGCTGCAAAATGTGTTTGGTGGGATCTGACAGATCTGCAATTTTTCTGTGGTATTGGTTAATATTCAGTATGGTGTAGCTGCGGGCGTCAAGACCTCGTTTGATGTCCTCACTTAAGGTGTCGTGAGTTAGGTCAAAAACCACTTTTTGGGGTTTGTCTTCTGTGATGTTGTAGGTGAAGAGTTGCATGCGGTTCCCTTGCAGCATACTAGCGGCTTACGAATGCAAATACTAATAGGCCGTCACAATGTGAAGGCCGTTTCTGGCGATGTGGAAGGTGTAGCTGGTTTTATCACTGGAACTGAGCATGTGCACCAGCAATGTGTCATGTGTGGTCTCAAGTACGACCAGATGGAAATTGCGTGATTTTCGAATTTTGTTGGCAGTGGCATGCAGATATGTGGTGGTTTGTGGGCGGCTGAAGAACCAGGTGTGTTTAGGAAGTTTCATATGGGACTACCTGCAGGGTACTGTACCAGTTTGAAATTAGTATGGGCTGTGGCGTCACTAACAGCGACTGGCAAAAGCATTTTTTATTGGCGGAATCTCTCTATTTCCGTCTTTGGCGCAGTTGTTCGTGGTTCCGTATGGTTTCAGTTTCCATTTAACCAAATCCTGGTTGGATGTGGGTTTTTTAGGGGTGGTTGATTGCTATAAGTGTTTTTGCAGCTTTTGGTGTAGTGCTGTCCCCTTGCACTTCTCTTGCACCAAACTAGAGGTTTCGATGGCTAATTAGGAAAACCCGCCCCTGGAGCGTGTACGTCAGCCATCGCATCACCAACCAACTTCGGCTCCCGTGTTGAAGGGGGCGGGTGAGGAAGGGGATAAACCATCCGAGAAATTCCTGCAGTTTGTGTTGTTTGACTAGAGAGTGTGCCTAATAATAATGGTCCAGTGCACTGTGGTCGCTGACCCACTAGGGGGCTAGGCTCGAGATAACCAGTTTCGTGGCCGACCACAGTACCCAGGGTGTGTGTCGCGAGAAACTAGGCTGTGTTGCTTGGAGAGGCAGAAGCAGCATCTCCACATACATAGTGGCTGGATCACAGTTCTCAAGTGCTGTAGTAGAAGAAGAAGGAATTTACCTGAGGGGGAACCTATAAATACGAAGGTATGCTCCGGACTTCGTGGCCTGGCGCGACTTATCGATACATGAATCGAATTACCAGAAAGATGCGAAGATTTCAAATTGATAAATTGGAAATTAAGAGTTTACACAATATTACATACAAAAATAATTAATAGACATGAAGAAAACAATTTTTAAAACAAGAAACGTAACATAAAATAGACAGATAAATATTTAACCGTAACGACATTTTCAGACAATAAAGTTGGTTTTACACCTTCAAAGTATATAAACAAAAATGTTAAAAACTGTATGTGTTTGTGTTAACTTTGTATAATGTAATTAGACTTATTATACTTGTCCAGTATCTTTGTACAACAGTGTATTGAAAAAAGATCACTTGTACCATCATCGCTTGGAAGGTGGTGAGTGAGCATTTTAGCCCGAAGAGCATGGCACAGAACTGGAAGCATCGCCCATCAGGGGCGGTGAACGCTGTCTTGTGGCAATCTTTTGGCTTAATTGGGCCCTGCCAGTAGCCGCTGCGCAAGTCCAGTGACGTCATTACTTTCGCCTTGTCTAGTGTGTGTAATGCGTTCTTCACACTTATATATGGCGGTGGTGGTGCACTTTGTGAAACCAAATTAAGGGACCAAAAGTCCACACAGAAGCGCCATGTTCCATCTTTCTTCGGTGCTAACATCATTACGCTGTTATATTTGCTGTGTGTGAGCTTGATAACACCTTCGGCTAACATCTTCTTAATTTGTTCTTTGATAATGGCACACTGAAGTGGTTTGTAGCTGTTTGGTCCCACGAATAGTGGGTGGTCGTGTGACATGGTTGAGGTTACTCAGGGCTGGTTGAGTGTTGATTTGCCCGGCGCCATAATCCAGTGGAGAGTTAATGATGAAGGTCGTTCGGTCGATGGCCCAGGGTGCCCTGGTATCTCCGTCAGTTTGTTGATGATGTTGTCACGTACTCCCTGTTGCTCTATTTATACCTTATGACGAGACTGTAGTCCATCTCGTACGCCTGAAATATGAAATTGTGGGTGATGCTACAAAGAGTGTAGTGGCCTACAATTAATCACCATATGTTTAACTTTGTAAAGTGGTATATTCAATGTTCTTGTTACAGGTGAATAATACATAAAAGTTGACCCAGCACTTACGGCCTGCCAGTGACCTTAACATGAAATAATCGTGGTATTATGATGATACTCGATAGCATTAAGCTGTTTGGCGAGTGGGCGGGTAGCTCTCCCCTTGGTACTTAAAAGAAACGTTCCGGTTGATTAAGTTAACTAAATATTGCAGTGAAGTGATTACAGCGTAATTGATGGTACCGAGGGGGCTCGCGAAGCGGGTGACCAATACCGCCAGTCTGGTCCGAGTGTTGAGACGAACAGTCCTAGTGACCTCAGTTTGCGCCATGAGTGACGAGAACCGAAGTCAAACAGCGAATGATGAAACATTACATGAACACTATGTGATATGATTGTAATGGTGAAAAAAATGGTATAAATTAAATTAATACATTGGTGACACCCCCATTTATTAACAAATGTCTGTTAATATTGAAGTTGTGAAGTTGACGGGGCGTGTCACTGAACTAAATGACTTGATATAATGATGTAAGCCTTTATAGGCAATCTCCCTTTGTGAGAATATAATTAATCTTTTATAAATACACATAATTACATTTATTGTGAAAAGTGTTTGAATTTCACTACCTGTGACACGTCTGAATTTCACTGGCTACAGTGTTGCCAGGTGGCTGTCTCCTGAAGCGATGGACAAGTCCAGCTGGGCAAAGGGGCGTGGAATGCCATGCTCGATTGCTGCTAACACAATAAAAAACAGCCCTGACTGTAGCAGTGAATGCGGTGATGGTGTTTAATGTATTTGGAAAAATGCTGCACACTACTGGTGACACTTTGGGACACTTATCACTTTAGCTTCGGCCTACAAGCCTGTTCGATGCCACATCTTAGGTCTCTGCGCGAGCTGCCACGAAGCAACGACCAATTGCCAGTGGGCCCAACGACTGTGGCTTTGGGGTAAACACCGTTTCGGATCGCCTACCCATTTATTAAAAGAGTTACCTCTTGTAATGATTGAATAAGGCTTTCTCTTGAGTTACGTAATCATTGTCGGAAAAAGGTGCAAGTTGCTGACCTGCACTACGCACTCTTGGCCTAATGTGGTTGGTGTGTCCCGTTTGTAGCTGGTATAGTTTTGGTGTCTGAGGCGGTCAGAGTGGGCACAATGACCTCGTGGACGCGTTTTTCACGTCAATGTTGGTATCCATTTTTTTCTAGAAATTGCTGCAATTTCGTCTACTCTGATTCAATATCTGCTAGCACAATTTAATTATGTCAGTTCCTGATGATGTGGAAACAATCCCAGAAGCCTAGCCAGTTAATATATTTTGAATTAATAATAGGCCTAAATATGCATGTAGTTAAATGTTGCTACATAAACAAGGTAATGTAAACCAATAATAAAACAAAACAATCACATATAATTATTCTCAACTAAATAAAACAAAGGCCGATAAAACTTGGAAGTTTCGTTATCTATTTCATGACTAGGTTAATTTTTTTCTCTTTTTTCTGATAATATGAGTAACCTCCAAGTACACGACCAAAACTGAAAAATAGGAACTAAGGCAAACACGCTGTAAGAAAATCCGGAAAAACCAACAAGGAACAAATCAGACGAGATCACATGAGACTAGGTTAAAACTAAAGGTATTCGTTTTACTTGCACTAATCAGGAAAAAAAAATTGTCAATGTCCTGTGCCTTGTCACTACATGCAATCAACAAAGCATTTTTTTGTTATTAGTTTTCGACTTTTAATTGAAGCACAAGAAAAACATGAGGTAATTATTAAGTTTAGGAGCTTTTTTGAAAAAATATAAATAATTCACGAAATTTGTATATTTCCACTCCACTAATGAGGCAGAACACGAATATACTTGGGGCACTAACGTCCAACTAATTTCGTAATACGTTTCTCCTAACCTAACAGAACCTAGCCGCACGATGGGTGAATCACTATTTTACATTTTTAAACTAACCTAGGGTTGTTGGGTTTTACACTAACTCAGGATTTTTGGATTTTACACTAACTTAGGATTGTAGTGTTTTACATTAACCTAGGTTGTTTGGGTTTTACACTAACCAACGAATGTAGGATTGTAGGTATTTAAAGGAACCGTAAAGCACACCAAAATAATTTAAATTGACTCGCCAAAGTAGGGAGCTAGTATAATTCCTCTGACATTAATAGAAGTAAACAAACATATTTCGCAAGTTTTTTGAATATGTTCTACTTATTTGAACATTACGCCCTCTTGAATACGGACAAGGTAAGCTGCGCAGAACCCATTAATGCAACTTTTGTTGGTCAAGGAAGATTTAATCAGAAACGTAAAAAAACTGGGTATACTGCTTAATTCACAATTTTTTTAAATATGTTGTACTTAATTTAAAGCTACGCCCCTAGTATATCCGTGTTCTACGTGATTAGTAGAGTAGAAATATATCATCATTTTGATTTTTTTTTGTTTTTCAGAAATGCCCCTAAACTTAATAATTATGACGTGGTCAAGCACTGGCTCGGTGAAACTCCCGCCCCTAGTTGGGAAAGCCAACTTGACGTGCATGCAGTGTTACCAGAGTTGAGGATGTATGAAATATGTGCCCAGCGCCACAGTTCTGTGGTGAGCTGATGAAATGAGGATCGTTTCGGTTGACAGCCTATGGGGCTTTGGTTAACACTCCATCACACACAATGGCGAGGCTGTAGACCACCTCGCACGCCTAAATGAAATTACAAATAAAACACTTACGATGCTGGCGGAGTTATTTATTCCTTGAGACTCCTTAATGCACACACAAAACTGTAGTACAAAACACATGGCCTTAATTACCCAGAACTGCGAACGATCACCTGGCTTTACAATATTAAACACGACTGCGCTTAACAATTCTCCGATAAGAATAACGTCGCTCTCCCCTCGGCGCCATATCAAATAAAACAATGATTCGGTTTGTGAAGTCTATGCCAATGAGTATGAGTTCAGCTGAAGATTTGGCACCGAGGGCCTTTGCGGAGCGAGAGACTTACACGTCTTGATGCATTGAAGTGCCGGAGAGAACTGGGAAGAAGCGTCCGCTGGCTTCCGCCACCTGAGCGCAGGCGACGCCACGCGGCGAAACGATGAAGCACAATATGCACTAAAAAATGATTATGTGATGAAAGTGACATGAATTAAATTAACCGAAGACAACATAATTTTCCCTTATACAAATACACAATAAAAATGATTATGTTAATTCTACATGTTTCCATCGTACCAGCCAGAGTATTGCCAAGTGTACAATGTCAAATGTCCCTGGCTGCAGCTGTGCCGACTGTCTTCCATGATGATAAAAAATGATATTAATTACATACACGGAATAAATTAGAAACACTGATGCAATTACATTGAAGATATTAATAATACTGAATAAATTAGAAACACTGATGCAATTTCACTGATGATATTATGCACACTCTCTTTCGTGTCCACAAGCGCATCGGTGTGGTGTGTCTGGTGTCGTGGACACGATTGCAGCAGTCAGAGTGGGCACAAAGGAGCTCGTGAACGCGCGGTTCACGTCAATTACCAAATATGAAAGTTCAAAGGGTGATAAAGTAAATCGTGACATGCAAAATAAAATAAAGTCCAATAACTTTTATAAGAATAAGCCAAAACTTGAAGTGGGAGCCACTCTGTAATTATAATGAATTCACTCCCTATGTCAGACATTATACATGCTGCAATTTTGCGGATCTATAATATTGAGGAGTCATCCGCAAATATTGTATTACTTTTCTCTCCAAATTGTGTATATCATTTAAATGCAATAAAAATAATAAGAGTTCCAATACAGATCCCCCCTGGGACACCACACTTTACATGTAGTACCTTACACTTTATGCCCTTTATGTTTACATATTGTAATCTTTTTTTTAAGTCACTTTGTAACCATTTGTCCAATATATTTGTATTGCTATGTTTTGAGATAATATCATACGAGCGCAATATAAGAAACGAACCATTAAACGAAAGTCGTTTAATTTATCCTAATCCCAGTGCATCTACTGCACTGCACAGGATGTATCTAGCGTTCGCCAGAAACGTAATTTGTGCTAGTCGTTGCAGCAGGGTATTTGTCTATGGATGCAAGCTACAAGCATCTGCTCCTATTGCAAGGGTTTTCACCTTGGTTAATTGTTTACTTTGTTAATAGTTGTTACTTTCGAAAACAAGAGTAAAGGTAGGCCTGCTTGAGTAATCATTTAACAATTGTTGTTGAACGCAATGCTCTGCTTGCGTGTTAATAGTGTGCACTTGTATATAAACAAGTCCTAAATATGCTACCCTCATAATTTTTTTCAGCAATTGTGTTGTTTTTGTGAAGACTGCACATGTATATTTGAACTGTGATTCTGTCTTTAATTAATTTTTTTAACTGTTGTTTAATTCTGCCACAGTTATTTGCTATTTGTTTGTCTAGACGTGTGTACATGCTGTGTCAATTAATCATGAAAGAACACCAATTTGAGTTTTGCACCAGTGAATTTATTTATTTAAAACAGCCACTTTTCGACGCTATTTGTGGGTGCAACTGCTCTAGCTATAAGAGTATTGTTACAAAGTTCGTTTATAGTTATATCAAAGTACGTGTGTTACAAACTATTAAAATACAATACAATACATTATACAAAACGTTAAGAAGTACTGACCTATCTAATGAGTCTACTTTCTTCAATATGAGTGCAATTAATTTTTAAATATTTTTTTAAAAGCTAAGATGGTAGGTAGATCTTGGTGTCCCATTGACAGGAGTGTCTACTTCAGATTAAATCAGTGTAATATATAGAATGATAGGGTTTACTAACCCAAAGGGTAATTATTAAGTTTAGTGACTTTTCTGAACGAAACGTCCTAGACCAACCAAAGTTGCATTAATAGGTTTTGCACAGCTTACCTAGTTAATATTCAGGAGGGCGTCATGTTAAAATAAGTAGAACGTATTAAATAAAATAGTTTAAAGTACTTTTCTGTAAAAAAAAAAAAAAATCACGGAAAATGGTATATTTCTACTCTTCTAATGTTGCAGAACACGGATATACTAGGGGCATTAACCTACGATTAATTTTGCAATATGTGCCCACCTAACCTAACAGAACCTAACCCCACAATGGGTGAATCACTATTTTACATTTTTAAACTAACCTAGGATTGTTGGGTTTTACACTAACCTAGGAATAACAACAACATAATAATAATATAACATATAATAATATACAACAAATAACATAATAATAATAATAACCCGCAATTGGGCTACCGCCCAGTGGCAAGTTCTCTCACCTCTTTTCTACCCGACCTAACTCCTCTTCCACACCCTTCCTGAACTTTGTAACGCCCCTTACAGATACCAATTCCTCCCGCAACACATTCCACTCCCTCACAGAACATAGACTGCCTACCCTGCTCCGCTCTCCTCACCCTCTGAAGCTTCTCACTGTTGTTTCCTCTCCCTCTAAACACCCCCTTACTTATAGTTCCCTTCGTCCTCACCATCCTGTCCCTGTCTTCACCACCTAAACTTCACCCATCTTTCTGCCCTTCTTTGCAACTTCTCTAGCGCTCTCATCTCCACCTCCACGTATGGGTCCCATACTGCTGCGGCATATTCTAACATCGGCCGTACTATTGTGCCATATGCCTTCTTCACCTCACCGCTGACTCCCTTCAGAACCCTTCCCAACATACCCAAGGCCCTTCTTCTCTTTGCAACCACCCTCTCTACCTGTTTTTTCCATCTGAGGTCTCCCTGCAATATAATCCCTAGATACTTATATTCTTCAGCTGCCTCTTCTATCTCTTGCTCCTCTCATCTGTACATGTCCCTGCTTATCACCTTCTTCCTTGTAAACCTCACTACCTTAGTTTTTATTACATTTATCTTAATTTTATTTTCCATGGTCCACAACTATATCCTGCCAATGTCTGCCGGTAATGATGCAGCTTAGGGGNNNCCCCCCCCCCCCCGAAAAGTGGTATATTTCCACTCTACTAATCACGCAGAACACGAATATTGTAATGACGCAGTATTCTTAATTTTCGGGACCGGGACACGTGTTTAATTTTCTTTAGCTTTGGAAAGCTTCGTAATATTTTTATCTGTATTCAAAATTAAAAGCAGCGGTGGTCCGTTTTACCGTGATAGTACGTTTATCGGGCGGACGTTTGCAGTTTCGTTTCGAACCTTGTAGTTTTTGGTAAGCGTCAGCATTATTTAGAAACTTTCAGACCATCGACAGTTTGTTTGTACGACGCAGTTTCGATAACGCGTAGAGAGTGTGCGTGGCCAGGCCCTTATCTCTGGGGAGGGGGGTGATAGGCAGCACAAATACACGTGTGCCTGTCGCCCTTCAGAGGTCTGGAGGTCAGTTGAAAGGAAGTCGGCGGCGAGGACAGTTGAAAGGCAGTCGCCCTTCAGGTCAGTGGAGGTCAGTTGGAAGTAAGTCTCCACTCAAGTCAGTCGTCTAGGCCGCATCGGGTGTGTGACGCTCACCCCCACATCGGCAAACTAGAACTTACGAGATTAGTTCTACGCCGGTATGGGAGGTAGCTGCATTGATTATTTCTTCAGGCAGTTTTTAAGAAACGTAATACTTCGTAAACGACTGTGGCGCTGTTATGCATGTGTATGTTTATCTGTGAACGGTTCGTACTCTGCATACCTGAACTTCGTATGTGAACTGTGTCACTAAAATGATAAATAAAGTATAGAACAAATACTCTGGAACTTGACTTTATTTCATATGTAATTGGCGTCCATTTTACTGAGTCTCGTGTACTACCTGTGAGCTAGCAGTGGCAACTTATAGTGGGCTGTGTAACTGGCGCGGCCAACGTTACAATATACTAGGATCATTAACGTATGACTAATTTTGTAATATGTGCCCACCTAACTTAACAGAACCTAACCCAACAATGAGTGAATCACTATTTTAAATTTAATAAAAATTGACCGTTAAAATGCCAGTAATGACATCCGTAGTCGCTAGGTAGCGTCGGATCAGCAATGCGCGGCCATTAATAATGGCTATCGACGTAAACAGACCTGCAAAACTGCTCGTACATTTCACAATTTTGTTAAATTTTTAGAAATATTTTCTACTTATTTTAACTTGACCCCCTCCTAAATATAAACAAAGTAAGCTGTGCAGAACCCATTAATGCAACTTTTGTTGGCCTAGGACATTTTGTTCAGAAAAGCAACTAAACTGCATAATTACCCCCTAATCCCCAAACCCATGACATTTACCTTTATGGTAAACAACAAAGGGCCCAGCATGCTTCCCTGCAACACCCCTGACGTAACCTCTCCTTCCTCCGATATTGCCTCCCCCACTTTCAACCTCTGTCTTCACCCCCTGAGGAAGTCCCCAATCCATTCCACTACCCACTTATCCGGTATCAGATCATCCACTTTCTTCATCAAAGTCAGATGGCGCCCCTTATCAAAATCAATGAAACAGGCATCCACCTGCTTCCCCTCATCAACTGCCTGCACCAGATGCTCTTAACAACCCAGCCAGCTGCATCTCACGTGAGTGCCCTTTTCTGAAACCATGTTGTGACTCCTTCAACCAATTCCTCTTGTTCACAACATTCACTACATACCGAACTACCAGTCTCTCCAATACCTTTCGTGTACTGTATCTGAGACTCACTGGTCTGTAGCTGCCAGGTCTCCCCTATCCTCCCTCTGTTTGTGTATTGGGACCACCAACGCATCCTTCCAACCTTGTGACAACTTACCTTCTCCTAAGGACTTGCTAAACACCACCTCCAAATATTTCACTAACTCTCTAAAGTAGGATAGCTTAGTATGCAGGATCAGGGAACGTTTATAAATTTGTTATGGGGCGTGGATCTTTGAAGAAGTCCCACGAGGCACCTGAAACTTTAATTTTTTGAGTGCTTTGAAGTTGCTGACGCCACTGGAGGAATGACGCCACCGACAACGCCCACCTTCCCAGCCTACTATCCTGCAGCAAACTGTAAGATGACCACCTACAGTTGCTTCAAATAGTCATTTCAACTATGTCTCAGCCAAATTATCTTAAATTTATACAAAAATTAAACTTTTCGTCCTTACTGCTCAGGGGCCATTAAGATTCCACGTGCTTACCACTGAAGCCGTGGAAATTAAATATATATTTTTAACTTTGTTCCATTCTTCTACAGAGCAGTAAATAACGTGATGCACATTAACTAACTATTTACAAGTTTGAAGGAAGTTAATATTACAGTTAGTTTTCCCCTTAATCAAATTTTGTGAGGAATGATGTAGATATTGCAAAAATGTTTCATTTCTTTAGACTGAATTAATTAAGCAGCATCATGATTATATATTATTCACGATTATTTAATGTGTTCACTAGTCAAAAATTTTATTCATTTAAAATCATTACTTTTTCTCCTTGTTTTATTCCAAATAGAATATTGCTTATTTTAAAGGGTTATGTATTTGCCCTATGGGTGTTTGAGGGGCTTGTTTATTGATAGCATGTTTTTGAGGGTTTATGATGTTTTTACTGTCCTTGGCACCCATGTACAGTTTTAATTTCCATTCCTTTTTTTACACGTTCAGTAATTTTATTTAACAAAGGAACAGTTTGTTAAAGTCTACAATAATACAACTTCTTCACCAAATTTGTTAAGAATGGGTTAATTGTTTCCCCAAGATATGGCATAAAAACTTAATTTTTATTGTGGGGCTAACTTACAGAATGGCAGATAAATGAGGCTCTGAATAGACAAATTTGATGTTTATAGATACTGCCAACATACAAATTTAAGTTGGAATTTGTTTTTTGAATAAAATATACTGAGCTATAATATTTAAATAGCCACTATTTTGAAAATACGTACCTAACCTACCTAAAAATACCAGTTTACACCACCTTCTGCAGTGCTATTTGTTGGCCAAGTTTGGTAGGATTTTGTCAATTATTTTCCAAGATAATACATAAAAACTATTTTTCATATGGCATATCTTACAAAATGGCAGACAGAAGATACTCAGTGTACACACATTTTGATAGTTGTAATATATGCTGCCAGCATACAGAATTAAGTTTGAATTGATTACATGGATTCAATGAAAAAGCATACTAAACTAAAACTGCTATAAAGTTGCCATTTTGAAATTGTTTGACCTTAAAATATACCAAATTTACACCATCTGTTGTGTTACTATTTGCTTGTTAAATTTGGTAGGAATCTGTATATTGTTTCCCAATATATGTTTTACATTATATATTCATGTGGCACTATTTTACAAAATGACTGACAAAATTAGTTATGTGTTGGCATATACTTATGATGCTTGTGATAAATACTTTCAGCATACATTTGGTTGAAATTGGTTAAATAGTGTGGTAGATATACCAAATTATTTATTAGTATAGTGCTATCTTGCGAAATGGCAGACAGAATATGCTCCCTGTAGATATAGTTGATAGCTATAATATATACTGCCTGCATACAAAGATAAGTTGGCATTGATTACCCACATAGTTTCGACAATATAGTGTTGTAAGATAAAATAGCCATATGTCTGTCATTTTGAAAACATACCTGTTTATGTCATGTGCCACAGTACTACTTTTTTGTCAAATTTGATGAAAATTGGTCAATTGTTTTACAAGACGTGACATAAAAACTTTATTTTTTCGTGTGGTGCTATCTTACAAAATTGCGGACAAAAGATGCTTTGTGTAGATACAGTTCATAGTTTTAATACCTACTGCCAGCATACAAAGTTAAGTTGGAATCGAGTCGAGTTGAGTTGAGAGATTTGGGTGCCTCTTAACGAGGTATTTAGGGCAGATGAGGGTGAAATGAGGTGAGTGTTTGAACAGCGCCGGAATGAAGGACGGGGGAAACGCAAGATCCCTGAGATATCCCGCTGACCAGCGGCATTGTCCGGCATTATTCCCACATGCAAAAATCCGGGAGTGACTTGGCTGGGGATTGAACCCGGTTCGCCTGGGAGGGAGGCGAGCAGTCTAACTGTTCAGCCTGCCCAGGGCTGATAGCAGGTCACCTTTATTTAAGGGTGGTCACTTAGTAACTTTTTTAAAATTTGTTCTTTTTAAAGTTATGTTTTTCTATCTATGAAAAATGCTTTTTAAAATTTTTTTTGTTAATATGCAGTTATGCAATCACAAATTTTTCCATCCAATTGAAATTAGTTTTGATTGTTGTTCAGCCAAGCGATGAGATAGCATCATGGTGTGGAACTGACGATGACCACACTCGTGTCAAAGTAGGCTCATTTTGTGGCTTAATTGGTAACAATCTGGTCACAAGCATTTGCAACTAAATGATTACATTACCGAATGTGTAAGTTTTTAATTGTGTGATCTGTGTTATACAATGACTGCCTAAAATTTTCTAAAAATTGAAAATGATGCAACATTTTACTTTCTTAAAAAATTCATTCAGTAGTAAAGATTTGCTACGGCAAACATTTAGCAACATGTAAATCATGAGAACACAAGTACAGTTAATGGTTACCAAATCCTGTTATTGTACACCTGACTATGGTAGCCAAATTTGTTTACTGTGCATTCTCATTCACAACAAATCAGGTAACATGGAGACAAGAAACCACAGGTGCCAATTCCCCTCGTTGTTACTAATTAAATATAAAAAACAATCATTTCTGCTACGTTAACAAAACTGAACAAGTGTCAGAAATAGTCTTGAGATGTTATTACAAACAGCGTTAATAATAGCTGTTTATGCATTCTTCGATGACTGGCTATCTAGATGAGATAATTTCAATACGGTTCAAGTTGAGATTTGTCTCCCAACTAATTGCTTTATTAACACTTTCTGAATGCTGCCGACGTCTGAATTTAACTCATTTGTGTGGAGTTTGCTGTGATATTTAGACATCCGCTTTCTTTACGGACATGGGCGAGGAAATATTACTTGGTCTGCACTTTACATAAAGTTCCATGCAAAGTAATATTACGTCTGCAACACTGAAAGTGTAAATTACCGAAATGAGCAGGATGGATTGTACATTATTTTACATAGGAAAGAAGAAATCATTTTCTACTTTCAACTCGACATTATATTGGCAGAGAGCCAGCCAGTAGTGAAAGTTGTTTAGTGTATGGACCAATAGGATGGTTGTAACTGGGAATATAGAGAAAGGCAGAACTGATGGTGAAGCAGTCATGGATATGGGAGATTCACTTCTAGTTCGTCTTGATTGCCAGTAATCTGTGCGGCACTCAAAGTCTTACACACTGCCCCTCCTGGTGGTTAACAATCAAAGGTTCAGCAGTGCAATGACCTTCTTAAGTATTTTCTTGAGTAAATTCCATGTAAATATAAGACACTTCTGAACAAAAGTGGTTACAGGAAAGTGTCAAACCTGTTGAAGAAACCTACCAGGAAAGCCGAGATTTTGTTTGTGCTTTCAAGTGCACTTCTATTTACTTGTGCAGTTGGGCTGTTACTTAAAGAAGAGCCATCGATACATATGCTATTTAGTAAGATTAAATCTATTGTAAATTTACTAGTAGGACGTGTATGCAAAAGGTATGTTGTAAAAGAAATGGAGGCAAATGTAAATATATCTAAGAGTACTAAAAATCTACTTCCTCTGGATGAGTTGATACTTGATGAAAACATTAAATGCAACTCTTTCTATGGGGACTGAGAAAGAAAAACTAATTTTCCTCCATCAAGTTCATAAGAATTACATAGGTTATTTCAGATTGGTGAATGTTGGTGTCTTTGTCATGTACATGATATTTTGCTTCTGTATGTTCGCTTTGTCTAAGTTTGTCTGCTGTCCAAACTGTGTTAGGCCAACCACAATCTATGATTAAATCTGTAGGGGGAGGATTGGGAAAAATAGAAACCAGTAAGGTTCTGGCATTTGTTAACTCGGCACATCTACGTACTTCACACACAGTACACTCATCTTCTACAAAAAAATTTCCACGCATATCCTTTCCAAATTACCTTGAGTAGAAGAATCAAATACGTTACCACAAATATAGTTTGTTTTAAAATTAAACATAGTTTGTTTATTAGTACATACTTAGAAAATAGCATCAATTTATTAAGATGTATGTTTGAGAGAGCAGATTCGCAACAGCATACTTACGGGGATGTAGAAAAATGTATTTTTTATCTTTAAATAAATATTTTCTTAAATTGAATTGGAAATTGCACCTGTGGGGAATGACTAAGCAATGTCTGTGGGCTGCGAAAATATTATTTTCCTGAATATTTTTCCATTGTTTCAGAAAAACTGTTTAAAACTTATGTGAAAATTTTTCTTGGAATAGTGCATAGTTAATAAAATGTGATAAATGAGTATTAATTGGGATGCTGGGAATATAACTACTGCAGGTATTTTTATCTTTCTGAAAGAGTGTAAGATATACACAGGGTTCTCACTAGCGTGGAAAACCTGTAAAAGTTAGGGAATTTAATTTTTGTAGGCAAAGTCAGGGAAAATTGTTTTCTTAGTCTCTCTTAAAATATTTTAATGCAAAAATCACATTTTTGTATACATAAATACAGTAAAACCCTGTTTTTTACATTTTTCGGTTCAAGCTGTTTTTTCACAACAGTTGCAGGGAATTTTTGAAGACTGTGGTGGAGAAACTTTTGGAGCAGTCTTCACTTAAATACTGCTTTGTCAGATCTTCAAATTCCCTGGAACCAAAATTGATGTTTCATCACAAAATTTTTGTGTTCAAAGCTTTTAAGATTTTGTTAGAGGACTCAAGAAAAATAAATGGATACAAGCTAAATTTGGAGAAAAAGCAGTCAGTGTGTTCAAAGAATTTTCACAATCCATACAGAAAAATAGCGAGCTGAAGAAAAGTTTTGAGGGGTTTTCAACAGACAAGGGTAATTATCCAGAGTAGCGGCTTTTCTGAAGGAAACGTCCTAGACCAGCAAAAGTAGCATTAATGGGTTCTGCACAGCTTACCTTGTTAATATTCAGGAGGGCGTAATGTTAAAATAAGTAGAACATATTAAATAAAACAGTTAAACGTACGAGCAGTTCGCCACTTCATTTACGTCAGACGCCATGATTTTTGGTGAAGTAATGCATTAGTAATGTGAACAAATGCGCATTGTGCCATCACGTTATTGGCTGTGATCTGTAGACGTCATCGTCACTGAATTTTACGTGGAAGTTGAGATGCCCTTAGTTGCATTTGAGATGCGAGAGAGACAGTGCGGGTGAGAGTTGTGACGTCCGAATCCGACCGTGCGAAGGCTTGTGATTTAAGAATGGAGGGTGCAAGAACGAGTGCTTCTGTGCGTAATATTCGCCTATGTGGCAGGTGCTACTTGGATGTTTTAGTAGATTGTGGTGTTTTGTCAATTGAGGTAAGATGCACAGCAGTTGAATGGGTAAGTTGATTCATAGACTTCCGGCGTGTTTAACTGTTACTTTAAAACCTTAAAATCCGAGGTTAGTTTAAAACCCTACAATCCTAGGTTAGTTTAAAAATGTAAAATAGTGATTCACTCATCGTAGGGTTAGGTGGGCACATGTTAGGAAATTAGNGTTAATGCCCCTTGTATATTTGTTCTGCATAATTAGTATAGTGGAAATATTCCACTTTTTGGGGGGGGGGGGTTACAGAAAAGCAGCTACTCTGGATAATTACCCAGACAAAGACTGCCTACACAACTTATATAATCACACACTACAAAGGAAAGATCAGTGCACTGAACTGTGATAGGTACGTGATAAAGCTAATTTTAACCCTTTCACATGTGAATGCCTACGTGGAAGGTGGTTTTTCTGTGAATCAGCAGTTACTTCTTGAGCACATGAAAGAAAAGACTGTAGTTGCTCTGATACAGGTATATGATGCGGTTAGAGTCACTGGTGGAGTAGATAGCTTAGAAGTGACGAAGGAAATGATTCAGTGTGTGGAAAGTGTAAACAGGAGATACAAAGATAGGTTAATGGCAGATAAGATTGAAAAAGAAAAAGAAACGTCCAATAAGGATAAAGAGACAGGAAAGGAAAAGGAAAGCAATTGAGATTCACCAGCTTCAGGGAAAACAACCAAAGGTGGAAGAAGAATCTAAACAGATAGTACAAAAAATTAAAGAGCTCAACGATGAGACAACTAGACTGTATGTTTGTGAATTACACTATTATGTTTGATTTCTTATCTTTGTTTTCTATATTGTTATTTTTAATGTCTATCTTTGATTTATAGGTAATGCCAGATTTGTATTTCGTAAAACAATTTTGGCAGTTAATAAAAAGTGAGGCAAGGTTTGGGTATGAGAGGAAATGGGGGAGACCAAACAGAAATTAAGAAAAATTTTAATTTTTTTTTTATAGATTATTATGTTTTATTTGAAATGTTTTTCTAGGTAGAGTCTCAAAGTAGTTTGTAAACGTTTGTCATTTTCTGGTTTATTTTTATGAGAACACAGTTTGCAAAATAAATCTTCCATGTTAATTAACTACTATTGTTATAATGTTTTGACCTCACTGTAATTGTGAAGAATAGAGACTTTTCAGGAAACAAAAGAAAAATCACCGAAAGTGGTATTATTCCACTCTACTAATTACACAGAACACGAATTTACTAGGGGCATTAACATATTATCCATACAAACCACAAATACAATAGTGGGGAGGGCTATGAAGATCAGGGAAATTGTGTGGTAAAACATGTGTAAATTATGTACGTCACTGTTAAATACTTTACTTATGTAAACATGTTAAATGCAAAAAGACCTAACCAAACATTACCTAACACGAAATTTAAATGCAGTGGTACTGCTTGCCATCACATAATATTGTATTTTGTCGTGCGGCAGTGCAAATAACACCTGCACATCACAAATCGCGAAGTTAGGTTGTATTCAGTTAGGCTTACTAGATTAAAAATAGCTACACACACAGTAATATACAAACCCTTGATGACATACCACAAAATTTAAAAACCTGTCGTACATATACCACACATAATAAAACATAATGAAAGTATGTGAATTTATTCACCCAAGTAAGCGTGCGTACAATTTTCCCGCGGTGAGTAGGAAGTGGTGCATGCGCTCCCATTCGTCGGAGTACCGGCAGCAAAACATGAACTCCACCAGATACCCCACGAAGTGCGGCGTCCTGCCATACAGAGGAATACAGTGCCTCACATCCCTCCACACACACTCTATTCTTTGGGTGTTCGCTCCTGTATCGGGGTCAACGAAATTCATGCTATGATTTACCCGAAGGTGCTCATAGTTGTGCTCTGAAAGACAACTATACGTGCGCCAACAGTCACTTATAATTGTCGTTCCAGGCCCTATGAATTGCTTGATTACGTTCAGAAGTATCCTGCTAGTGTGATCTTTGACAGGAACAAGAAATATGTGATTAGTAAGTCTCTCAATCCCACTGAAAATCCACTGCCCCTGGACGATGCAACCTTTATTATGCGTTTGCTTCCCAAATTTAGCGTCATCTTACTCAACGAAAGAGCCCACCCCCCAAATTGTATCCCTTGTCTCACGCATACACCAGTCAATCATCACCTTGCGACAAAAGAACAACCAATCCACGATGTTAATCATACTAATATTGCACATTCTACTAATAAACTTTGTGTGAGGATGTGGATTAGTAAGAAAAATATATGTTATTTTATAAATTAGCGCTACACTTAATTTACTTTTTCCATAACCACTTGCTGTGCCGAAAATATTTTCTATAATTTCAAAGCACCTTTCTATATTTCTGACAGGCACATGTCCTGACAGTTGACAGTGAAAAAATTCACTGTACTCTGCCAATTCTAGTACTATCGCGCATAAGTTGCACCTTACCTCATTCGGCAACACACCATGATCTACTAAATAATCAAACAGTAGTAGCTAAAACAACATTAATTCAATAAACTGGCTAATGTCCAGGTAACACCCGCCACATAGACGACTATCACATACAGAAGCACTTGTACTTGCACCTTCCATTCTTAAATCACAAGTCTTCACACTGTCGGATTCGGACATCACAACTCGCACACGCAGCAACACTCCACTTACCGCGAACTGCACAGTACTGCATATACTGGCCAACTAACCTACGGTAACGTCTACACATCCACAGCAGACAGGTGATTGCTGATTCACATTTGTTTATTTTACTACAGCATTACAGGGCTATACAACATAGCGGCCAATCTCCTCGTATTTTATTAATTTTATTTTCGACGTTCTGCTTATTGTATCATTATGTCCTCGTAAGTATCAAACAGGTAAGCTATGCAAAACCCACNTATTAATTTTATTTTCGACGTTCTGCTTATTGTATCATTATGTCCTCGTAAGTATCAAACAGGTAAGCTATGCAAAAGCCACATATATAACTTTTGTGGGTCTACTATGTCTCCTTCAAAAAAGTCGCTATTCTTTATAATTACCATGGTGTTTTCAATTAGCTGGTAAGTCACATATGTATTCACAATTTCTGCTACAAGCGTGAGTAAGCAACCCAGTAACAAGTACCTAATATGACTTTTCAGGTAGAGATGGATCCGGAGATCCTGTCACGGCTGATACCACAAGCAAAGGAGACGCTGCGCGCAGCATGTAAGAAGTGCGGGTATGCCGGCCACCTGACTTTCCAGTGCCGCAATTTCATCAAGGTCGATCCAAACAAGGAGATAGTGCTGGACGTGAGTAGTACGAGTAGCGACAGCGGTGACGAATACACAACACCACTCACGCAACTGCGCGAAGAGGAGCTGCGTGAACGCCTTGCTAACGAGCACAAGAAGACCAAGAAGAAGTCAAAGAAGAGGAAGAAGAAGTCTAAGCATCGCTCTAGATCACAATTGCGCAGTTCCGTCATAGAGAGCGAGGATGCTAACCATGACAAGCACAAGAAGAAGAAGAAACGCAGCCACCATAAGCACAAGCACAAGAACAGAGAACGCTCCCGCTCGCCAAAACACTCAGATTGAAGGTCGTTTGTATCTTATGTTCACAGTACAAGTATCAGCAGTTTCGTACATTCTGCATGCAAGCAAAGTTACTATGCCGCAACTGCAAGTCCCTAAAACTGCTTGAGATGTGTGCTTGTTCAAATGTATATATTTAACATAAATTTTACAACATTATAAGTTTGATACCGTTGTGCTGATTGTTTCATTGTGACCATGGTGGAATATGAAACATGAATCTTGTTGGAATTGTGTTCAAAATGTTTTCTCTGTGTTTCATACACATTAGGTTAAGAATGGTAGAAATGGGCTGCTTTATTACAGAACTCAAAGTTTGTCTACCATTTCAGCTATATGTAACGTGGCCTACTGATTTCAGGATGTCATTAGTGTGCAGTTGCACCACAGGTTTTTTCTGGAAACGTATCTTTCCATTGACAGCCACATCATTTCTTAACAGCAGTAGGTATTAAATACAGTGGTGTCTATTTAACAGGGTTGCTGGTGATGGTGATAGATCTCTGCCGAATTTACTGACTGTTGAATCGGCGCTTCTGCCTCTATATGAACTGCAGATAATTTCCGGCCAATTTCACATACACAAAATGTTGCTGGTACCGAGCTTTTATTTAGTATAACAAAATACATAAGTCTTGCCTTTACGAACATTGAAAGTTTGATTTGATATTAAAAAGCCTCTACTGTATTTATTGGAAAGGATTTAGTGTTAAAAATTAATTCTGTGACAGGCATTAATTTTGAATCTTCCTGCTCATAAACAAATATTTTTATACCAACCTAAATGTGTAGCAAAGCACCGAAGCACAAAACATTATTTTGCCTGCATTTTGTTTTTTGAAAGAATTAAGTTTAAGAGTACATCTTTGCAAGTAACATTAATCCTCCACCATTTTTGTTTTAAGCTATCACTTGACTGTCAACAGCAACAAAATATGTAAACAACCTTAGGCATTCCTTCTGTTTTCTGTGGTCACAAATACGTTATTTTTATGAATATAGACAGATGTAGTGTTTTTATTTTTGCCTTCACTTGAACTCGCATGGTTTGTTGCATTACTGAATAGTATACGTTTCGGACACTGTAAACTGAAGTAAGTTAAAAATAGTTGTTACTGTTGCATAAGTAAAAAAAGATTTTTCATACAAAGGTGAATCAGCATTACAGAAACTGCACAGCTCTAGTATCCGACATTACAGCAGTATTGCACTGACAATTAACATTAATGTTGGCGACTCCAGTGCATATGCCATTTTTCCTCAGTGGAAGGCTTGATACCTAAACATCATTTGTTCATACGTTGTCTTTCTAGACAACTTTGCTAACTCCCAAGCAAAGGCAGTGCCTAAGGTCCTTTGACACAGATAATATTACCTCCTCCACTATTGTGTTGTGAAACAAGAACGCAACATCACTAAATTGCATGTAGTATTTAATGCCAATGTAAAATCAGCTTTAGGCATATAAATATATACAATGTGCTACTAAATATCGCAGACAAACTCCAGGAGGTGATTCCTCATAAAAAAAATGAGAAATATAAACACACAACCTATCGCCTACAGCCTTTTGTCCACTTAAAAGTGAAGGTAAAACCCATGTTATTGCACATAAAACATGCCTGATAATGCTGCTGGTCCCCCTTGCATTCTGGCGCTGCATCATACTCACCTCATTTCACCCTCATCGGCTCCCAAGACCTCGATGTTGAGTGGCCCAAATCTTTCCACTGTCTCACAGTAAAATGTGCCACTGCTCCTCTCTCTCTCTGCTGCATTTTAACTTTTTATAGGCATTGCACATGTATAAATGGTTGTTCAGTAACCAACATTATGCATTATGACTGTAGGTTAGGTTAGACCTAACTTTTGTATGCGTTTTGCAATGAATCACGTCACTATTATGTGAATAGAGTAATTCTTATGTCTTTGATTTGCAATGTAATTGTGGGAAAGAGCTTGAAGCCTTGCACATACAAAATCAACAAATTCCTGTGTGTGGTTGCCAGGCAACCAAGAAGGATGTGGGACGAGAATACTATTACCCATTTACCATAGCGGGATACAACATGAAGCCTTTTTTTGTGTCACAATCATAAATTACCCAACATATTAATTCTCTCCAACAGGTAAGTAAATTAACTTTTTTTTTCCCTCCTGGTGTAGAAGTATGCTGTGACAGAACATACAGAAATGCAACATGAATGGTACCCATTTAAATAAAATTTAAATTTGTAAATCTATACAGATCATACAGATATACCCTGAATTCAAATGAAAGTTACTGTGATAATAAAAATAGCAAGACAAAAGCTATCAAGACCTCCCTGTTAAAGAGCCGCCCAAATCTCTTCACTCACTCATATATAAAGAAGTTAATATAAGTGACTATCTAGGAATTTAGCTTATCAGTATCCAATGATATGGTTTGACAAGGAGAAATCACACGAGTTAAGAAACAGTAATTATATAAATCTGTGACATTAAAATGTTCAATTAATTTTAAATTCAGAAAATTAGTGACAGTTAATTAAAAGAAATCTTGATACATATTCTACTATCATCCTGAATGTAATCAAACAAGGAAATATTGAACTGACAGATGTAAACACACAAATGATCTCATAACATTTACCAATAGAAAAGTAAACAAATGGTGATTCTTATATCCCTGTACTATGAACTATGGGACTATGGGAATGTAAACATTGAAAAGTGTGAGAGGCAAGAAGGCAGGCGTATTGTATGCTCGAGAGAGTGTCGCTAAAATGTGTCGCGATCGGGCAAACAAAATGTGAATCCAAGTCGTAATCGTTGAACATTTTATGGTCTCCGGGCCGGATCGAGATGCTAGCAACCGGATGTGTAATTACAGTTTCGTGAAAGCGGAATCACGACAAAGTTTAATTGTAAACAAAAAGTGCGTGCACGTAACAATCGCCATGGCAGTATCAATAGATGTTCAACTCCTCATTTTCGATTATGTGGTGGACAAAATAAATGAAGTTAATGCTATTCTAAACGAAGTCAACAGTGACCCCCGAGTAGCTAAAAGAGTTTGCAATAGCATTTAAGGAAGTTGCAGAGAAAAAGGACGAGTTCTTAGCGAACTTCTTTGCTTTGTGTGCAGTCTCGCCAAAAGCTGAAATATGAACAGTTCAGGATTTCAAGGAGGCTTTTGTACATTTTGAAAACCTTTTTAGGCAACTTCAGTTAGTACATAATAGATGCACGGTCAGAGCATCTCAATTAGTTTCACGTGACACACGCGTTGCAGTTTTACAGCTGTTACCGCTGCCTACTTTCTCGAGCAATAGAGCTGAGTAGGCTTCCTTTTAAATCCATTCTGCATCAAAATTCTTCTCTCAGTGACGTAATGAAGCTCCACTATCTCATTGGTTGTCTGCAAGACGAGCCGAGAGAACTACTAAGTAACCTACCCCTTACAATTGAGAATTATGACGTGATTTGGTATTTATTGGAGGAAAAAATACGAAAACTTGAGGGCAACAGCCACCATTCATGTTAAAAAAAAAAAAATCTGCATTTATCAACTGTGGATAATAACACACAATCGTTGTCACGCTATGTCAGTACAGTGCAGGAAAATTTAAATGCACTAAGGGCCGACAATTTTCCTATCTCCAAATGGAGTTTCCTTATATTTAACATTTTGCTTGAAGAACTCTTGTGTGTTGTTACGTCAGGCCTTTGAAATGTCGATAGGACAAGATCTTGCTACATGTGATGATCTAAATTTGTGAAGCGGTGTGCTGTTGCTAGTTAAAAAGGTACAGCTGGTTAGCTCTCAGGGTGCATCCATGACTAAAAACTGTGTAAATTGAACCTACAAGTCTCCATCCTCTGATGCGAGACCTAGTGGACAGTCGACCAGTAGTCGAAGTACAACACTAATTGCAGTTGAAGGTGTTGCAAGTTTTGCACTGTGCAAGCAAAATTAAGCTCTGCACAAATGCGAGCAGTTTCTGTCAAAACCAGTTGATTACAGTTTGTTAATGACCAGTCTTTGTGTTCTAATTGCTTGAAATCCCATCACAGTGTCCAGTGGTGTATGTTAAAATTATCTTGCACGAAGTATCAAAAGAAACACCATTCACTACTTCCTTTCACTCAGGAACAAGTCTGATCAGGGTTCAGAGTATGCCCCATCTCACGATGCCTCTGTTAATAAATCGCAAGCATTGCAGTTATCTAGTGAGAGCCAGAGTCAACAAACCTGTATTTTGATGCGAGGTCGAGGTTGGAGAATGGTAGGAACATCACCGCTGCACCATTCTTTGTGCAGAGTTCTGGCAGAAAACACTCACCAGAGATGTCTTTTAGATTTCTTACCATCTGCTCTGCTGTTGTGGGCCGTGGCCGAGTCACCCAGGTGGCGATCCTCTACGTCTCAATTGAAGGGTTATTAATTGCAGTTTGATAGGCTGCTAGCCGTGGGCAGTCGCGGTTGGCCCAGTACCGTCACGGGTGCCCGTTGTAAGGTGGACAGTTATACTAGTATTAGGTTAGCCAAATCCGGAGTTGTAAGGCCACTCCACAAGCTAAATAATCATTGATAAAAGTTCATATTACACTGAAACAATTAAAAACTCTTAGAATGGCTGGTTGGTGGATCCATCTCCCGAAATGCCTTTTAAGAGGCCTGTAAATCAAAATGCTGATTTAGGTATTGCAGTCATTTATTGACGCTCCGACACTACAAACCAATTGGCGATGCTCACGTCGTTAAGCGGACCTGCCGCACTAAGCCCGTCGAGGGGCTGATAAGGAAAAATGAGCGTGTGGTCTCCGGATTAAAAGGTGAACTTGCACTCCTGGGGATGTAGATCTGCAGGAGGTAGAGAGGCACTCCTCCCAGGCGATGAAGTTATGTTAAATAATGTTCTGGTTGAAAAGAAGTGAAAACTATTGTTCTTAGTGGTAGACAAAGAAGTTGATGAAGTGCCCAGGAGTCACGAACTGCGCGGCCTACTCCGATGAATGCCCGCTTCAGACGAAATGGCTGCATGCGTCTATCCAGCCACTTGCCGTAAAGACACAAGAAGTCTGAAACGTGCGAGCATAAAATAATTGCAAAATAGGGTTAGGCCCTTAAGTTTACATTATATAAGCAGGAAAATTTCACCATAACTAACCGTAGTCTGAACATTGTCCCTAGAAAAAACTTTTGTGCTTTGTAAACTAAATAAGCTACTTAATTATTGATAACATTGCACTTTCACGTTGTTAAGTTTATGGGCACGTAGTGCAAGAAATGTGTGTATCATCCGTAAACCTGTTGACTGCTGCAAAAATATACATGTACCCTTTTGCACTCACTATTCCCACTAAAAACACAAACTGAGGTGATCCCTGTAGGGACTAAACTTAGGTTGGCCTGGGTGAAGCCTGTGATCCAAAGAGGAAGTTGTTGACACTTCACTTAAACGTAATTTCAAATTGTCTCAAGACACAGTTCACTTGTGGTTCACACTCTGGGTAAACTGAGAAGAATTATGCTCTGCTTTTGGGAACCGCTAACACTCAGTGTTGCAGAATGGCGTAGGTTCTTTGTACGCATCTATCAGGGGCGCTACGAAGCCTGGTGTCGCCTTTACACTTGCTATGCCCTGACAAAGCAGTGCTGAGTGTGAGCATGCGCTGGTCGGATGCGATCTGAACCACGATACTGTCCTGGTGTCGCCCATGTGGTCAGATTGAAGTGGGACCATCGTCGCAGTGTTGGGCGAAGTGTATGCATTCCAAAACACCGTTGAGATACTGTAGCTGACGGCCATGCTCGATGTTCTTGTCGGAACGGTGCTCGGCTGTTGTTGTATTGTGGTGCAGCGGACAGTAGCAGAGATCCGCGAGTTTGGGCTCCCATCAAATTCCCCCCTCCCCCTTCATGGGAGACAGTTCATGCACCACACCGTCCTGAACTGGGTGGCTATGCAGTCAGGCACAACACACTGGTCTCTGGCGACCAGGCCTTGCATGGTTGCAGGTTGTAGCGCCCCTGTAAGGGTCGCCCTGCTGGTATTCTGTTGAGTAGCACCAGTGGGCGCTGTTGACGAGCGTGTCTGTGCCTGGTAGTACTGTGAGACATACAGTCCCAGCAGCCTATGCACTGGGCCCACATGACTGGACAAGGTCACACTCATTCCCTCTCTCATCACTGCTGCTACTGGTCTGTGATCAGACACTTCAAGTGTAGCAGAGAGTCAATCCGTTACACCACCAAGTGTATGGCGTTATGTTACTTCCAGCTGTAACCCAGCAGATTTAGCATCTCGGGGGGGTGCTTCCAGACTTTCTGGTTGAGAGGTCTCTTTGGTTTTATGATCCTGACTGGCTAGCAGACTCGGACACACACTGACCTGTGAACAAGTTTGAGATTCCTGATGTGAAGGAGCTTCCTGAATGCAAGTCAGTGCAAAATCGGATCTTGGCAGTTCAAGAGAATAGGAATGAAATGGTGAAATCGTAAGTAACATTTTCTTCTTTCTCAAAGTTTAAGCGAGTAACTGGATGGGTGCTCCGAGCCAAGCTTGCATTCACAAGGTAACTTCACTGCAATCGTAGAGTTTTGAGAAATACAGTCAGTGGTTGTGTTTTGGATCAAGGGTGTACAAATGCACAAATTTTTAGAGGACCTTAAACTTCCCAAGCACAATGAATGTGCTGCTAGCCCGCAGAGCTTGCGTCTGTTCCTTGATCCCCGTGGAGTCATCGGGGCGGGTGGGCAGCAGACTGTAAAATTCAGCATTGCCTTAAGAGACCAAACATCCAGTGTTGCTTCCTGCAAAATGTCATCTTTCAGTACTCGTCAACTACTACTATCATGTCACCTACCTTCATGCTGGTCCTCAGTTGACCCATTCCCTCATCCAGAGGATGATAAGTGGAAGATGTCTGATTCTGCAGTGTATCCACCATTGCATTCAGGGTTTTAAGTTGACAGCCAAGTCTCCTGCACCATTTATGGGAAATTTGCCTGTGGTTAGGTTCTCACAAGTTCTGCCATTTGTGAAGATTGATGTGGACTCTGCTGTCCCTTTTTCTTTGAATAACTTTATTGGTGCTAACACACTATTGGTGTCGAAACACCGTACATCATATTTAATTATTCTACGCTGCAAATTTTACGTCTTACGTGGGATTATCGACGAGGCTTACCTAGTGGATGACCAGTTTGACGTCACATTTGCTTTTTACATTTAACTTCATTCGCATGACATTATTTTAAAATATATGCAATTTGTGAATGAGAATTCATCTACAGGCGAGTAGTGTTACAGATTTAACTGATTTACGAGTCAGTGTGTATCAAAAATAAACATTACTTGCAATCATATTTCTATTATATCATGATCATCACATTTGGTCTCTTGTGTAATTTGTCATCATAACTAACATCATTCTATTATCAATTCTACCAATTTTGGCTACTGCTCCGAGATTAAAACAAATCATATAATTAAATCATGGTAGCAGTGTAGAGGTTTTAATTTTCGAGGTTAACCACTCTTCAACTATTACCTTATGACTTGGATTCACATTTTGTTTGCCCGTTTGATACACGTTTTAGCGACACACACTCACTAATGCAGCATGCCCGCCATCTTGCATCACACTTTATTTTCTTACATTCCCATAGTTAATAGTGGTGTGATTCATTGCAAAACACATACAAAATTTAGGCCTAACCTGACAGTCAATATGCATGATGTTGGTTACTGAACATACCACCCACTGGGAAAATGATAGCTTTCCCAAGTAGACCAAACTAACCATAATAACATAAAAAAAACACACACACACTTGAATGTACACCAGTCTACAACTGAAATATAATACACTATGCTTCATATTTTATCATTGCCCATTCTTAATTGTATGTTAATTTACAGACAGAGGGAAAATCTTGTTAACTGGCCTCAAGTTCACCATCAGGGATTTTTAGGGTCACAACTCCTACTACACCATCTTCACTGGGATGCGTTTTGATAACTCTGGCAAGTTTACATTTTAAAGGTGATAAGTTCGAATACTTCAACAGCACTAAAGCATCCTTTTCCAAATTGGGGATTGCTATGTTCCGTGCTAATAGACACCTCAGAGAAGTTCACAAAGCCAGCCAGGCACACACTGCAAGACCATATTTGTGACATGAATAGCGTGTAACATTTCAACCCACCAGCTGGCCCTCAGTTTGGCATTCTGTGGGAGGCAGCAGTAAAGACTGTCAAACTGCATATGAAGCACGTTGTTGAAGAGCAAATACTCACTTTTGAGGAACTAGCCACACTTTTTGCCTAGATATCTGCAATTCTAAACTCAGGACCATTGTGTGCCCTCTCTTTAATGATCCTTCAGAGTTTGATGCTCTCACCCCGGGACATTTTTTGATTGGCGCTCCTCTTGTTGGCCTACCAGAGCAAGATTTGTCACATCTGGTTGAGAATCTGGATCTGTGGCAGATAATAAAACTGAAGCAATCCATTTGGAGATGCTAGAGTTGCAATCTCCACTTAAGTCTAAGATTTAATGTGTGGAGATATTTTCTACTTGGAATACCACTAAAACACGCAAGGCCCCAGTCAACAAGTTACACTTTTGTCTTTTTGAGTGCATGTCTGCAAGACATAACATTCGGAGCTTGTGTCATTATGCTATGATGCCTTTCTAGCCACTTTGTGTAGGTTTGTATCTTTAAGAGGCACACCCTCCGATATTTCTTCTGACCAAAATACAAACTTATCTTACAAGCGTGAAGATTTTTCTGAGTCACTCAAAGGGAACCATCCAACTATTAAAAAAATCTTTGCATTTTTGTTGCTAAAACTACGTAAAAACAGTTTAAGAAATATTTTAACACAATTTTTGCACATAAAGGTTGGGGGTGAGTCAGAAATGGTCAAAATCAAACACTGACCCTTCCAAAGTTACAACCATTTTCTCGGGAACTGAAATTTCTCCAGAATTATCAAAATAAATATGAGTGGTACGTGGATAAAAGCAATACAAAGACATCTTTTGTTTTGGCTGCAAACAAATATATATATATATATTTATATATCCATAAATGCTGAAAATAAATGTGCATACAACATTTTTCTTTATTCTTTTTTTATTAAAACATTTCTAAACAACACACACAATGTAAACAACCTTGCTCAGATCTAATAATTGTTGCAAAAATTTATAAAACCGACTAGTTCTGATAATTAATGATCCAGCTCTAATAACTATAAAATAAAAGTTTGAATGAATGACATCACATGAGTATGCATAAGTCGTGCAAATAACCACTTGCGATGGGAATGAAAATTATTCACAATTTTCGCAAAAGTTTATTTACGCCAGAATGTGAATAATTTGTAAATTACTATTCACAACTATTTGTTTTATTGTGCACTTGTTGCTTTGCATCGCCTATCTTGACCTGTCCCACGTGAGCGAGCAAAGGACAGAGTAATAACGTGAGAAGCGCTCAGCAATTTTCAAAGGAATGCTGCCGCACATCCCACCGCTGCCTATCGTGACTTACACACTCCAGCCAGACCTGTAGCGGATTAAATTTTTGGGATTATCTTTGAGGATACTCTGGTCAATGTCCTAGTCTCTCTCAGTGTGACTGGGAGTGTGGCGATTCTTCTAGGTCAGGCCAGCGGGACTACTTTGGCCGCGACGAACCTCCAAGCTGAGAGGAATGTGCGACTTGAAGTGACGAGTCAGCATAGCGTAGTGTGACGATAAGAGTGGCCAGTATCGGTACAGTGGAGAGAGAGAGAGACTGGTGAACAGGACTTTGAACTGGATGCACGAGTGTTAANGAGTGGCCAGTATCGGTACAGTGGAGAGAGAGAGAGACTGGTGAACAGGACTTTGAACTGGATGCACGAGTGTTAAAGACATTTGTAATAATGGCAATAGACAGATTGAATGTGTGTAAATAATGAGTAAATTAAGTGACTGTAACCAATCNAAGACATTTGTAATAATGGCAATAGACAGATTGAATGTGTGTAAATAATGAGTAAATTAAGTGACTGTAACCAATCTAGAGACAGTGACGAGGATTTTCATTATAATTGAGAAGATAGACATTAAATACTACACTCACTGAGAATAACAAGAGTAATGGTGGAGATATATGGTTTGATGTTGAAAATAATACAGTAAACTCTTGATTCTACAATCTTTCGTGGTTTCTAGGGAAAGGGTTGTTACTACAAAGAAGTCACTGGGAAAAATTTATTTAATTAAATTCCTGAGGTCTTAGAAACAAGTTGATTGTAGCTATGTGAATAAATTAAAAATAATATTTCGTTTTTTTTATTAGGACCTCCATTCCTCATGAACTATGTTCTGCCACTCTGGCATTTTGTAACAGTATATTTGCACACTCCTAAATGTAACACCCATGCTATTTTACAATATGCTAATAGAAAAGAGTAATTTGGGAAGGGAGAGATTTAAGCAGATGAGGGTGAAATGAGGTGTGAATGGAGCAGCACCAGAATACAAGGGAGGGGGAGATCCCTGAGAAAATCCTCCAACAAGCAGCACTGTTGGCATGATATCCATGTGTGAAAATCTTGGAGTAACCCCACCAGGAATGGAACGTTTACCTTGTTGGAAGGAGAGTGCTCTAATGGAGGGGTAGAGGGTGATTGGACAAGTTGCGCAGGTTCTTTCACATAAATACACTAACACAGGAGAACACAAGATGAACAATTTTTCTGGCTTAGCACGAATAAATAACTCCAGATTTGGCTGCTTTTATGTATTTAAAAAATTAAATAAAAATCAACATAGTCTACAAAAAAAATTGAAGTCACACACTACTTGTACAATTCACAGACTTGTGAAACACAGTATTACTGGCTGTCGTATCTGCAACACACTAATCCAGCATAACAGATTTCATCTCTGTTCTTTAACACCATCACTGTTTCCAATAACTGCAAGAAAAACATTCTTTGCAACTGCACAGAGTAAACACCCCACCCTCCTTTTTTTTAAACTTCTTAATAAATTATGATGGAATATAAAAAAAAAGTTTGATAGCTTACATAAACATTACATAGGAGCCTGTTGTAAAGTACAAACATAAAAAAAACTGTGAAACTTTAAAATAACCACAGCACAAGAACGGTGAGGTTTGTTCTGTCACTAACATGGGAACGTACATACAACTTATCTGCTGGTCAACCTCTGTGGTTGATGAAATGAACCTATTTCCGATAATTACAGGGTCACGAGTTTTTTGCAATTTTACACAACACATCCATAGGTTAGCCTATGAATCTTGTACTCTTATATTTGTAAATTGTGAATAAATAATACCTAAAAATATTTTCCAAAAGTCACAGAAAAGACAGAGAGTGAGGCAACACAAACTCCTCTAATGACCTACCATCTCAATCTCGGTAAGCAGACAGGAAACCAGCACGTTTCCAAGTATCATGTCAACATGAAACTTCAGGACCACCTTAGCCGAAGATAAATGTGAGATTGTAACAGCTACCCTAGTAACATTTGGACTTTTCACTTTGATACAATACCAAAAACTGCAAATCCATTACGGCTGATTTATGCAAGTTTCCAATGCATCAGCCTTACAGGTTTACAACGTTTTACAGGCTGTGCATTCACAAATGACACTGCCAAGTTTTAAAAAAAAAAGTGCAAATAGCAGAGAACCATACTCTGATCAGTCTTTCAAATCAAAGTCAGGAATAGAATTCTCATGTTTTGTAAACCATGCCCTGCTGTAATGCATGTAAATATTTCTCTACATGTTATTCCAAAATATATGAACGTACTTGCATTTTTCACTGTGTTATTTACAATTTTCTGTTTTAAAATAATAATAAAAAAATATGGCAATCTGTTTTTATGAGAAACATGATCTCATGACTAACAAATATACAGCAGGACTTTTATTTTACAAATAATAAAACCAATGTTTGAGAAAGGCAAGATGAAAATATGTAGTGACATTTAGAAACTCTAAAAAGGAATGAAGTTGGCACAGAGGTGAAGGCACTGCTAGGCCTTGTGTGGACACAAGTCCTCGCGGTGTACTTCTCAGGTCAGCTCGCATGCCCCAGTCACAGCAAGTCACTTCTCGTGGAGGTGGTAGAACTCAGTTTAAACTCTACACAACTTACTTTACTATTGCTCTGAGCATGTATAAAACATCTCTGCCACTTTGAAACTACACACAATGTTTGAGCTTGCATTAACTCACGGCCGCAGCCATAATTTTACGTTTATTCGTTTCAAAGGAGAAAAAATACTGTTCTGAGCACCAAAGGTGAGAACCTGTTAACCACTTTCAGATACCACATGTTTGTGTTCGCAAAAACCAAGATCACATCTGCAAACTTACAAGGATGGCCAATCATTCTCCATGCAACATACATTCTGGTATCGTCTCTCATTGCGACACTTGCCCTCTTAATAAACTTTACAACATGCATAGTACGATTCATGCATTCACGCAACATCATAGTGCTAACAAGAACAGTTGCACTTTTTACTTGGCCACATCCAACTGTGAACTGAAATGATTTCTCAGCGCAAACAGAACCAACAGAGATGAGCTGGAAATTACGTCCCTGTACGACTGTTGTTATACTAACAAATTGCTGTTTGTCACCACTGTTTAGAAAATCCACACTGNGAAATTACGTCCCTGTACGACTGTTGTTATACTAACAAATTGCTGTTTGTCACCACTGTTTAGAAAATCCACACTGTGTAGTTTAACAGAATTCTAAATGCACATATTAAATTCTTTGTATATTGTCTACTCATGGCTATTTACATTGATTCAGACAGTTTTGAAGATCCATTTATGGCATTGCAGTAACTAAACATTTTTGCTCTGGTTTGCAACAAACACTTCAACAATGCTGTAATTTTTATACAATTTGAGGTTTGTGTTGGGGGGGGGG
>NQII01000323.1:613305-632452 GCA_002778355.1 Clitarchus hookeri | reverse complement strand
GGGGGGGGGGGGACCCCCACTGTGAATGTAGAGCAACACTGGGGCTTTCCTAACTCTAAAACCTCTAAGAAATTTCCAATCGTGCAGCCAAATAGTCATCACACTTCTTGTCCTACATTTTACACTTATGAACAAACCAGACGCAAACTACATTACAAGAGTTATGTTCAACTCGAGCAGATGGCCATGTACAGGATGCAATTAAATTATTTACATAACTTATAATTGAGTAAAAAAAAAAATATATCTGTGAATTGTGCTAGACATTACAATAGAAAATTAACATCTACACATAAACAATTTATTCGCTGAGCAGTCTTGACACAACACAAGTGTTATTATAAATAACAGTGGCAACGCAGTGTCTGATGGACGAGTGAATGCTCGTGATTCGCACTGGGAAACAACTTTGTACAGAATGTCTAGTCTCTGGGGGAGAGACATGGTTGCAAGCAGCAAGACGGGCGAGGTCGTGTCCCAAAGACGCAATGCTTCACTTCACCAGGCCCAACTTCTTGGCTTCTATCTCGTAGATCAGCAACCGCCACATCTTCACCACGAATACCTCTGCTTCTTCATCCAACACCTGCAAGTATTCATGTCGGTTCATAAAACCAGCCCCTTCCCCCAAGTGCTGCGTGCCAGTGTTGTTATAAAAAAACACATTTCTCGCATTTAAAAGAACAGTTTTGCATTATGTTTAAAATCCATTGACTAGTACAAGCAAAAATTCAATTTTGAAGGCCGTTTGTAGAAAAACAAGAGGATATTCAAACAAAATATAAATTATATTAATAAACAGACATCTTCCAAATAGAATACCACAGAAAAGGTTTATGCAACCTCCTTTGACGCCAATCAACTAAGGGGCCCCCGTGGCTGAGCTGTCAGCTGCTCACCTCCCACCAAGGTGAACTGAGTTCAAACCCCAACATACTCAATTCCCAACCAGATTTTCGCATGTAGGAATTGTGCCGGACAATGCTGTTAGTCAGCAGGTTTTCTCGGAGATCTCCCGTTTCCCTTGCCCTTTCATTCTGGCGCTGTTCCATACTCACCTCATTCACCCGTATTTGCTCTCAAGACCTTGCTGTTAAGAGTTGCCCAAATCTATTCACTTATCTTCACCAATCAACTACAAAAACTGTATCATTGGAGATAGAGTAGAACCCCAATTTAACAAAATGTCACAGTTCTTGAAAATCTTTAAATCCAAATTTACCTGTTTTACCCCCCTCCCTCATAATTGTTATGAAAACATGTTTTTTTAAATGTTAAGATAGTGTTTCATTGTCGATGGTGCAAAATAACACTTCTTTTTCACTAGACTGGTGTTCTACAAATTAAATGGTACTTCACTAGTCCATAAACAATCTGTAGTTGATGATAATAAAAGCTGTGCGCCACTAACCTTTTAAAGAGTGCGAAATCCTTTTCCAAAGGCTTTTTTGTACAAAATTTAGACAATTTATTAACAAAATATTAATTTACTTCAACAGGAAGGAATCTTCTGGAAAAAATATATTATCACAAGACCATAATGACCTCACGTCAATGAGGAAAAAGTTCAAACATTGTGCACTGCTCTTATAAGTGCAAAATCAATTCCCAATTATTCTTTGTGCAAAAATGAGTAATTTATTAATGAAACAAATTTATTTCAATAAGCATAAGTCTTCAAAATAGAAATATACATCAGACAAGTCCGTGGAACATCTCTCACCACCACAAAAACATAACCTGCTATATTTTTGCCAGCACTCATTTTTAGCCAGTGCAAAGGCCAACTTTTTCACTAAAGTGAAATAATTAAATAAATAAACAATTGTTTGTAAATCGCAGCATAATCATTCCTTCATTTATCCAACACACTGACTTCCTGTAGCGGCACATGTAAAGTCAGCCGAGCTGATACTCTGATTCGTGCACACAGCTGGTGCGAAGGATGTGATGTATGTTTCAAGGGCAACTAATTATTTAGGTAAAATAAAAAACTTTTAAATTTTATGTTACTATTTCAACACTCGTGTAAAATCCTCTTGGTGTCTCAGTAACTGATATCTCAATTTTGCTTGGCCACCCTCCCAGGTTGTTGTTCGTTACATCCCCCCCCCGCCCCAAGTGAGCTAAATTTCTTCAACCCCGTATCGTTTCCTCCTGACAAAGACAATAGCCTACAAAGAACAGGACAGGGAAGTGAAAAGGTGTACCAAATTGAAGGGGAACAAAGAGCTGCCATTCACTAATGTTCCTTGAGTATATGAGGGAGAGAAGTCTGTAACATGCTTTTGACCTCTATGCACCGAGTTTGCAGATCAAAAGAAAAATATTCACATATCTTTCAACTTGTGGAAATTTACCATTACTGGCAACATGATCACAAATACAGTAAACTCTCGATTTTAAGACATTTCATGGTTACCAGGAAAAGAGTTATTACAGTGAAACCTCGTTGCATTCCTGTTTATGTCGATTTCCCGTATCAGTCAATTTTTTGGATGGTCCCAACAAATATTCTATATAAACAATGTTTAAAAAAACCCGCATGCTACGCCCTTAAATCATTAATTTACCCACATCCATCTATCAGATATTCTGTCGGAAAACCAAAACATATTCAGAACTATTGTTTATCTGTGAAAAAACTATCTTAAAACTGGTACTACCACAATTCAGTAGCGCCGTGAGAAGGTAAACAGACACTCTCTAACCTCAAATGCTAGTATACACAACTAGTTGTAGTGAAACATTGCAATTGTTAACAACCACGTAATTTTATTTTTGATAATTCAATCACTATTTGTTTTAAATTACTCACGTCGAAAAACTGGTAAAACATCATAATTGCAGGCATTTCTTTGTTTCAAGTCAGCAAACGAATATTCGCGCAAATAAAACACGTATGTATAATGGTTGTGGTACGGACCAGAACCAGGGAACGGATTTGAACTTTTCTCTAGTTCCACATTGGAAACGTAGTAATTTTTAGGTCAGTATGGTAAATAACCATGTAAATTACAAGTATTAAAGGGGAACAGTATGTTTTCACGGATTAATTCTGTTAAGATAAAATTACGCTAGTGACTTTTATAAGAGTAATACAGTGATATCAACTGTCACACAAGATGGCGAGTGTTGTCAACTTAGCAGACTACGTTTAATTTGGTAAAATTTAAAAACATTTAGTGGGCAACGGAATTTTTAGCGGAGTAAAATATAATTTAAAAAAATCGGATTTTTACATATCAAACACAAAAACCGGTGTTAAATTTGCCTCCAAAGAAGAGTAAAAAATATAAAATACAGCATTATTATGATGAAACTACGTACTTTATTACTGTACTTAAATTTTAACAATTTTTAGCACGTTTCTATTTTAAATCATGGTTTTTAATAAATTTTGTTTAATTTTTGCCACTTTTTTACATTTAGCAGGAATTTAGTAAATTTTATGTAAAAATTTGGCAGAGTTTCGAAATTAAGTGCATTTAAATATTTTATAATACAATACTTGTATTGAATGATTGAAATGTGTTTATTCATCCAGTATTCAAGATATGTCCACTGTTCATTACAGGCAATCAAGCCAGTATACCCATGTTGAGTTTTCCCGCATGCTGAGTTTTTTCAGTAGGTCCCATGAAAAATGAATAATAGAGGTTTCACTGTATTTTGGAGGGGTCGTTATTGGAAATTTTTCTTATGTCCCCGCCCCCCCCAAAGATAGATTATATTCAAGAGGATTATTATTTCAAGAGTGTTAGAAATGAGAGTTGAGTGTAGGCACTAACGGTGCATTAAAAATTTACTGCTACAGAAAATGTGTACATAAGGAACATACTCGTTACATCATGGTTCCACTGTATTTCCCTAGCGTCTGCACTGAAGTGTGCGATATACAGATAAAGCATGTACTTGAGGGGGAGGGGAGGAAGGAGAGAGGCTGAGGAGGACTTACCATCTGCACGTCATCGAGGATGCCCTGAGGAGCACTGCCAGCCAGCACCTTGGAGCAGATGAAGTCTACGAGAGTTGGCTCCGGCTCCCCAATGTACTCTATGATCTTCTTGTTGATCCACGGCCGGATGCGTCTCTCCATCAGTTGCTGTTGCACACACATCAATCACACTCCACACTGCATACTGCTACTTTTTCATTGCTAACTACTGTGTCCANCAGTTGCTGTTGCACACACATCAATCACACTCCACACTGCATACTGCTACTTTTTCATTGCTAACTACTGTGTCCATCTTCACAAAGAGAAGAGATCCCTGTCCCTACGTACATTCATGCAAACAACACGTTCCAGACAGTATTGTTGGTAGCAAGTTAAAAGCAGTTCCACGTCGTGATGCATTGCTAAAAACACTGGTCAACTGGTTTTCATTAAAATTGTTTTTAATGTTTTAATACACATGAATACGGACCCCGAAAAATGGTGAGATGTGAAATTCATNATTTCATTAAAATTGTTTTTAATGTTTTAATACACATGAATACGGACCCCGAAAAATGGTGAGATGTGAAATTCATGAAATAATACTAACAGCAATGTGAGGATTGATTGGACACGCAAAGACACGTGCAAAAAGCATGTTACAAATGACACGCGGGAAAAAAACCTGTTCTTTTGTCAGACAAATTCTGCCATAACTAAACAAATATTGATAGATGAAAGTGCAAAAACAGTAAATAAGGTAAAGGCTCAGAAACAAGAATTTGTTTCTAGTTTTGTTGACATGATGATATAAGTGAATATTCCTCTTGAAAAGGCAGATCATCCAGCGATGAGGAAATGGTTACACACACACATTAAAGGTAAGCATAAGTCTGACTAACTTTATTTAGAGCACTTATATTATTTTGTCCTTTATTAGTTTAACAAAATAAGGTTAAATATAGCACTATATCCGAATATAGGCCTAAATAAATATTATAGGTTATGTCAGATTAACAAGCACCAAAATTCATTATAACCTTCTATAGGTTAGGTGAGACAAAGTTAAGCTAAGAACAGTTTTCAATAAAATTCCCCATTACTATATTTGATCATAAATACCAACTTTCTTTTGTTAAATATGACATATTCCTAAACATTGCTTTCTTCATTTGTACATACCACTGAGGTTTTTTTTATACAGCCGATGGCATAATCTATTCACCATTTTTTGGGGTGTCTACACATGAAAGTAATATATGGCAAAACCATAATTTACAACTGGACTGTACTATCGACAAACACAAAACTTATTCCTGCCAACCATAAGCACACATGATACCTAACTGCAAGTTAAGCATACATACTGCCTCTAATAGAGGACTTTAAAAGCACATGAAAGTAAAACCAGAAACTTGATTTATACGTAACATCTTCCAACAAAAATGTAGTAAACACAAGCACAGTCATTTCTTAAGCTGCAGAATTAGTTTTAGAGGCTGCAACAAAATTATTTGCTAATGAATGTGTATGAGCTTAATGAATTCAACACAAATGAACATAATAATGTCCTACAGGAATGCCTGCAGTCTGAATTTAAAATATGCTATACAGCTGGCAACTTCAAATATACTGAATGAGTCTACATGTTTACTAAAGCAAGAAGTATGGTTTGCACTCACATTATCGACTGCAGCCCAATCGAGCTGGTAGCCAAAAAGGGCAGTCTTGTCTGTGGGAATTTTGTCAATAAGTGTCTTGATGTTCCTACGTTTCTCCTCTTGCGACTTCACAACATCTTCTTTCTTATCTTCTTTCTTCTTGCCCTTCTCTTCACCATAGTCTAAAATAGAGGATATGAACATAACAATCATCAACGTAACATTCTGCAATAACGTGGCTCATACACACAGTGGAACCTCTATGTACTGAACCCACATGGATTGAAAGTCCAGATCCATGAAACATATTCTGTGGTCTCATTTTTTATTTATCTGCATTTCAATACCACATGTATTGAAATTTATCGTCAATCCCCTGAGAAACGATGGATGGAGAATCCACTACATAGGTAGGGTGGCAATACCCTACACACTGAAGCTTATATCTACAGTTGTGAATATGAACGTTGATTTTAAAAAGAATTTAGGAGTTCAAGAAATGGTTCAGTGATTATAAAACGAGAGTGTTATGTTCATCAACCATGAAACATTTTCCCTCTAAATCTATTTGCTTGTTTTTATTACAGTGAAACCTCAAAGCATAGCTCTCATTTGTACTGTTTTACCCATCTCACTTATTTTGCGCAAATCTCAGAAAACTACCTTTAGAACAACGTTAAAAGAGTTCGCAAGGTTCACTTTTTGAAGTGACATTCCATGCTACCATTATTTCTGTCCTAGTTGGAGTCCGTCATCACAATCAGTAGCCGTCATTATGGATTTACTTAATTTTTACCATAATCTGCACCACGGATTTTGTATTATACTTTAGGTCTCGACTTTCATTGCTTTGCACATTTTCTGAGATCCATATTGCCTGACAACTGTTGCTAGTGTAATTTCTGTAACCGCCCGCAGTAAAGAAATTACCTATTTCTTGCTGACAATCACTTGTCAATAGGGATGGGTCGGTTCGGTTCTTCGGTTCCAATTTATACCCGTTCTTGAGGTTTGACTCAGAACCAGTTTTAGGTTAACAACAATTACTCGATTCTTGGTTCTACACAGCAATGGCAAAACTCTGTTGTTACAAANTTTTAGGTTAACAACAATTACTCGATTCTTGGTTCTACACAGCAATGGCAAAACTCTGTTGTTACAAAAATAACTACGGTATTTACTCATGTATAGCGCTCCCTTTTTTCCCAACATACAGGAAAAAATTCTGGGGTGCGTGCTATACACGGAAAAACAATTAAGGAGTGGTGGTAGTCGTAAACTATTTGGAGATGTTTGGAGGGAAGTGTATGAGAACAGTCTGTTATCTCATCTCTCGCTCCCTTCTCTCTCTCTTTTTCACTCAATCCTCCCCCATAAACAACACTGCTAGCCGATCGATACATTCCTCCAAGCCTTCTTTGTTTGGCTGGATGATGGCAGGTCTTGAGTAAAAGAGGAAGAAGAGACGTTTTTTTAGAGGTGTCACATTCCAGCACAGCAAAAAAAACCAGTGTCAGTGCATAAAAGATGCGAAAAAAAAATTGACTGCCTAGTCACCATAAAAGAAGCAAAAAAAAGATAAGGAATCCGGTCGCCCACCACAGCTGTTGACGTTCTTTTAGCGAACCTTTGTAGATTACCTTTATCGTATAGCATGCCACAATGTTTTGGTTTTATGGCCACGAGTTATTTAATTAAAGAATTTTCCAAACATATCACAATCACCCCATATAAATGTAAAAAAATATTTACTAACCTTAAATACATTTAATACAACAAGTTTATCTGTATACATTAAAACTTATCTTCACACTTTGTTATTGTTCAATTCTTCCATAGGTTAAATAAAACATTTAATGAATTTTACCTGCATTGGTTTAATAAAGTTGCAAGCAAAAGGCAAGTATTCAAAATAGAACCGAATACTGGAACCGATATTTAATTGTAGAATCGGCACCAGATCCGGAATCAACATTTTTTGTTATTCAACCCATCCCTACTTGTCAACAATCATTAACACAGTGAAGAAGATGTAATAATATGATAAAACAACAGAAGCTATTATTTATGTTGTATCATGCTAAAATTTTTAATACACATTTGAAAATGGAACTTATAGAGAAAAAATGGATAAATTCGAGATTGCGGGGGCCGGTGCTACTTGACTGTGGCAAAACAGAAGAGTTGCTCTACTTCCAGTTGACACAGCTGAACTGGGAAGTTCTGGTTGGCACTTAGCAGTGAGGTGTCGTGCTAGCGAGGGTGAAATGAGGTGAAGATGGAGCAGTGACGGAATACAAGGATGAGGGAAATGACGGTGCTGGTCAACGGAGAGCAACATCTCTCACATTTCCCACATTGACAAATCATGGTGACCCGCCAAGAATCAAACCTGGTTTGCCATGGCGGGAGGCAAGTAGTCCGACCACTATTACTGCAGCCCCATGGCAGGCAAGAGATTGCAGTAATAGGTTGTATGCAACAGTCATCATTGTGTGAAATATACCATAAACCACTATGAGATGGAATCAGCAGGCTGCAATAGAAATCACAGTAAAATCCTGTTTAGACATTTATGAAGGGACTGAAAACAAAAATCATTCTTATTAAACAGGAGACCAGAAGAAAAATTTATTAATGTTTTAAGCAGGAAACTTCTCAGAAGGGTTTCACTACATTATGAGATAAAATTAAAAAGAAATCATTAAGAAACATGAAACAAGAGAAAACTTTGTGAGGCAAGAAAACAGGCAATGAACTGAGAGGAAAGAGAAATCAATAGAAAATGTAATGCAACAAAAACATGAGGTTGGAAACCAGACAAGGCTAGCCACACTACAATGCACCAGCACATGAGTGAAGAGAGTACTGACCCAGAGGCACCAGTTTACGCTTCTTGATGCCGACGGAGGCGTCCTCATCATCGTCCATGTTGAACACCTCCTTAACGTCCAGCTTCTTCTTCTTGACCGGCAGGGCTGTCAGGTGGGGAGAGGCGCTCGCCCTCTCCTCTGGTCCACTCGACTCCACAGACGCCTGGCTCTCCTCCTCGTGGGGGGGTTGCGGGGGCTCCGGGGGCCGCGGAGGTGGGCTGGCAGGACTGCTGCACACGGGACTTGCCTCCGGGGACTCCTCCGGCGAGTCAGGAGGAGGTGTCGCTGGCGCTGCCTCCCTCTGTTGCTGTTGCAGCTCTAGCTCCGCCTGCTCCATGGCAAGCCGCTCCTCCTCCCGCAACCTCTCTCTCTCCCTCTCCCGCTCCCTCTCCCTCTCTCGTTCCCTCTCGCGTTCGTCCTCCCTCTCCCGCTGCCGCGCGTGCTCCAGGTGCACGTTGATGAGGATGCGTGGTCGGTACTGCTCCTCTCGCATCATCTTTTCCTGCAACCACATGACATAGCATCCACATCTCACAGATGAGCTGCATCTAGCACTGTGGCTAGAACAAGGTGGTGGCATAACGCCAGAGAAAGGAAAACATTCTTTCTTAAAAATTTATTTAAAATATTTTCTACGCTTTGTCAGTGTAGCATGATAATTGTTTAAAAATCATTTCTGAAATAAACATTAAAAAAAGTGCCAGCCTTTAAATGCACAAGATAACATGTGCATTTAACTTTAATGTTGACATTGAATCAGAAACATTAGTGTTTTGTCTTACGGTTTCATTATAACTGTTAACTTAGTGGCAATTTAGGAAAGTTTTTAGTTTCCAGAAAATACATGGCTTTACAGCAGGACCTGTTTTCTGTGCAGGAACAAACAGTAAAGCAAATGTAAGCACAAGCAGTCAAGGAACTCACCCTCTCAAACTCCGCAGATGGGTCGTCGTGGTCCTCTGAGAAAATTTTGCTCCTGAGCTCCTCTAACTCTTCCTTTTCTCGTTGACGGTCGCGGCCATCCAGCTCTATTTCCTTCTCTCTCTCCGCCAGCCGCTTCTGCAGCTCCCTGCCCCTGAAACACCCAGCAACACGTCTCACCACTTTCTCCACGCTCCCCACACATACGTGTTTCCTCAGTGGCAATATTACCGCAATTCACGACATGACAGTCCCACAATTTATACATATTTTAACCCTTTGCATGTCAGGGTGTTACTCACGTGATCCCCTCCCCCCCAACAACAAAGTAAAGACAATATTTTTTTTTGTTAAATGAAACACAGGAAATTGGCACATTATTAAAATATATAGAATTTTTACAAGTAAAAATACATACATATGCACGGAAAAACTTTAAAACTAAAACTAGGCCCAGGCCTTTCATTACAACTATCAGTACCACCATCTTGGCTGACCTGCAAATACAAACACCCAGTTGTAAAAGAAGCAACATGCCATACTTTACAGTGCAAACTTACCATAACATTGGTGCCATAAAACTTACCAATTCAGATATTGGAATGATTTAGGTCTTACACCTCTTTTCCGAAATGCCACTTTCCGAGCTGCTTGTTTCACAACTCATGTCACTGCTGCCTTCACACCAGGTTGCATCATCTTCCATTCCCTCTAGACTGCATGATATCCCCATCTTGTTGAAACTCTTCTGCACCAGTTCGTTTGGAATCAAATTCCAGCTGTCTGCGATTCTTATGCAGATCTGTGATAGAGAAGGTCCCTTAATCTTCCCACCTGGTGTCAGTTTCAATTTTCGGTCTGCCTTTCACTCGCAATAAAATCTGTGCATGCGATTTTTAAAATGTATTACATCCAGGGGCTGTACTATTGATGTCAAACCAGCTGGTATAACAACCAAGTCTGTTTTATTCTCATTTAGAAGTTTTTTAACTTCAACTAGATGGCCCCTAAAACTGTCCAACACTAACAATGAATTTCTCTTTCTCTGCAATAATGTGCCGTGATGCCTCATCCACACACTTCTAATTCAGTCCAGCACGAGTTGTTCATCTATCCACCCTTTTTCTTGGACATACACTCTTACACCGTTTGGAAAATGTTCACCCTTTGGTAATGTTATCATTTAAAAAATTACGTAGGACTCAAGTTACTATCAGCAATGACACACAGCATTGTGCACTGTGGTCTTACAGCTACGGACTTCACAATCTCGGTATCGACAGTTCATGTAGCACTTGCCTAGATGCTTTCACAAAACCAATTGTTGGAAATTTAGATCCATTTCTGAAAAGTCTACAGTCAACTTTTAACAAATAGACGTTTTATGCACACACAGGTTGTTTTGCCTCCTGAACCTAAAGAACCAGCCACGAGATGCTTTAAAGTATTTTGCCATGTTTCACACCATGGAATGTTTTTCTTCCTGGATTAATTTCATTAAGCTTGTCTTTTAATTTTTGTCAGTCCCACATAAGTTTTCTATTCACAGAAAATTCTCAACCGGCAAATCTGTTCCCATGTTGTTTTGCAAATGTAATCACTTTCAGTTTGAAAGATGCTGTGAAACTGCTTGCTTTATTTTTTTTCTCACATTTATTAATAAATGTTGTAACAACGTAAGTTATTAGTTATCGAAATACGCTGTTCATTTTTTTTCGTTTTGCTAAGCTTCATAATATTGTTATCAAGTTTGAAATTAAAAGCCGTGGTGGTTCGTTTTATCGTGGTATAACGTTATCGGGCGTACATTTGATGTTTCAAAAATCTTAAATTTTGTTATGCGTCAGCATTAGTAATAGAAGCTTTTTCAGACTGCGTCAACAGTTTTGCACTAGGAACTTCGATTATCTTTATCTGACTGACGGCACAGTAAGTGGGCTACGATGATGCAGTTCGAATGGCTACGCACCCGCGACATCTTTTTTCACTTAAATTCTTTTCGGCTTGAATTTTAAAGTCTATTAAATTATTTTTGCCGGTGTGGGAGATTGGTAGGGTGCCAGGAAGGAACGGACATCCCTCCTGCCTTCATATTTTTTTCTTGAGAGGCAAGTTTTCAAGACGTAAATGAATAATTAAACGACTGTGGCAATGCTCTCTGTTAGTTTGTCTGTAAACTGATTCGTACTCTGCACACCTGAAAATTGTATGTGAACTGTTTCAATCTTTCCAGTAAATAAAAGTACGGAGCAATAACAAACAATGGACTTAATTTATATTTATTGGCGCCTTTAATGTTTTATGGTACTGTACTACCAACTGAGCTAGCCGAGTGGTAACTTCCAGCCTTCATCACAGACGCTTCATCATTACAAATATGGCGCCTAACTGTGAGGCTGCCTTGTTACAATTATGACTGGCATAAACAACATAGGTAACGTTACATATATGGTGCCCTGACGCGTGGCAATATTACATATATGACTACCCACACGTGGGGCACAACATTACTATGTTCATACAGTACTTTGAAGAAGAAGCTAAAGCAGCAAACAAAATGAAACTCACAGGAGCAGCGTAGATGAACAGAACCAGAAGTAACTGTAATTCATAAACACAACAATGAAGTACTCTCTACTATTGCTTGGGATAGCAATTATGCTTTCAGTTATACATGATGTCACGAGGAGCTCCTTTGTTCTTCACCCCTACCCCTCCTGAGCGCCTAGCTACTCTCCAACCTCATGTGCATGGCAACAGTGGTGCAACGTGCAAACAATTGTTGGTTTACTAATTTATTTATTTAATTTTAGTGGCCTACGCACTGGCTAAAAATATATTCATAGTAGCAGGTGCCACAATATTTTTTACATTTTTGTGGCAGTTAAGAGGATGTCCACGGCACTGTGGGATGACTATTTCTATTCTGAAGACTTCTGCTTATTGAAATAAAATTGTGGTTTGTTAATAAATCTGCTAATTTTTGCACAAAGTGATTGAGAATAGATTTCACACTTGCCAAAATTTAAGTGGCGTACAATGTTTAACTTTTTTCTCATCAACGCGAGTTCGTTTATGGTCTTGTGATAATATTTTCATCCAAACGACTCCTTACTATTGAAATAAATTAAAATTCAATTAATACATTGTCTAATGTGTAAACTAAAACATGATGTCACAACAAAGACAGTACTGAAGAACACGCACAGTTTTCTTGGTGAATCAATAGCAATGTTTCGGGAACCATTACAGAATTCTATATAAACTTGAAGATTTCTTCAGTCTTCATTCTGTTTTCCTGAAGCATGGAACAGATGCCACGCACCTCCATTGTAAGTATCTTTCCAAGACAATTCCTAAGGATACTCCAGCACTGTAGTGATCGTGGCGAGGCATGAGCATTTACTGATCTATTGCAACTGTCCGGAAGACATCCTGCACGCAAGTATTGTCCCTGGTTGTCTGACGAGCTTCTCGCTCAGTAGGGAACACGACAACTTCAAGAGTTTAAGGAAATAAAATTATTTTTCAATGTTTAAAATTTCAGGCACAATTTTATATAGACAAATACGTACAGTTAGATGCCCATGAAACTTTCCTTTTCTACTGTTGTCCTCACCATTCAGCCTCATGCCTAACCTGTAATGTCACCTATCACAAATGTCATACATTGCTATTATCTGCTGGATGTTCACTTACTTGATCCAAACTGTTCTTATGAAAGCAAACAAAAGAGCTACACGCATCAAAGGTATGGAATGACTGAAATCGCAGCACTGCTTGTTCCACGTTTATTACATGACAATTTTGACAATGTTGATGTACTTCCAATTTTCAAAGGAAAAATATTTGTTAATTACTTTTTACAAACACTGTGTTAAGACCATGGTTTAAACCATAGTTTCAGCAAGCTGGCCATGTTCACAAGTCACAAGAATCTGTTTACAAACTGTTGACAGTTCACTCAATTTTTTTTATCAACCTTTTAAGAAAATCCCAACTGATAATTCTACACTTAACACTAAATAAGTGTTTATGCAAAAACAAGCAAAGTTACGAGACACTGATTTGTTTTACACTGACTCAAAAACTGCTGAAGTGACAGTCTACAGGAAAGAAACATTAAAATAAATACATACTTGTAGAACTTGGCATCGTCCCGCTCATCATCGTAGTCTTCCAGGAACTCCTTCAGGCGTTTGGCTTCCCTCTCTAGTTCCTCGTCCTTCAGTCTTTGCCGTTCCTTCTCCTTCTCGTGCTCTTTGTGCTTGCGACGCTCGCGTGTCTCCCAGTTGCGCAGGCGTTCCTAATAGAAAACAACATATGTACGGCCTCTTAAAATTTCTCAAAAAACTTTAAAGCAGGGGAAAAAAAAAAAAAAAAAAAAGGCAGTGCAAAACCTGCAGTTGGCGAATCAGTACATCATGGCCAGGTGAAAAAGTTGTCATCATCACAATAAAATATACAACCTTTTGTTTGGAGCAAAACTTATTTTATAGATAATGCAGCAGAAAAGGCCATTAGGCAACTAATTACATTACAAAAAGGAGAAATAATACACAAGTACTTACAGGGCAGTACTCGTGGATAAACATGCGTGTACACACACAAAATTCGGACTAACATATTTTCCAGAGGGATGTGCGGTTGTGACGTATCACTGGGTAGGCCAGCTTCTTCAGGCGGTGAGTAGTGGCACACTGCAGTCTGTTGAGTGGTGGTTGGTAAACAGGGAACCTGGCGGCCAGGAGGAAAACTAGGGCGATGCGGGAATTCAATAACTTTTGCAGACCTTCAGCCACATTGTTAAAGCATTTGGGAGTATTTAAAGGGGTAAATGGGAAATGTTGAGCCAATATGGAATTACAAAGCAGTAGGAAGCAGGTGGGTCAGTGACCAGTGGGTCAGGTGGGGGTCAGTGACCTGCAAGAGGGGGTTCAGGAGCCTAGCACTAGGCATGGTCCATTCTGTATAAGAAGGCCACTTTCTGACAGGTCTGCGAAATTCAGAACCACCAACTCCGTAGCAGTGAAACGACTTTTACTGTCATTGCTACAGCATTGTATCACCTGACTGGTCGCTTCATTGTGAATATTTTAGTGTTGGCACTGTACGAAAGAAAATAGTTCATAACATTAAATTTATTTATTTAAATTTTAAACATAAAGTTGTATACTTTTTTTTTTTTTTTTACTAAAAGTAATTATTTTGTTTTTATTAACTGTATTGAGTATGTATGCAGATCATATACGAAATATAAAAACATGTTAATTTTACGTTCTAAGATGTGTGCATGCACAGCTTGGTGAAGACATTCAATCTCAGCGATGCCATTGTAGCTTGTGCTTTTGCCGTGGTCTTGAGATCTTGGCTATTTGTCGTGTTTTTAGTGGTTATATTATAGTGCTTTTTTAAATGGTAGTATAATTCCAACGTAATATTTCGGCACATCTGTTTAATCACCTGTACTGTAGTCTTGCTTTGGGTTTAGTTTAATTTTTGTTAGCATTAAACTTTTATAGTTTATTTATATCCTTTGCCCATGTAGGTCTACTCGTAGGATTAGTTATAAAATTTCTGCATACTCTTCTAAGTTTCTTATTTGTACATTAATTGTGGAATAACCTCATTCTAACCAGATTTTCTTTATAGCTGTACCATAATCTGTAGTCTTGATTCATATTTCCTTTGTATTGCTAACCTATATATTAGATTTTTTCAATTTTTAGCTCTATATAGCTTGTCGGTATTTTCGATTGTTTTGCAATTTATTCCTGCTTTACTGTAACTGCACAGTGTTTCCGTTGCCTGGTTCTAGTACCTTTGCTGTATACGCTTTGTAGTGGATAGTGTCTATTAAGTTTGTAGCTTTTAGTTTTCCTAAATTCGGTACTTCGAAAATGAACCGGTCACGGAATTCCATTACGAACCGGCACAGGCAGGCAGATATTATTTGTGCGGCGAAGCAAGTGAAAGAAATAATTCGCACTGGCCAGCTGGAAAGATGTTCAGTCATCAACAAGACTGCAGAAATTCTGCGTATCTCATCTCGAACTATCCGCAGGCAAGTACAAAGTAACGTTGTGTGATATTTTATTGTTTTGATGTGGTGTCTTGCCTTGTTGACATGTGATTGTGGCCGTACATAACCTCTAAACATTTATTAGTCTTAGCACATTCAATGACAAACTAAAATTTTACTAGGGCCATCACAATAGTTGTATTATATACTAAAAAAATGTGATGGGAGGGCTATGAAGAAGAGGGGAAATTGCAGGGTAAAAGTTATATAAATTACATGTTATTCGGGTCTGTTAACCACGTTACATTAAAGAAGACCTAACCTAACTTCACATTAAGGGATTTAGGGAGAGTGGGTGCTGACACGAGATAGTCTGTTAGCAAAAGTATAATAAATAACCCCACGTCGGTTTATCCACCCTCTGTGACGTGAAGTTTGGTTTAATTTGGTTGGATATTCTGCAATTTAACTTGCCAACGGTAGCAGTGCATAAAACTTTAAATTTCTCATATGGAACTCTACAAGGTACAATCAATTAACTACACTTACTTTCCATGCAAAAACCAGAGTATAAATGACGTTAAACACCCATGTGATTGGTGAATGTAGGTCCTTGGAGATTTGTGGCCTTTAAGACATGTCTAGGACATGTTGGCGTTGATTCGATTCATGGAAACTCGACAAACACTCTTATTTCTGCACAACAGTATTATTTTAACACTTATCATTGACATAATTGTGAAGAAACATCTATCGCACAATAATTTGACTTAACACTTCAAATGGAAAGAATCACAATGAAAAATGCAAAATAAGCATCATCGTATTTAACACAATTCAGTTACCTGATAGAAATATATTTTACGTGTTTTACCGTATAAACACACTAGTCTTCATAGCCTACCTCAAATCACATTAGCAATAACCATAATTTGCAGGTATTATTTTCTTGGTTTTCAGGAAAAGCCGTAATTGTATATAATTACCTCTGCTATAACAGCAATTTGCGTGTGTCCAAAATTCTAAAAACTTGTAATGTTCGGCGTGCAGTTACACTGCCGATGTTACGTTGCCACGGCTTGCTCAGAGGTATAACACGAGACTCAGTAAAATTGACGCAGATTAATTAAGAAATAAAGTTCCAGAGTATTTTGTTCTATACTTTATTTATCATTTGAGTGACACAGTTCACATACGAAGTTCCAGCATGCAGAGTACGAACCGTTCACCGATAAATATACAAGTGCAGAAACAGTGCCACCGTCGTTTACAGATTAATCCTGGTTATATAAACTGGCCCAAAGAAATAATAACTGCTGCTACCTCCCACACCGGCGGATACATAAAATAAAGTCTAGTTCCCGATGTGGGGGTTCTCGTCACGCCTGACGTGGCCTAGGCGAGCATTGTACCACTGCCCTGAAGGGCGAATGACTTGAAGTGACTCTCTAACTGCCCTCACCGCCGACTGACTCTGAAGTGCGACTGATCTGGCGACAGACACACACATCTTTTGTGTGGTGCCTCTCACCCCCTTCTCACACGTCTGCCGGATAAACAAACTATCACGGGAAACGAGCCACCACGGCTTTAAACTTCAAACCCGATAGAAATTACAAAGCTTAGCAAAGCTCAAGAAAAACAGGACGAAATTGAAACAAGTGTCCTGAAAATTAAGAATACTGCGTCATTACAAACTTTTCATTCATTCAGCAGGTTCTACAAGAAGGATGCAGAAAATCTGGAGACACCAGGGAAGACCAGAAGAAAGAAAAGAGTGAAAGGTGTCGGAGATGTTGATAATTTTACATGTGGTATTATTTGTCGCATCATATATCTCATGTATGAAACAGGTATATGAAACCAAGTACATTATTGTTTCCTCGTAGGCTGTTCTGTTTTGTCTGGGACCGTACGTTTGCAAAAAAAAAAAAATTATAATAGGGGTTTGATTTAGTTGGGTTAAGATAGCTTGCTAAAAAGTACTTTTACAGGCCTGTTAACGTATTGTGACCTCAAAGGTGGCTGGATTTACAATGCCACGACGAACATGCTCCGACAATCCGACACGACACGTCCATCCGACAATTTCCGCCACCAAAATGTGTTCAGTGTTTACAATAAATACTCCGACAGTTCCCAGCCGACAAGCATATCGTAGCTGTCTGCAAATCTTAAAATGGCCAGTAATGTGCTATACTTTCTTGTTAGAATGCATAGAAATCACAATATTTTATACACTATTTTGTTGTGAAAACAGTCAAAAGCTATGTAAATATACTATTTTCGATCATTATTTATTTCCGTCACATCAACAACCAGGTATCTTCTTTACAATAATATGTAAATACCTGCCACATATTTTTAGAGTAAAATTCCCCACAGCAGTGAGATCTGCACGACATAATGTTTTGTAAGGTTTTCGTTTATGTTATTATTTACACTGCCGAACGAGTCCGACAACGACAAAAGTAGAAATAGAATCTACTTTTGTTGGCCTGTCGGAGCCGTGATTTTGTTGGGGTGACCTTGCTTCTGATTGGCTCTTGGATTATTTACGTCTGTGTCGGGGCTGTGATGTCGGACTGTCGTGGCATTGTAAATCCAGCATTATTATTTTGCACCAACTTAGGTTTGTAATCCATGTTTTTGTAGTACAGCAATATATTTATTGGCATAGGCTATTACAGTTACTGCACACTGTGCATTCGCCAAAGGCAGCGAATTATTTTTTGTTCCAGTTGTAGGTTTTGCAGAGTATTTGTTAAGAATAGGGACTTTTCTGAAGGAAATCTCGTAGACCCACGAAAGTAACATAAATGGGTTCTGCACAGCTGACCTTTTTAATATTAAGGAGGGCGTAATGGTAAAATAAGTAGAACGTACTAAATAAACCCAACAATCCTAAGCTAGGTTAAAAGACTACAATCCCAGGTTAGATTAAAACCCTACAATCCTAGGTTAGATAAAAATTGTAAAATAGTCATTCACTCATTGCGGGATAAATGAAGTTTGGTTAGGTGGGCACATATTACGAAATTCGTACTTGTGGTTTGTAACGGTAATACGTTAATGCCCCCTAGTAAATTTGTGTTTTGTGTAATTAGAAGAGTGAAAATATACCACTTTCCGTGATTTTTTCTTTTATTTTTAGAAAAGCCCCTATTCTGAATAATTACCATTATTCCATTTACAAAAATTCTACAGCAATGTTTATTTTCTGTGACAGTACTGATCTAAGTAAATTGAAAGCTTAAATATAAATCTTTTTAATAATGTTCTTTATAGAATTAATTTAAGTAACATGCCTACTCTGATAGAATTAATTTAAGTAACATGCCTACTCTGACATGTAAAGTAATTTTCAATGCTATGAATTACAAATTACTGAAGGGCCACAGCAAAAGTTATATTTAAGCTTCCAATTTACTTAGACCAGTACTGTCACTGAAAATAAACATTGCATTAGAATTTTTGTAAATGGAACAATTAAGATTTTACTATAAAAAAAATGTTGTGAGCTATAACTACATGTATTCTGGTGACAAGTTACTTCTGTTTAAACATGACTAACGAGGTAATCTTGTCTCCAGCAATCACATGAGACATGTATTTTTCCAGTTTTCAGTGCACACACAGTCCAGTCAATTGCAGAGAGAGAGAGAGAGAGAGAGAGGTGTGTGTGTGTGTGTGTGTGTGTGTGTGTGTGTGTGTGTGTGTGTGTGTGTGT
>NQII01000323.1:589093-613016 GCA_002778355.1 Clitarchus hookeri | reverse complement strand
GGTTCCAGGGGAGTAGGACTTCTTTGCATCAACTGCTTCTCAGGCTGGGATTCTCGTGGAAGAAGACTGATGCTCTAAAGGTGCTTTTGGAAGACTCAAAAATCTGAGGAATGCGAAGGGATTTCCTGAGGCAATATCAGAAGGTGAAGGAAGAAGGATGGATGTTCGTGTACTTGGACGAGACATGGTTTTTCTCAAAAGGTATGTACTTTTGGTACCAATACATACTTGCGACATATACATATGACTATGGCTGAGGCCACATACCACTTTTTCAAATACCGCTAATACACAACCTTATAAACAGATACTTTCAATGCTTGAAACTTATACAAATACTACTATTAACTTTAGAGATGAAAATCAATGAGAAAATCAAAACTTAAGCCTTCAACAAACTGGTCCTTATTTGAGCACTTAACTTGGAGAAAAAAAAGTTATGTTTGCTAGTCTACAAACTGTGAATGCTGAAGTTAAATTTATTCACAACTTGTTAATTGAAAACACAATTGTAACATAAATGAAGTGTACATTGTGCGCTTGAGTAATTTTTATATTAACTAGCTTTGTTCTGGTGACTTTGCCTGCATGTACAACACAAAGTAGCGACTATTTTCCTTTCATGAAGGATATCATTGTACACCACATTAGTGGTGCTGCCCTCACGTGCTAGGAATACGGGTTGGTAAGCGAGCTTACTCTGGAGCAGGCCATGTGAGAAGCAGTCTTCTCTTGAGTCTATATATGCCACTGTTATCAATTGTCTGTGGACCTCGGCTGTGGTCATAACAAAACAGGACTTGCGGGAAATTTACTTGGCTACTTTTCATTTCGTTATTGCTAGAGGGATTAGTTTGTTAGCATACAAATTCAGAATGTTGGATTCATAACCTGCCCGATGATACTTGGCTGTGATTGCAGTTGCATTGCGTGATTCGAAGCGTGTGTGTTCACAGACGTTAAAACTTCCAATGAAAGTAAATTTGAGTCAATGTACACATATTTCACTACCAAAGATGCTATTCGTGCAAACGTTTTAATAATGTCATGTGTTGGTGGAACATTCGTCATGGCAAGTGAGGTTAGGAAATATTTTCAAATAAACTATGTGGACATCTGTAACTCAAAATATTGGTGATATGACGAAAGTAAATGGTAAGTTTATATAACACAGATGAATAATTTTTTTGTTGAATGTAATTACACACTTAAACATTTGCACTGCATTTGTATACTCAAATGCTAGTGAATGTTTGTGGGCAGTTTTAAACGTCTCAAAAAATTACAAGATTGTACGTACAAAAATTTCTGTGATGTTGCAATGTGTGTTACATGACAAGTGCGCTCTCGTAAGGTTGTCCTTTCATCCTTATTGGTACTTTTTTTTATGGTGGAATTTTAATTACGTAGTAAGCTTATTTAATTTAGGTACCGTAAGAGTGGGGCCGTAGTCATAGTCATTCCACTGAAAAGTACACTACCATTTACTTTATCACACAACAACATTGACCGCTCACCGCTAACATGACACTGTTAATGTGACAAGATTCTGAAAAATTTGTTGCATGGTGGTTTCAGGTTTATTGAGTAATGTACATCATGTAATGTTATTTTCTGTTTTTATACACAGGTTTTCCATCCAAAACATGGCAGGATGATACCACATACTAGTGATGCAACGAATATTTGCATTCGCATTCGCGAATATTCGCATTCGCGAATATTCGCATGTTTTTAAACATTTGCATTCGCAAAAATGATGCCAATATTTTGCAAATGTATTTGGCAATGAAAATTGAAATTTTTTATTAAATAATAATGCAACTGCTATGATTAAGACATTTTTATTTATTAATATATTTTTTATGTATAAGAGTGTATTTTAATGATATTTGGGAAACACTAGATAACATAACAGAAACACACTCTTGATATTATTTTATTCTTATTTACCTAAGCAAAATCAAATTAAGGCCGGTAATTTCTTAAAACTTCTAAACTATATTATAACACAACTGTATGATTAAATACCATTGAACTGCTTTAACACAAAACAATGGAATAAGATATAACCCAACCTTTTTAATTATACAAATCAACTTTAAATGTGATCTTTTGTAAAAACACTTAACAATATGCATTTATGCAACCTAAAGTGTATCTCATTCAAATATGTGAGATCTTTTAATGAACTAGTAATCATGTTTAATTGTAAATCAAATCGACTTCTTATGAATAAAGTTAAAAATATATTGTGAAGAAAAACAAACAATATAATAATCTTCTTTTCAATTAAAACAAATATGTTCTTAACATTTTGTTAATTTTAACTTTGGTACTAATACTAACTCACTAATTATGTAATTTTTAAGATATCCATTAAACATTACTTCTTGAAATCGAAAAATAAAACTATGAAAAATTGTTTATATCTAAGCACAATTAAGTGAAACACTTAGTAATTAAATAAGAGTAGAGGAATATTAAACTTCAGAAATAGAAGTTTTGATGCCTTTTCTCCTTGCAGCCTATTTCGGTGGGGTGTGTAAAGAAGACCAGCCCCACTAAAGACCCTTTCGCTAGGCACACTAGTGGGTGGTGTTACTAAATATTGCCTGGCTATGGGAGAAATAATACCATACTTCTTATTATTTACCGCCCACCATGTAAGTGGATCTACATCATTTTCCACACGTTTATCTAATAAATATTCATTGATGGTTTTTTTTATCAAAACTTCTATAGGGTTCGTACATTCATTTTCTTCTTCTTCACTTTCGCTGGAATCCATCAGCAATTTCATGGTGTCTCTTAAAGATATAGATTTCTCTGTCAGACTGGCACTGGAACCAGATGTTTCAATCCGATGAGTAGTCATTCTGGCACGCTTAGGATTTGAACAAGACGATAGGCTTGATTCATCGTTTCCAATTGACTCTAAAATATTTTTCACAACTTGATCTCTGGTTGAAGAATTTTTGAAAAATTTTAATTTGTATCTCGGGTCAATAAAAGTTGCCGTAGCAAACAATACGTCATTTTCCAAATGGGAAAATCTGCGACATAGTTCTCGTTTAAGAACTAAAATCGTATTCCCAACGCATTCGTCGGTCACATCAAATTCACCAATAATTTTTTCCAAAGTGGACAATAATGGAATTACTGAGGATACAGAAATATTGGCTGCACTTAGTTCTTTTGTAATTTCTTCAAAAGGTCTGAGTAAAGTTATTATTTTTTCCACAATAATCCACTCTTCGGAAGTTAGTTGTGAAATCTTGTTATTCTGGGAAGCATAAAGACATAACGAATCTTTGTTTTTCAAAATACGCTCTAACATATACAAGCTGCTATTCCATCTTGTAGCACACTCTTGTATGATTTTCAGCTTTGGCTGATCGAGTCTTTCTTGTAGAGCAGCCAGTTCATCTTGAGCTACATTTGAGTGATGAAAATGTGTTGCCATCTTTTTACATTTTGCAATCACTGTTATAACGGAATCTTGTGCCTTAAGCCCCTCCTTGACAACCAGCTGAATTTGGTGTGACGAACAATCAATGTCTCTAATTAATAACAAGGAAATACCTTTTTTCATGTTTGTGCCACCATCTCTAACAATGCATTGCACTTTTTCTTTAGGTATTTCCCAATGCGACAACATGGTTTCAAGTTTTATAGCTATATTTTCACCAGTATGTCGGCCATCGTTAAATACCTCTGCGTTTAACACAATCATTTTTCTCTCAAAGTTTTTTGTTATACCATGACATGTAAGACTCAGCAAAGATATTCCTGAACAAGAATCAGACCAAATATCAGTTGTAAACGCCAATTTTTCAAATGACTTAATTAATCCCAAAATTTTATCTTTGACTTTGCCGTAGAAATTCTCACATATAAACGAAGAAAAATGTTGTCGGCTTTTTATATTATACGACGGACAAAGATGGTTCAATAGTCTGACAAATCCAACGCTTTCGACAAAACTAAAGGGTAAGTCCTCTAAAGCAATCATTTCGCTTATTAAATTATCAATTTCCAAAGACTTGGCATTGTTGTTATCCCACTTTTTTGTTTTTTCGACGCAATCAGTCAAAGACATTTGTTTCAGGTCGGTTTTCGTACATTGTCGCGAAGTGGAGGCCACAACACTTGTTGTAGAAGCATTTCGCTTTTCATTTTCCCTATTCTTTAAAGCATTATACTCGTTTTTATGCAAAGCTTCCAGGTGATTTCTCATAGCACTTGTTGTTCTTCCTTTGCGCGAGTATTGTTTATTACATATTTTGCATTTCACATTTTCAGCATCACATATTGTAAAATAAGTCCAAACTTCGCTAACACACGACCGCTTCATTTTGAAATATCACTTATCACTGTACAATTACAACAATAGAGTCTTTACAAGTTAAAAACAAAACTTAAGTATGTTGACTCGACGCTGCTCCCACCTGTACTATACAGGATGGTGGATAGCAGGGTACGTAGTAATTTGTTACGGTGTTGGCTAACGGCACCTTGGGCTGCTGTAAGAGGGGTGGCACAAAGACGTAACTGGGTTCGGTTTATTCACGCTTAACTTTTATTGTCCAAAGTTACAGTGACCTGTACATCTATGAGACCTAGCCCCTTTTATATCTCCTCGGACGGTGGAATCTAGCTATCCCGCGCCCTACACACGTCTCGGCGAATGTTTGCGTCGGGGGGAGGTTTCGGCGGGTTGCTGAAATTACCTCGATGCTGGTGGCTGGTGTTGTCGTGCTGTCTCGGTGTCTCTCCCGCGAAGTCCTGGGCTCGATCCCTGGACGTGCAGTTCTCTCCTCGTCGCTCGTCGTTCCTCGTATCTGACTCTCTCGTGACTCCGGCGTAACTCCCGACTCCGTCGTAACTTCGTTGTAACTGTCTTGTCGCTGCTGCTCCGTCGTAAACGTCTCGTAACTCTCGCGTAACTGACCTCAACTGTCCTTCACTCTCGCGTAACTCTCTTAACTGTCGCGTAACTGACTTAACTGTCCTCCGTGGCTCCTGTATATATACGTTTCTGTTCTATTTTCCATAGAACTCGGGACTTACCCTCTCGTGTTTGCGGTGGGATAGGGGTAGGCGGGGTGCACTGTTTTTCCCCGATTTGTAATTTCTTGTGGCGAGGGGCGATAATATGCCCGGGACTCCCCGCGTTCGCAGCGTCACGTCGTGACTCAGGCAACATGACAGGTGCAGTTGGTTCGAGCTCGGGGATTCCTCTGGTCGTTAGGCCATCGGTTTACGACATGGGTAAGAATAGCGTCGCCACTACTGGTAGGTATGAGTGGTATGTGTCAAGGTAACCTCAAACTAAATCATTACGAAAACATTATTAGCAGCTAACTTCATTCAGTAATACTGCAATCACGATTTGTTTACTTCGTTCAGAGTCGGGGCATATGGGCTACTCTCGGTTTTAACATGGCCGCCCGGCCGGCCAGTTCTAAACGCACGGTAAAATTCGAGTTCGTAGGCGCACGCTTTTGGTGCCATATTTGAAAAACCAACATTCGCATTCGCGAATGTCGGAGGAGAATATTCGCATTCGCATTCGCGAATGTGGAAAAATCGACATTCGTTGCATCACTACCACATACACCTGCAAGCATCGGAACCTTGACCAGGGGAAGAGGTTCATTGTCCTTGATGCAGGCTCGGAGCAAGGATTTGTAAAGGATAGGGATTTGTCGGTTCGGTTCTTCGGTTCCAATTTATACCGGTTCTTGATGTTTGACTCGGAACCGGTTTTAGGTTAGCAACAACTACTCCATTCTCGTTTCTAAAAAGCAATAAATTTACTGCAAAACTATGTCCTTACAAAAATAACTACCTCCTGTATAGCGCTCCCTTTCCCCAAAAATTAAGGAAAAAAATTCTGGGTTGCCTGCCATACATGAAAAAAAATTAAGGAGTGGTAGTCATAAACTGTCCTCTCCCTTCTCTGTATTTATCACTCAGCAGAGAATAGCCCAGTCATGGGGGNAAGGAAGCAGGCAGGTAAAAGAAGCAAAAAGAAAAAGGAAGCAGGCAGGTAAAAGAAGCAAAAAGAAAAAGGAAGCAGGCAGGTAAAAGAAGCAAAAAGAAAAAGGAAGCAGGCAGGTAAAAGAAGCAAAAAGAAAAAGGAAGCAGGCAGGTAAAAGAAGCAAAAAGAAAAAGGAAGCAGGCAGGTAAAAGAAGCAAAAAGAAAAAGGAAGCAGGCAGGTAAAAGAAGCAAAAAGAAAAAGGAAGCAGGCAGGTAAAAGAAGCAAAAAGAAAAAGGAAGCAGGCAGGTAAAAGAAGCAAAAAGAAAAAGGAAGCAGGCAGGTAAAAGAAGCAAAAAGAAAAAGGAAGCAGGCAGGTAAAAGAAGCAAAAAGAAAAAGGAAGCAGGCAGGTAAAAGAAGCAAAAAGAAAAAGGAAGCAGGCAGGTAAAAGAAGCAAAAAGAAAAAGGAAGCAGGCAGGTAAAAGAAGCAAAAAGAAAAAGGAAGCAGGCAGGTAAAAGAAGCAAAAAGAAAAAGGAAGCAGGTTGCCCACTGGAGTTGACATTCTTTTAATGACCATAGGTTAAAGCCAGTATTTTCCAAACATATCACAATCACCACCTATTTAAAAAAAAATATATATATATATATATATATATATTAATTTGTTACATATTTACTAACATTAAATAAATTTAATACAAGTTTATCTGTATACATTAAATCTTATCTTCACACTTTGTTATTGTTCTATTCTTCGGTAGCTTAAATAAAACATTTAATGAATTTTACCTGCATTGGTTAAATGAAGTTGCAAGCAAAATGCAAGTATTCAAAATGGAACCAAATACTGGAACCAATATTTAAATTGTAGAATCGGTACCGGAACCGATATTTTTTGTTATTCGACCCATCCCTAGTAAAGGATGCTGGTATTGTTTTTGCCCCGGGTAGTAATTTGGGCGACTACCATGGAACAATGAACGGGAAAATGTTTGAGAAGTGGCTGCAGGAGCAACGGTTTCCTCGCCTTCAAGAACCGTCTGTAATTGTTCTCGACAATGCCTCCTACCACAGCGTGCAGGTGAATTTTTGTTTCAGTTTTACACTTATTTGTACATTTATGTACATAATGAAATTTTCAGTTATGCACAATTTTTCATTCTTTATTTAAGTACCATGTATATCAGAAACAGTGCTACCAAGTACTACGGATTTTCCGTAATTATTACTCATTTTAATGTACAGTTACGGAATCACGGAGGCTTGCTTGTTTATTACGGAAATTGATAGCCGTGACAATGCGTCTAAAAATTTTCTTATTTTTTTTAAGTGCGAACATATGTACAGCAAAATGTATTGTCTGCCGTACAGTAAATATAATACTCTTACCAGAAGTTTGCAAACGAGTCGACAAGATCGGTATTCTCTGCAAACAGCGCAATAAATTCGGTATCACGAGCAGTAAATATCGTGGTGGTCGTGTGTTAATTGAACATGAAGCATGCTGTGGATCCGTGTGCATCAGCGAGCAAGAAGGTTTTACAGAAATATCGTGATAGTTGCACAAAAGAATGGCCATACCTTGTTCCATCAAAAATATCGGAGACACACGTTTTTTGTGAACGATTAAAACTTCTGCCCTAGTTCAATTTATGTTGAGTCAGCCCAAGGAAGTAATTGCGGTAATTATTCAGAATAGGGGCTTTTCTGAAAATAAAATAAAAAATCACGGAAAGTGGTATATTTCCACTCTACTAATTACAGAGAACATGAATCTACCAGGGGCAGTAACGTATTACCAATATAAACCACAAATACGATAGTGGGGCTATGAAGATCAGGGAAATTGTGGGGTACAATCACAAAAAATACAAAAGCACCTCAATTTAACATTTGTCCACCCAATATTGTAATATGTGCCCACATAACTTAACCTAACCCCACGATGAGCGAATAACTATTTTACATTTTTATTAATCTAACCTAGGATTGTAGGGTGTAAATCTAACCTACGATTAGGGTTTTAATGTAACCTAGCATTGTAGGGTTTTAATGTAACCTAGGATTGTAGGGTGTTAATCTAATATAGGATTATAGGGTTTTAATCTAACCTACGATTTTAGTATAATCTAGGATTTTAGGGTTTAAAAGTAACAGTGAAACACACCGGTAGTTTATGAATTAACTCGCCTAGGTAGGTGGAGGGTACAATTCCACTACTGCCGTGCACCTTACCTCACTCGACAAAACACCATGATCTACTAAAACGTCCAAGTAACATCCGCCATATAGCTGAAAATTACGCATAGAAACACTCGTACTAGCACACTCCATTCTACAATCACAAGCCTTTGCATGGTCGGGTTCGGACGTCGAAAACCACGAGCACATGATATTCCACTCACCGCAAACTGCACTGTATCCCATACAATGGCGTACTAAGCTATCGTCTTCACGTCCGCAGCCGATAGGTGGCGTTAGCACACTCACGTGGCTATTCAACATGGCGTCCGACGTAAACAAAGCGGCCAAACTGCTTGTACTTTTATGTATTTTATTTAGTACTTCCTACCTATTTTACCACTATCTGTGCCTGCGGCTCCGCTCTCATTGACTACAGAATTATTGTTTGGGTTTTTTTTTAAATAATGTTGAATTTTATTTAGTGTTAATTCTTTACGAAATTATATTTTTTTTATCTTTAACGGTTTAGATAGCGTATTGCAAGAGAGCGCGCTGGCGGCAAACGTTTTTCCGACTTGATTCACTATTATCATCACTGCTTATTATTGCTTATGTTACTTTAAGTAACAAAATGTATACTAAAACCTGACCAGATAACATATGTATGAATTAAAAAAAAAAAAAAAAAAAAAATGTAAATCAGATATGTGGTTCTCGAGTGATAAGAGCACGAACAGACAGACTTTTGTGGGTCTACGATGTTTCCTTCAGAAAAGCCCCTATTGCAAATAATTATCGCTAATTATTGCAACTGCGCATTTCCTAGCCAGTGATAGGTAAGAATGTATGGATGTGTCTTATTTATATTTTTTAACATATCCTGGTGATTATGATATTGGTGAAATATTTTTTCTGGTTCACCCATGTGCAAAAAATTTAAATATTTAATGTTGTTGTGTATGCCTATTCAATTTATTGCTCGTGATTTATGCATATTTTTTTGCTTGTAACTGTGATTACTGATGGGCATGCTTGGAGGTTGGCAGCTCTGCAGAAACAAAATTCTGTGACGGACTATATGATATTTTTTTTTGTTAAAAAGTTTGTTGCCATGTTAAGCACTATTATTTTCATTAACAAATTCCATCTTTTTCAGTCTGAGAAGTTGCCAACGTCGAAATGGACTAAGGTGCAGCTCACATCGCGGCTCAAAGAGATGGACATTCAACACTGCCCGACAGCAACGTGTCCAGACTTGTACGAGTTGGCCAAACAGCACAAACCAGCCACACAGTATGCGTACCTTTGCAGTACCTGTCTCTCTATGCTCAATGGTGTTACATTCCTCCACTGCCTATTCTTTTTCATCTGTTTCCATGACAAGTTTAATACTTGCCACATAACTTCAGCTGTGTACTTGGCAACATGTGCTGACAGGCTAACCATATCATTGCATAGAATTTGTATGTGTTATTTGTTGATGGTGTTGGTGGAGGGGGGGGGAATGGGAATTAACTATGTATTTCTTACTTTTTCTAGACACAGTTGATATTCTGGTTGAAGAAGCTGTTCAGCAGGTCCTCAGGCTGCCTCCATACCACTGCTACTACAACGCCATTGAGTCAGTGTGGAGTGACTACAAGAGGACTTCTACAGTAAGATAGGAAAGGGGAAGAAATTTGACAATGATACCGTANTGACTACAAGAGGACTTCTACAGTAAGATAGGAAAGGGGAAGAAATTTGACAATGAGACCGTAAAATCTGTATGGCAGGAAGCACTCTCTCAAGTCACCGCAGAAAAGTAAGCTGCGCTTACATAATTGCTGCTGCTGTTGTTTTTTTAAAAGTGGTTTGTTAGTATTTGCATAAATAAAAAAACCTTAGTTCTGGAAATTGAGCAAAATTTAATTAATATTGATTTTAACATTGTTGTCCATGCTCAATCCATTGGATACAATTACCACAACTTATTTGCTAGGATTTGTGCCAACCATTACAAGTCGAGCCGTTTGGAAACCCTAACGATACTAACTAACCCACAACGTTCCTACAATAATCACGCCCTTAAAATACTGCATCAATAACCTTACACCAAATTCGGTTTACAATAAGATCACAGATTGTTCAATACAGTGTTACAGATTGTGTAAAATACACTTGTTTCTAGTATGAGATTGTGATTTGTTCTCATTGTTGCCAACGTACGAGTGCAGAATAAGAATGCAACATTCTTTCTCACTGTCGTCAACCTACAAATGCAGTAAGCATGTAAGAATAAGCGTAGTCAATAAAACACAAAATAATGCTACGTGATGTAAACAATACTATAGGTTGTTAAGTAGGTCGCTAGGCTACCAAAAATATATATAAGGACAGGTGGTGGAAAATGTGTCATCCTTGTGCCTGTTAAGTAATATACTACGAGTACTTGAATTCCTGTCATATTTATATAATATCAATACTATCGATAGTACCAGTTGTAGACTATCTGTGTTATTTTGCAATCACGTGTTAAAAAACAATTGATGCATGCACTCTTTTGGTGTATGTACTATCTGCTTTGAATTGACATTATGTGAAAACAAACTATTGGCAATCATTGAATGTGGTCAGCAATAGTATGTTTATATGGGGATTTTAATGGGAACACAATAAATAACAAGGAAAATGTGGTACAGCAAACAGGCAGCAAAATGTACATTTTGCATGGCGACACAAGTTATATGTAGCCATTAGATACTCTGCAATCTCATTTCTAGAATAGAATGTCGATCTTGGAACAGCTTTAGCAATAAATTTCTAGACAGGAAATGTTTTACTCCAAATTTTTCTCATGCCTTGTGGTTTATGGTACAGTCAAGGTCAGGTGACCTTATCATGCAACTGAATTGTTTCTCGTACAGAAGCAATGTACTTGCAGGCTGGTACTTGCCAACACACCCACACACACATGCATGCGCACACACAGAAGTCCACACATTTTTGCATGCTGATGCACGTTTGTAATGTTTTTGTTGGGTAAAAGAAATTATTGTCTCTAAACCTCTGTACATTTTTTTTTTTTCAAAACAATATTGATGATCACACATTTTGTACATATTCACTTTCAGGTGGCAGAAGTACACGGCTCACACTGAGAGGCTAATAGCAGAAGACTGTGAAAGAGAGTTGCAACATTATTATTGAAGTGGGAGGAAATGTTTCAGACGACACTGATGATGTTTAAGAGGATCCACTGGCAGTGCCACTTTCACCACAGTTTAGTTGTCATCCTCCCAAAACCTTTGCGTCACACCGCACTGCCTGAATCCAGTAACTCCATACACCAATCTACAGCAAAGAGACTATTTCTTCCCCATTCTGCTTTTTTATCCTCTCATCTTAACTTCTTTGAACCCCCAAGAACCATTTGTCTAATTCATGCCTGCCTCTTTTGTGTTCAATATTTTGCCAACTCATTTATCAACACCAATGTACCATCTCTTTCTTAAAGGAAATAATTAATATTGATATTGCCACAACTTCAGGCAACAAAAGAACAACCCTATATGACTTTTCCATACTCTTGGGATAGCCTTCATTTAAGCTCCTGCACCATTTTCCTTAAAAGTACACTTACCTCACCAATACATTGGCAAACTGAACAATGTAGTCCAAGTTGCTATAACTGTGCCACTTAAAGCCTAACGTATAATCTCCAATGCAACAAGTGTAATACCAGCTTATAACAACATCATGTGCCCAGAGAAATCAGTTTGCAGCATATGTAATCTCACAATAAAATATTTACATTTACTCCCGATACAACACAAGGATATGGGGAGAGCAGGGCCTCGTAAAAACCAGGGGAGAGTTTGGTTCTTGGAAAATAGCACGACAGTTCATATTTAAATGTATGCACAACATATCTTCTTGTCACATTTGCTTATTTTCAGTTACACCCTATTTATTATATTCTACTGTTTTCATTCCCTGCCTCAACCTATTTTGTACACTGACTTTTCTTCAGTTAAAAGAAATAGGGAACAGCATCACCATTCACCTAAATTGAATGACATTTCACCAGCTTATCATTTTATTATGAGTATTTGTACTGTACATCCCTACAAACCCACGAGCACTTGATTACTAATGTAATGTTAGTCATTTCTAATGTGCCTTAACTGTCAGTTGTTTTTGTGAATGTAAAAAAATTAAATTTAAATAACTTTATGGCATGTAATATGTATTCCACAGTTTGTACATTATGGTATTTGGTTACCTATTTTCTTGTGTTTACCGAATTAAAATGTTAGTAATCACTTTACATTAACATTGTTTTCTTGTGCTTGTTTGTATTTTTGACTTATTGCAATAAACATGACATTTTAATTTTTCCAGTTGTGATCATTTATAACGGGATTTATAAAGAGATTTACCGGCGGTGTCTTGATTGGGTTGCAGCTTAACCGTGTAGCCACCAGTTCAAATTCAAACATATAGTTGCTGCCAGTCATGTGCCGCTGCTATTAATTACTTGACTGCAGTAGAGTGTTGCGGTACTGATTAATTTTAATATTGAATGTGTTAGAGTACTATGTTTACACATGTTATGAAAATGAAAATTTACTGGTACAGCTGACGAGTGTGGTTGAAGCTGTGATTATCTTATGTTGAGGCCCGGGGGGCTGCCTGGATTTAGTTATAGTTTGATGTGGCTAATTCCCAGCATCTTAGTTCTGGCCTGTAGCAGGAGCCAAAAAACAGAGATGTGTTGTCCTATAACTTTTTGCTGGATGAAACAGGCAAAGCCAGCAAAATGTTGCGATTGCGCAAACGTGTGAAAAATTTGCTGTCCTTCTTTGCATGTGTACCTTTTGACAAGTACTAGACTGTTAGTACTTGAATTCCTGTCCTTTTGTATAAATTTATCTAAAAAGGTAAATAATGCTTGCTGCATTTTCAGCAATGGTTAATGACAAGTCTGGCAGGTCCACAAGGTTAATCTGGACGTTAGCATCTGGAAAGCCTTATCAGCATAGCCATTGGGCTTACTCAGGGTACTCATAGTTTCGCACTCCACAACTGCTTCATCTCATCTTACTTCACCCTCGCCAACACTGAGAATTATAGCTGTCATTCACCACTAAAAATCCATTATATAACATTTTCCAAAAAATTTTTTCTTGGAAAATTACAAGAGTATTGCGTCCAGAGTTAAAACGTTTTTCGTTTCATTGGACATATTTTAATTGCTTTTCGTGTAAGAGGTGTTGATTTTTTGATGGCTAGTAGATGTATATTGGGCAGCAAAGTTGTTTATTGAGATTTTAACGTACAGTAATTTCAACAAAAGCATAAAATAATAAAGGATAAATAACATGCTGTTATCACAGAAGCACAAATATACCACAGCACTTAAAAAACATAAGTACATTCTCATTACAAGTAGGCAAGTCTGTTCAACCTTGGAGGTATTGTAACAAACGAGACTTATCTCTACAAAGGAGGCATATAATTTTTCCAGACATGAATAAGGTAGTGTTAAATTAGCCAAGACCTGTATTATTTTCAAATATTTTAGTGAAATTTAAAATAAATTCAATATATGTTGTTTATATAAAGTTAACAATTTCAAAATCAAGTAGTTATTCCATGCTGAAAAAGTTAGTCATGAAATTAACATGATGCTATATTTTACTGTATTGTTAGGTCCGGTTGAAGTTATTTTATGTGAATTGAATCACATTTCACTTGGGTTGGTGTTGGATTGAAGAGAGTATGTTGTACTAAATCATCTGTAATATTTCCCCATTTTCAAACAGCGTGTATGAGGTGCCAACATGTACACTTAAAATGGATTATATCGTAGAATGTACATTCCTTTCTACAAGAAGTCTCACAGTTGCATATTCGACAGAATGTTTGCCACTAACAGTGATTCTGAAGGATATTTGTGGTATTTTCCTGTTGTGCTTCAAATGCAAAGTAAGTACAGGTGAGTGAAAATTCATTACAAATCAATTTCACTGTGTGAGCACGCTGGAAGTTCCAAAATTAAGCAAAACTTTGTGCATTACTAATATTCAATTTTACGCTTTAAGAAGTTTTACTGTCTAGTAAGCAAAAATTAGCAGTATTTTTTTGTAAACTTCTTAAGAGGGCTTTATTATGTATGATCTTTGGGTTATAGCAGTAAGCAAGTTCCCCCACCCCGCAGTGGAAAATGGTTTTTATAAAGTTCATATTACTAAGAGAATGGGCAATATCTGAAACATGCTGAAAGAATGATGTTTAAGACCTTGATGATTAAATTAGTTTGTTTAGCCTGAACGCACATTTTTTTTGGTAGTTGATAAATTTATAATTACTGTTTTATATTTTTGACATAAAACATAACTTTATTAATTAATAATTTCAATACATTTATTTGTAGTTACTAAATTTTAAATTAATTATTAATATCTTTGCCCTTAAACATAAAAATTTACTGATTAATGGTTTATGTACATATTACTATTACTACAGCTACTTATTTCTGAGTAGCAAGTTTGCCTAAAACATCCCACGAACAGTACATTGACAAGGGGATCAACTGACAATGACAGCATGAAAATAAACATTGTTGCCATGTGGCCGATCAGCTGATGGTGGAAGGATACGTAGTCAGATGTAAACAGTGGTGCTACTTTCGCAGACCTGTCAGAAAGTGGCCTTCTTATACAGTATGGACTATACCATAGTCTCAGGCTCCCAAACCTCACTACTGGTACGTTTCAACAATAAATAATATTAGAGATGGGTAGTGTCTCGAAAAATTGAGTCAACAAAGAGCTACTGAACGTGCAAGTCAAGTCACGGTGCATTTTGGTTATAAACAACAAATATTCACACCTAACAATTACCTTTTGTGTCTTGCAAATCAATAATTTTACATTACTAAACTGTCAAAGTTGCACTGGAATGAAAACAATAACTCTGCTACATGCCTTCACACTTGGTTGACATTTGTAATATTCGGCTGTGATAAAGTCTGTTGGGTGTTATATTCATGACTTGAGCCATTTTGCTTCCCAGCAAAGCGCTACCTCTTTGCTGGTGGCATCAGATAAGGGGACCATTGTCAAGGTTGACAGGTACAGTTTCAGCAGGACACAAATACATACAACCATAGGATGCATGGTATTTAAACATGAAAAGCCTTTGTCTTATGTCACACCTTCAGCAGAAATATGCATACCAGTAACCTTGTCATTACTATTCTCATTTAATTACAGTTTTAAAAACATGTGTTAAAAAAAACTATTAGGTAACAAAAACTTTAAGTATGGACTGCTTGTCCATTCACCTTGTACCTTGTGGTAGTGACTGGCACAATAGAATGAAAACAATTCAAATATTCAATTGTTGCAGTATAATCGAATTTTCGATTTTTGTCTGTGGTATTCGAATGAATTATTCTGTTTGAAGTTTTCTTTCTGGACAACAGATGGCACTAGGTACACTACGATATTTACGTAATTTTTTAATGTCATCAACAATTGATATTTAACTTCTTGCCATTTTTGTACAAAGATTTAAAATTTTCTCTTTACATTTTTGTTTTTAAACACAGTTTATGTGAAATATTACTTAAGGGAAGCAAAATTTCACCCAATAGTCACTTTATTAAACGAAGAATAATTCGCTTCACTCATACGAATATGTTCATTCATTTCACTTATGCAAATTTTCATACATATCTCCATGAAGTGAATGTTTCATTCAAATATCAGGGAGTGTATGGCAGCTACTGCAATAATTCGGTTTCTGAAAATAAATTTTAGCAACTGTTTTCAGTTTTGTTATTTTTCATAAATTGCAAAGAGCTCACCTAAATACTTGAGAAAATTTATTTATCATTGAAATGAGAACAGATTGTGAATAGAAATAAAATAACGTGAAGAGCATTCTGTTGGAGTTCCCAAAGGTTTAGGGCAGCTCCGGAATACACATTAGGGCAAAAATTTATCGAGACCTTAAAATGTTACCTTTGCCAAATACAAATAAATATTATAACTTCTTATGAACACAAGTGTCATAACTTCAGCCAAATAAGCCATTAATTTACTCGCTTCAAAAAGTACTTTCGAACTGTTAACGTCTGGCAGTATTAACATTCATTCCTTTCAATTAAGACATAAACGGAGAAGAAAACTAAATATTTGGAATCCGAATGATTGATTTGATTTCTGAAGAGACTATTGAATAAAAATTTATATAGAGAATAATTTGATTTTGCCCATCACTACTTGACCAGTTGACCGACCAGCCTGAAAGCAAACCTTCCACTCCACCCCTCAACAGTTATCTTCCTACCTACGAGTCATTCACTCCTTGGCGAGAGGGAAAAAGTAGTGCTGTGAATCACCTAGACAAAGAATTATTCTTATTGGTAGAAACAAGCCCCAAACTCTTTTCTTGGTAAACCATGACTGAAAGAGGGTGAGGCAGTTATAAGGGACATGCATTACACCCATGTGCATAGGTACACTTTTACATTTATGGTGGAAACTCGATTTTAACTAAAACAATTTTATACTGAACTCAACCTGACTCGAGAGTCATACAAGTTGACTTTATTAAAAGCTGTAAATATCTAACTTGCCCAAATAATATTTATTTGTTTCGTTAGCTGCATATACATCTCTATTTACTACTAATTTTATTACCTAACATTCTTTAAAATTCAATTATTTCCCAACAATAAACTATTGGCCCCATGAAACATAAAAACATGGACCGTGAATGAGTTTCAATAGTTATTAAAAAGATTTAAATACAATTGCAAAAATTTGACACGGCAATCTGCAGTAACAGCTTTGAGTGTGCACTATCACACGTTGTTCCTGGTTCACTGAGAACTTTTAAAAGCCTGCTTTACTTGTATTTCCATGCACTGTATGTCCTGCTACACACTTATCAATTAATGACGACATAGAATCCGTGTGTCCAATGACAACACAAATTTATGGTGAAAACTAATATTGTATGTAAAGTAAGGTATTATTCTTATGTGTACTAAACAAAATTTGGACATTACCCTTTAATCAATATTTTAACAGATTCAGTAATACCACATTCATTACCTCGCTGGTGTAGTTACCAACGAGCACCAAGGATGCTTACTGCCCATTAAGTCTGCAGCTGCACAGTTTACATGGAGAATCATTGTTTTTAAAANGGACATTACCCTTTAATCAATATTTTAACAGATTCAGTAATACCACATTCATTACCTCGCTGGTGTAGTTACCAACGTGCACCAAGGATGCTTACTGCCCATTAAGTCTGCAGCTGCACAGTTTAAATGGAGAATCATTGTTTTTAAAGAATGATTCTGCATTGCCATTTAATAAGGAATACTTAACATTAAAATTTAAGTTTGTAAAAAAAAAGAAATAACTTGTGAAAAACATACTTTGAAAAATTTCTTAACGAGACAGTGTTCTCTTAAGAAGGTGCAGTGAATATTTTTTTGCTTGAAGTTATCTTTAAAATTGATGCATTGAGAAATAATTTCACATTGGTTCGTCGTTTAAACTCAGTGACAGCAGACTTGGTAGACAGCATCCTAACCAATGTGCCGTGCTGGAACTGAAGGGCAGAGACTTTTCCCCGACTTGGTTCGAAAAAGTGTTAATTAAGGGTGGACCTAACACATAACAGTATAAGACTGGAATGGAGGACTCAACAGCTGTGCAACACATACCTGGTATGCTGCTTCCTTTTCCCTCGCTCTGCGATCTGCCTTCTTCCTCTCCTTCGCCTCCTCCTCTTCCTCTCTCTCTCTCGCTATCTCCCGCTCTGTCTTCCTCGGTACCACCTCTTCTTTCTCCCGTTCCCGGTCACGGTCTCTGTCTCTCTCCCTCTCTCGTTCACGCTCCCTCTCTCTCTCACGCTCTGCACGCTCCCGCTCTCTCTCTCTCTCTGCACGCTCCCTCTCTCTCTCCCGCTCCACACGCTCCCGCTCTCTCTCTCGTTCACGCTCCCTGAAACCACAAACGCCTAAACTGTACATGAACATACTGTCAAACATCTTCATTCCTATAACAAATCACAAGTTACGTATTTTCTTTACAGTCTTCTAAAGCTTAATCTTTATTTACTTTAATGCACAATAACCAACAAATATCCTAAACTAACAAGCAGGAAGGAGTACAGCCAGCAACACTAGGAGCCACAGTGTCCCTAATGCCAGGCAGGCAACAGCGTAACCAAACACATATTCTCTGTTACTTAACTGCTAAGTCACATCCAGAACAACAGCTACAAGCAGGTTCTTGTCTCATGGTTCGTCCCAAGTCACAACAGCACAAAGAATGGTGCACTGTGGGATCACTTAACATTCAAAGAGCAGCTGGACTACTGCACGCTTCCACCCCTGCTCTGCTTGGTTGCGGCACCAGACAACTACGAGACACTACCAAGTAGCCACGGCCTCCCACCAGACCTTACAATGTATGCTACAACATGCACTAGCTCGCTGTGGCAACTGTCAGGGTCCCGAGCAGCACACAGGCGACCAAGGCTGTCGCATCCTCGTCACCAGGTGCCAGTGGTGTGTGAGGGAGCATATATGGTACAAACACGGCTCTCTCGCCACCACTGTGATTTTCCCCAGCAATCAGGTAGCTCAAGTTTTCTCGTGAGATACCATTCAGTCCCCATAAGGTGGCAAGAAGACAGTATTCATTCAACCTTTGGGTACTGGTTTGTGAAACCTACCAGGTTGTTTGATCGCGAGAGCAAGCTGCCTTATAGACAGTAATTGGAAGAGCACACACAAGCCATGCTCAACAGCTATCTTACCTACTTGTCATACCCCCAAGTCGCAGTTTGCTCCCTGGCAAAAAACGACACAAGTAGAGATCAACAACCTCCTAGTGGCCGGCACATGAGATCTTAAACGGTACAGACACAGGGTAGNAATGATTCTGCATTGCCATTTAATAAGGAATACTTAACATTAAAATTTAAGTTTGTAAAAAAAAAGAAATAACTTGTGAAAAACATACTTTGAAAAATTTCTTAACGAGACAGTGTTCTCTTAAGAAGGTGCAGTGAATATTTTTTTGCTTGAAGTTATCTTTAAAATTGATGCATTGAGAAATAATTTCACATTGGTTCGTCGTTTAAACTCAGTGACAGCAGACTTGGTAGACAGCATCCTAACCAATGTGCCGTGCTGGAACTGAAGGGCAGAGACTTTTCCCCGACTTGGTTCGAAAAAGTGTTAATTAAGGGTGGACCTAACACATAACAGTATAAGACTGGAATGGAGGACTCAACAGCTGTGCAACACATACCTGGTATGCTGCTTCCTTTTCCCTCGCTCTGCGATCTGCCTTCTTCCTCTCCTTCGCCTCCTCCTCTTCCTCTCTCTCTCTCGCTATCTCCCGCTCTGTCTTCCTCGGTACCACCTCTTCTTTCTCCCGTTCCCGGTCACGATCTCTGTCTCTCTCCCTCTCTCGTTCACGCTCCCTCTCTCTCTCACGCTCTGCACGCTCCCGCTCTCTCTCTCTCTCTGCACGCTCCCTCTCTCTCTCCCGCTCCACACGCTCCCGCTCTCTCTCTCGTTCACGCTCCCTGAAACCACAAACNCTGCACGCTCCCTCTCTCTCTCCCGCTCCACACGCTCCCGCTCTCTCTCTCGTTCACGCTCCCTGAAACCACAAACCCCTAAACTGTACATGAACATACTGTCAAACATCTTCATTCCTATAACAAATCACAAGTTATGTATTTTCTTTACAGTCTTCTAAAGCTTAATCTTTATTTACTTTAATGCACAATAACCAACAAATATCCTAAACTAACAAGCAGGAAGGAGTACAGCCAGCAACACTAGGAGCCACAGTGTCCCTAATGCCAGGCAGGCAACTGCGTAACCAAACACATATTCTCTGTTACTTAACTGCTAAGTCACATCCAGAACAACAGCTACAAGCAGGTTCTTGTCTCATGGTTCGTCCCAAGTCACAACAGCACAAAGAATGGTGCACTGTGGGATCACTTAACATTCAAAGAGCAGCTGGACTACTGCACGCTTCCACCCCTGCTCTGCTTGGTTGCGGCACCAGACAACTACGAGACACTACCAAGTAGCCACGGCCTCCCACCAGACCTTACAATGTATGCTACAACATGCACTAGCTCGCTGTGGCAACTGTCAGGGTCCCGAGCAGCACGCAGGCGACCAAGGCTGTCGCAACCTCGTCGCCAGGTGCCAGTGGTGTGTGAGGGAGCATATATGGTACAAACACGGCTCTCTCGCCACCACTGTGATTTTCCCCAGCAATCAGGTAGCTCAAGTTTTCTCGTGAGATACCATTCAGTTCCCATAAGGTGGCAAGAAGACAGTATTCATTCAACCTTTGGGTACTGGTTTGTGAAACCTACCAGGTTGTTTGATCGCGAGAGCAAGCTGCCTTATAGACAGTAATTGGAAGAGCACACACAAGCCATGCTCAAAAGCTATCTTACCTACTTGTCATACCCCCAAGTCGCAGTTTGCTCCCTGGCAGAAAACGACACAAGTAGAGATCAACAACCTCCTAGTGGCCGGCACATGAGATCTTAAACGGTACAGACACAGGGTAGGCAACTCCTCCCCAACTGAAATGCTGACCAGTGCAGGCCAGAAATCCACCCCACACGATCTTGTGTAAAACTAAATTTAATGGAGCATACAATCATTATGTACCACTACACAAAATACACACACATCAGTTAACAATTTGCCTTACAATTATGTATTAATTCAGATTATACGCCATTCACTGTAGCTTCACACTTTTCTGAAGACCTGCTAAAATTCTACTTTTGGTTACTGATTTCAGCTGTTCAAAGAATTATGTCATATTTCAAAAACAATTTCATATGAATGTTCACAATTTAGGCCTATAACCATATTTAGGTTAGCTTTACGAGTTTTTAATAATATCTGTATTGGTGAAAGTTCTTACGGTTATTATTTTACATTGTTGATAATTTGTTATACACGACACAGCACATTACATGTATTACGCAGCAACTGTGTTTAAGCCTGTTAATCCTGTTGGGGAAAGAACTGTAATATTTAATCTCTTAATGTCGATATGTTATTTTGTTAAAATGATAGACTCGGTCAAAATAAATATTGAAACGAAAGAGCAACCAGTCCAATGTTAAGACAGTAAATTCAAGCATACAACTCATGTCGCTTATTTTTGTACGTAGTAGCGAAAAACTTAAAAGATAATGGTGAAAATGCACACAAATAGGCTTACCATAACTTTTATTCCGTTCATATTTATTTGCATAGGTACTTAGTATTTACTAGGTTTATTTAACTATTTATTTCAAATTTTCTGGTTGGGCTTAGTATTTTGTTGGGATTGTGGCAAACATCCCCACTCTGGTTTCACAAATCTCCTCTCTGGNTTTTCTGGTTGGGCTTAGTATTTTGTTGGGATTGTGGCAAACATCCCCACTCTGGTTTCACAAATCTCCTCTCTGGTCTCCCACGTTCCCTTTTTTCCCATGCTGCCCTCTCCAACCTCCCACACCCCTTTTCCCCATCTCCTTTCTAGCCTTATAATTTCCTTTCGCCATCCCTCTTCAGCTTGCAAATATTACTCAATTTTCTTTGACTATCCCATCCCTTTCTGAATCTCTAGCTTCTTGTTCATTTTGCTTAATCATCCCTTTATNTTTTCTGGTTGGGCTTAGTATTTTGTTGGGATTGTGGCAAACATCCCCACTCTGGTTTCACAAATCTCCTCTCTGGCCTCCCACGTTCCCTTTTTTCCCATGCTGCCCTCTCCAACCTCCCACACCCCTTTTCCCCCATCTCCTTTCAAGCCTTATAATTTCCTTTCGCCATTCCTCTTCAGCTTGCAAATATTTCTCAATTTTCTTTGACTATCCCATCCCTTTCTGAATCTCTAGCTTCTTGTTCATTTTGCTTAATCATCCCTTTATCTCTAGCTATCTACTATTATATGTGTTAAAAGTTGATAACTAGTTGCAAATACCTGGAGTGTGAGCGGCGGCGCTCTCTGGTCTTGGCACGGATCTTATTGCTGTAGGCACTCTCCGAGGTAGGACTGTGCGTGGGTGAGCGTGACCGCGTCCTTGACCGCACCTTCTCCCGCTCTCTTTCACGATGCCTCTTCTCCCTGTCCTTGTCCTCTAGCTCCTTCTCCTTGCGCCGCCTTTCCCGTTCCTCCTCCTTCTCTTCCTCCTGCTTCTGTGAACCACCCGGCCGCACATGCATCACGTCTCTCTCCACACACCACCACACATGCTCACCGGCTTCCTTCCCACCCTTCGCCCCTTTCTGGCTACTGACACACACTAGCAGAAATAAGGCACTATGTGTACCCATTTGCAAGTATTAAAGCAGCACTTCCCTGCTCACTTACGGCTGATTTAATCTAACTGCTGCATTAAATGCTTGCTATTATTTTCTCTGCTCGTGTAGAAAATGAATAGCAGCAGCCTGTAATACAAAAGACCAACTGTCAAACCAAAACAAGTTTAATACAAGTGCAAGAAAAGTACAAGTGCTAGAAAATTACCCACAAGACTAAAAAAATTAAGTTTCAAAATTCACTAATAATAGCCAAACTATGTTACAACATATACCATTTACAAAAAACTTATGTAAGTAAAAGAATACAACCCACCCAGTAAGAATATTGGATTTTCACTAAACAAGAATCAATGTTGACAAACAAGAATCAATGTTGACAATGTTGAAACATCAAATTCGCAACTACATACATTTTGCCAATTGATGCACATGAGGAGGAAACAGAAGTGCAGTTACTGATGCTTAATCCTTAACTTGTCTTCTGTTATTCTTGAGCAGTTGGGCAGCTCGGGCGAGTGGAATGGTCGCACACAAGCAGTTCCCTGTTGAAGGTAAGAATAGTGCACATGCAGAGCTGCCAGCAGCGCCAACACGCACAACCATCACATCTCCATACTTGATTTGTTTGTTTTGCAAATACCGCAATGTGTCTCGACTGATGAATATACCACATTATGGAAATAAAAGGCCCTCATCTTCACTCTAACTTTTTCTTTATTTTTCATCAATTGCTTTTTAATTTTTGCCAGCAGTGTGACCAGATCATTAACCGATTATGACTTGTTCGAGAACTGTTACAATTTACACCAAAGTGGTGTCTTATAAGACTGGTGTAGTTATTTCCACAGCTATACAAATGCCATTTTTTTTATTTACATTGGACTTAAAACTATTATTTCTGAGCTCAAATACTAAATTCAACTATTGACTAGTAAACAAATTTGGAAAAATATTCTTTACATTTCAACTGTAAAAGAAAAAAATTATTTTTGCACACTATAAACAGAATTAAAGTGATAACATATTAAATGTTTTTTAACATAATGAATTTAACGTAAATGAAACTACCATATTTATCTGCATATCTGAGACACTTTTAATTATTTTTTGGGTTCAACAGATGAGGTGCATAAGGTACATGGAATAACATTATTGTGCATTTTCTTATGAACTGATTACATCCATAACTATGTTAAAAGAAACTATTACCAAGAGAAAAGTAGCGGTCATGAGCTGCGATAAGTTCAAAAGAGCCAAGACATGTTTTTTTGTAATCAAATACACCTGATGTCTGAATGGGGAAAGAACCGAGTAGCAGACTGCGAGAGAGAGAGAGAGAGAGAGAGAGAGAGAGAGAGAGAGAGAGAGAGAGA
>NQII01000323.1:401151-588920 GCA_002778355.1 Clitarchus hookeri | reverse complement strand
AGAGAGAAAGAGAGAGAGAAAGAGAGAGAGAAAGAGAGAGAGAAAGAGAGAGAGAGAGATAGAGAGAGAGAGAGAGAGAAAGAGAGAGAGAGAGAGAAAGATATATGACAGAAGCAGGCCGAATGAGAGGGACCAAGGAACAAAGAAGCAGACCAAATCAGAAGAAGCAAGAGGGAGACCAGCAGACTTATTCTGTACCACGAACGCTAAGTCGCCTCTTGAAGCTATTTACTTTACTTCTGCTCTAGAGATAGGATTTTGTTTCTCGCAAGCAATTCTGTACGCACNTCGCCTCTTGAAGCTATTTACTTTACTTCTGCTCTAGAGATAGGATTTTGTTTCTCGCAAGCAATTCTGTACGCACAAATTTGGTTCAGACACTAAAATTTTCTTTAAGAAAATTAATTCACAAGGTTTTGCTTTGACGGAAGCCGTAGGTTGACTGCCCTTTTCTTGCAAAATATCTCTTTTCATAACGAAAATGAGAAAATATTGCTGCTTAAGTTTGTGCCCTTGTACGTTTATCTCTCTGTGATGATTTTCTCAAACAAATTCATATTGATTGGTATGTTTTGTAAACAATGCAATATAGTGAAGTGTGAAATGTTTTCAAACGTGTGCAGTATAACAGATTAAAATATTGAATTGCACAAAGTACTTAGCAGTAATTTACAACATCCTTATAACTGCCACAGACATTCAATATTACATTCATTTTTTTTAGCATTTATTTAAGACATTAATATATGATTTAGGTCTACAATACAAGTATTTACCACGCTATACAATTCCAGTTTTAATTACAACACATTTGTGGGATGTATTTCGCTTTATGCTGGAAAATCCATTTTTGCAATCATTAGTCCACTGCAGAAAACTATGCTTAAATTAGTTTTAAATTGTTGCGTGGGTAATTAACTGTTTTTCAAACCACTGACACATGGTTTATTCTAAACCCATTAGATTCACATAAATGGCCTCAGCTAATTATGGCATATGGCAATACTGGTGAACACACCAAAAAAATATTGAATATCTTGCAATTCCTTGAACTTGTTCATAATTATTCTGCATATGTGCCATATAGATTTTTGTTAATAAAATTACACACATTTTTTGGGTGTGCAGACGTTCCTTCCTTACTTACTTNTATGTGCCATATAGAATTTTGTTAATAAAATTACACACATTTTTTGGGTGTGCAGACGTTCCTTCCTTACTTACTTACTTTGATTTCATGCCACGTTCAAAATAATAAGTACTGTTATGTAGATGGGGAAGAAACTTTGATTTAGAAGTTATTTAAATTTATTTGCATATTTTGGCTACATAATTAGTTTTAAAAGTAGTGCTACCTGTTTTAATGAAGCATGAAGAATAAAAACATCCTTTTGGGAAANTATGTGCCATATAGATTTTTGTTAATAAAATTACACACATTTTTTGGGTGTGCAGACGTTCCTTCCTTACTTACTTTGATTTCATGCCACGTTCAAAATAATAAGTACTGTTATGTAGATGGGGAAGAAACTTTGATTTAGAAGTTATTTAAATTTATTTGCATATTTTTGCTACATAATTAGTTTTAAAAGTAGTGCTACCTGTTTTAATGAAGCATGAAGAATAAAAACATCCTTTTGGGAAACAAATCTGTAACTTAAAATACCACTGCATTTTGTTTGATTCCACATTTTTATTCCAGAACATTTTAACACTGGTTTTATAAATATTGAGACCATATTCTCAGCCACACTACACTACAACAAAAAACTATATGTTTTGTATTGCATTTGTTGTCTTCGAACCAACATTTGGCACTCATCATATCCCGTTTCCCTGATTACACGAAATAGTATTTAAAAATTCATCTTGGGAATTGGGAATGGATTGCTATCCCATTTTTTATGTGTTGTCACTAAGTATATATCTGAAGTTGTATGAAGAGGTTATCCACATTTCGTCAACTACCAACGATAGCTTATGGATGCCACTTGTATATTTTCAATTACATGAAAGAAATACTGACATACATTTCAATTAACTAAATTTATGTGAGCAATGTTATAAGTTGCAGAATTATTCTACGGTCATTTAGACACCACAGAGAATATTAGCAGTACAACAAGAAACGCTAACGATCTGTTGACTTTGCGCAGCTTCCGAGGCTCGTTTAATTTACTTTAGTTTTTGCTTCACATTTGCATTGACGTATGGAAACATTAACACAACGTTGGTGATACAGAATAACTTTCAAAGCAAAGTCGCAGCAAACTAGCTTTGGCAGTATAGAATAAGCCTGCAGGATAAAGGAAGCAGGTGAAATGAGAGGGAGCAAGAGTGAGACTAGAACAAAGGAAGGAAGCTAAATGAGAGGGACCAAGACAGCAGTGGAGACAAAGGAAGCAAACCGAATGGGAGGGGGCACTAGGAAACCAGACATAAGTACACCAGGCAATCTTAATGCTTTGTTTATTTTTATATCTTCTCCCTTTAGTGAATGCCACTGTAGATGGGGACAGCACAGACCTTTTACCCAGCTGAGTCCTAATGGACATACCCCTCCCCTCTCAGTCACCACCTTGTGCTCCACCACAAAAGACCACCTATTAATGTACCATGTACTTTCTTCCCTCCATCCTTTATCTTTTAAGACCAAGACTGGAAGAGACACATTCTTGTCACTCTCTGTAGGACTTAGACAAGATGAAGGAATGTCACCTGACCTACCAAATTAGTGGTGGCTGGAGGTTAGTGGAAGAGATTCCAGAAACATGAAATGAAACGCTCCGCTCCTTGTATTTTATATAAATAACTGTTTGGCAATAGCACATAAAATCATGAACACAGTTTTCAATGATTGACAATAGCTACTCATAAATATGCATCGCCAGCTCATCCTCTTACAGCCACATGTTGAAACTCCATATGTGCAAGATAGAAAGTGAAATATTTTTTCTGGAATTTGTAAGTGAAAATACAGGCCAAGTAAGATACGAGGGCCATAAGATAAACAGATAAAAAAGATAGTATAAAAATATTATATTTTTGCAAGCATTTCTTGAACGTGCAAAGCTGACAAATCTTATAAACAAAGCAGATATGAATAGTCGAGTTTCCATTTCTCCATTGCATTTGGCCTTTGCAAAACCTCAAACTGAGGTTTTGTTTAGGAGTACTGTACCTACGACAAGTAAGAGTTTATGAGAAAGGAAATACAAAAATAATTTACTCTGCTTGTAAGAAGATAAGAAACATTTTATCATTGAATCAGAGAACTTGCATTTTTTTATTGCAATAATACAACAAAATTGCTAGTTTTAAAAAATATTAAAAATTACAACTGATAACTATTCTACCAACTGACCAACAAGATTTGCCCATTACAATAACATAAAAGCTAATTTAAGCTGCTGCCTTTTGGCAGATAGTTTTTTGTGCAATGTTAGGTCATTAAGATCTGTAGTTTTTGCACATACAGGAACAATTTTGAATGTTGAATACCCCGGAAAAAAATTAGATAGAGCTATTATGTACAATATTAGGAAATACACATTTCACACAGACTTATCAAGTGCCAGTTCTCAAATGCAACAAAAATGTGTGTCCAACAGCTAATGAAATCATTCCCGAAATGTGTGAACGAGTCACGTACAAAATGTTAACATGTCATGGTTGGCAGTGCTGCATGAGCAAGTATTGTGCAGAAGTTCCAGTTTTGCTGTCCTACACTCTGCAGCTCCAGTCACTAACAACCAATACAAATTGTTCTCTTACTCACCTACGACACTTCTTCCTCGCACTTCCAAACTTAACACTGAAAAGTATGCAACATTTCCACATTTTTCCCATCTCCCATCCTTGTTCCAGCGATCAACATGAATATCATCTCAAAGTTCCACTAAATGCATCAAATTTTACAATGGTTGAAGCCAGCTATGATGGCCAAGAATTTACTTGAAACATTATCTGTCAAAAAATTTATCTGGAATTTTTTTTATGCATGTTTAAGAGTTACTATTATTTTTACTTTTGACAGCAGTACATTGAAAAAATGATCAGATGATGTCTGGTAAAGACACGCCTTCTTAATAAGCGATATCCACAATGTGTGTGTTCTTATAACATTACTTCACACAGCAGCTTTACTAAAGATTTTTAAACTGAAATTATTACAAGGGAACATTCTGAATTTACTGCAATTCCAAGGAATTGATGAAATTCAAATCTAGAAAACTCATAAAAGTCCAGTTATAATTTCATATTTTTGTGATTTCAAGGCTTGTGAAAGTCTTGTTAAACAAAAGCAAAGTAAAAAATAAGGAATGAATTGATTAAAAAATGGTAAGTGGTGAAATGGTTTGCGTGATATAAAATAACACAATGACCATTGAATGAAATTTCAATACATCTATCATATTGGTGTTTCATTATGAGTATTCCCCACGTAATGAATGTTAATAATAACAAAGTTGGTTAGTGTATATCACGTGTGTGCTGTTCAATAAGATAATACATCACACCAGGACAATTAAATTCATAATGTCAATAAATTATACAATTTACGACCGTGAACAAAATTAAACGCAGTACATTATGTTATAAATTTCATAAATCTGTTTCAGTGCCATAAGACATTTAAAACACAACCAGTGTACGACCTTCCCTTGCCACAGTTGGATTTGAGTGTGTGCATCTGGTTAGCATCATCTTGGCTGAGAAAGTAGCTGGCAGTAGGAGTGCAGGCAAGAGAGGACCATATGAAGACATCAGTTCAGCAGCAGCAAAAAAGTCAGCTGACCTAGGGCATTATTCTAGTTGATGTCTGCACGGTGGCAACTGCCTATACTTCAGTTGGAAATGAACAGTCTCAATATGCGAACTGACTATCTGCTCAGGAGAGGTACGACCACACCTGGACTTTAATAACACATTCACCGGCTCCGACAGGGCAGACCCGCTGTTTATCAAGGTCGGCAGACGAGGAGTAACGGCAGTGTCTCATCCTGCTCACCCCTGCAGGATGTTCTGGACAATGACTGGTCGGTCCTGCTTCAAGCAGACACTGTTGGACAACACTGAGAAACAAAAACTACTTAAAACTTTATCATCCAATGGCATATCCACATTCCAGGTGACAGCTAAGGCAATAGAAGAGTCTGTCCAGGGATCTTATGAGCAGCTGTACACAGACTGTTTACTCTCTCCTGTCTCCTCTTAACATTTTCGCTGCTGGTGATGCATGTAAGCATTTTACAGCATGCAGGCATTATCTCCTGAACCCAGTGCAGCTTACTCTTGCAAGTGGTTTTGCATGTAGTGCCTTGTAGTGTTCACAAATTATATTAAGAGTTGAGTATTAAATAATTACGGGCCACTAACTTTAAGATTTTACATAAATACAAACACTAAGCTTTCATCAGTAAACATGTTAAGGGAAGACTTATTAGGCTCGGGAGAGCTCACTTAAGAATGACCTTGCCAGGTTGGGGACAGAACAGATTAGGGCACGCACGAAGGAGGGACCCACGGATTGCGGACTTGCTTTTCCTCTGTTCAAGTAACTCCCCAGTCACAATTCTGCTTACGAAAATTATCTCAGTGCCCAAAAAACTGCAAGTAGGTTGGATTTGGGAGATTAGCTTAGATGGTATCGGTCCTGGACAAACTGAGTCTTAAAGTGTTCTGCATTCCCCATGCAACGAGAACTTCTCGTATAGGAACCTGCAAATATCACGCACAGACCTAAACAGACAATATGTGGGAAATGAAACCAGCACACAGAGATCACTTCCATAGCATGGTACTGTTTTTCACTTGAGTGAGCTTTGCACAGAAAGTTGGGGACGGACGACAAGTTTGCAGCTGAAAAGCAAGCATGACAGCAACAACTTCTGGATGTAGGAGTTACCCACACATCCCTAACTCGAGCTGCTGATGGCAATGGCAACACATCACAGAGAGTAGAGGTGTTCTCTGACCACAGTGGTGAACCATCACAATTTATAAGTAAGAGGTTAAGTGTAGGNAATATCACGCACAGACCTAAACAGACAATATGTGGGAAATGAAACCAGCACACAGAGATCACTTCCATAGCATGGTCCTGTTTTTCACTTGAGTGAGCTTTGCACAGAAAGTTGGGGACAGACGACAAGTTTGCAGCTGAAAAGCAAGCATGACAGCAACAACTTCTGGATGTAGGAGTTACCCACACATCCCTAACTCGAGCTGCTGATGGCAATGGCAACAGATCACAGAGAGTAGAGGTGTTCTCTGACCACAGTGGTGAACCATCACAATTTATAAGTAAGAGGTTAAGTGTAGGGATACCACTAGAGCCTTGCTGATTACTATGTCAGGCGAGGGACGCGCTTGGAGAAACAACGAGTGCTGGCAATAGGAGCTACATGCTTCCACTTAACTGCTTGTCACTTGCAAATTAATTCAAAATCCCATGTTNACGAGTGCTGGCAATAGGAGCTACATGCTTCCACTTAACTGCTTGTCACTTGCAAATTAATTCAAAATCCCATGTTCACATTGTGTAGCTCGTGCAGTGAGGGAGGAGCAGCCAGCCACACACCGGAGGTTACGCCAGTATGACCGTCTCGTCTCAGTAGTACAGTTACGACTTTGGTAACAAGACAGCCTAGCTAACATTCCAGCATTGTTGTAGAGGGGTTACACACCACGTGACCAACCGTCACCATCACACAAAATAAGAAACACTTTTTAAGGCTCAGTCACAAACACTGTGTCTGATTTCTCGATTATTTCAGTCGTTTAGGGACACTTATTTTGAAACTAGAACTACACCTCTCTGGCAATATATACATTATGTTGTAAAGTAAAGTTCATATGAGAAAATAATCTTCACACAGCTCTGAGGGAGGGGAAGCAGTGTAGGGGAGGGCTTTCCTGAACACATGATGTTGGAGGGAGAGAAACCACGTGACACTGCTGCACTTTACACACCAAACTGATAACATTGCTTGCTAATACTGCGCTGTGTGACCTATGTTTATTCAACAGGTAATAATCACACAAGAAGCAAATATCGCCCCACCTGCTCTCTGCGGTCACTAGTGAAATAAAACAACCGCACCCTCAATGCAGCGGCAATTAACTCTCCCGACATGTTTTAGTCTTCTGTGCATTATTTTATCATTTGGATTTCACTCTATAACACAAAACATAAATTCTGAACTTTCGTCAAGTAATTATAGCGCTATTATTGCAGCAACATTTTAAAATTATCAATAGACTCTAGCTGTTCACATTACCATGAAACGCATGGAAAAAATTTGATGACTACAATTGAGGGCATTTCTGAAATGTAAACATGATATAATAAGAAATATTTAGTTCACTGAAAAGAAAGTTATGGCAAATAAATAGAAAATTGTACATGGCAGAAGAGACCAAGCCCTGATGCGAAAGGATGTATGGCACTCATGAAGACATGTTGTTTACCGAAATATTACATAGTCTTTAAAAAGAATGGTGCCAAAATGCTGCTATGATGAACTTATAAGTTGCGAACCAACCCTGCGTGATACATGAAGCACATCAAATAAAAAAATATGTTTTTCTACGTGCATTAGAATATAAATATGATACTCTACTTTCAAAGGAATTGTGATTTTATAGTATGTTTAATTTCTTTCAATATTCTTTATTTCTGGAATGCAATCATTTTCATCAATTTATTAATTTACTTTTCAGATTGAATAAGCTTCCTTTTTAAGCCCCAATAGTTAGTTATTGGTTTCAAATGTCAGTTCAGGCCCACCTCTCATTTTTAGAAAGTTTGGGTAAATTTACATTATATTGAAATGAGTGTTTACGCAATATTATTTTTAATTTTATTGTATAGTTTTTGCTATTTCTACATAAAAATTGACCAACTTACAGTTAATTTTGTTTTCTTGTTTTTGCTGCACATCCTAAGGTTAGTGCAGTAGCGAACCGAGGGACAGTCTTAGGAGTAAGTTTAAGGTGATAAATCTAGCTTTCGAGTAGCAAGAATGAAGATCCATGTCACAGTCTGGCGGTGTCAGCTTTTGTCATAAGACACCACCGAGCTAATTTTTTTATCACCTATGCTCCCGGTTCCTGCTCGCTGATGTGCATATTATTTTTTATTCAAACTGAAAGTGTCTACAAATTTTTGCTGAATCATGTGCACAAATTTTACATGTCACTGAGTCCCAGAGGATATTGATAAAACAAAGAGTTTCGCATGAATTTGCTGACTGAATTCAGTTTTTCCTTACACTCTTTCAATTGCAAGTCATGCAATCACTAAGAAAAACACTAATTTTAAAATGAAACACAATAAACTTGAAACTTTTTTTATTACAATTATGGTTTTATTTTGAATTCTTACAGAACCACATCTGCTACATACTAAACTAATATATTTGGACATTTCCCCACTAAATAGATATTGTAAGAGAAGTGGAAGTTCCTTACAAAACCCATTACATTAAAATTTTAATTCCTAGTTAATTATTTCATAGAGCCAGGTTTTTTTTAAATTTTTTTTCCAGTGTCATTAAATAGCGTGAAACTTAAGTGTTTAAGTAAATTTCCGATTTTAATATCTTAACCATGTTTTAATTTACGAGAAATTAGGAGCATAAAGTCACATCCACAATAAGTTTAGTTTCTCAAAGGTATTGTGTTCTGGTAAACTACCAATATTTTCTTTTGTAGTGTGCTATCTGATTGTGTTTTATTTTTGTTTTTGTGGCTGTGTGTTTCAAGAACATGGATGGAACCATTTTGCTGAGCTGTACTGACACTCGCGTACCAATTTACTTCAGATAAACTCCACAATATTTGCATTCACATATAATTAACACTCACTTTATTATTTTCCCGTATACATCTGTAGATGTCACACATCCCCTCGCAATATGAACTAGCCTTCAGCGTCGCAATGCTGCTACGATGAACTTTAAATGTGTTTTGGCACACAACCCTGCATGACTTATGAAACATGTCAAATAAAAGATAATTTTTCATATTTTTTTTACGAGCATCATAATACAAATGTGAAGGCAGCCTAGTTTCCCATAGTTGAGTTGAGATATTTGGGCAGCTCTTAACAGCGAGGTCTTGAGAGCCTATGCGGGTGAAATGAGATGAGAATGGAATGAAAGGCTGGAGGAAACGGGAGATACCCGAGAAAATCTGCCAACCAGCAGCACCGCCTGGCACGATTCCTACTTGCAAAGTTTCCCAGAGAAAAAATAGTTTACAATAGGGAAATTTAAAACTAATAAACAGAAAAATTAACAATTAATTTAATATTTTCTACTCTTGGAACAAGAACAACACCCAAATACCAACTCTCTTAGAGAGGGGGAGGGGGCAGAGTTTTTTTTCCTCCCAAGAAGTGATTTGGGGAGGGTGAAGGGAGACAATGCAGGCGATCAACCACAGTTTTCCTGCAACATAAAACAATCTTGCAGCTTTTGCTTCCCCAACACTTCAGTTTATCATCAAGAGAACAGATTCTCACACTAAGCAAGAAAACAAGACTGCACTAGACAACCAAGTTTGCTTCCATCAGAGGCACAAGGAAACCCTCTGACACTTGGGAAATATTTGTTTTATTATTCTATGTGAGGTGACTCCAAGCCACTGTNGAGGCACAAGGAAACCCTCTGACACTTGGGAAATATTTGTTTTATTATTCTATGTGAGGTGACTCCAAGCCACTGTATACCAGACTGTGTTAAACTGGACTTCTGCAGTAATTACTAACTTTTATATTAGGTTTGAGAAATAGAGTCACTTCACTTCTACATCCACTATCTATCTGCTTTCTTTTATTTTCACTTGGTCTGCTAAAAAACAATTCATGGATCACTCACACTCTTATTTCTTCATATATTTTTCTTTCCCACTCTTCTCTATGCTTCCTACCTGCTTTATGAAAGGCATGGCCGCTCATAGCCTCGCATCTTGGCCACGGCGCGTAAAGCTAGATATTCGGACCCTTCAGGCCAGTAAGTTGTCTATTAGGATTGTATGATGTCTCTCCCTACCGCTGTTTGTTGGCACGGCAGGTGTACTCGGTTATGAATACAAACTGCACTGCAGTTTGATAAACATTCAGTTTTAACCACTACCTTATAAACTCTCGGATACCTGTTGCATCTCCTTGGCTCCGCTGCTTTCTTCCACTCCACATCTGGGTCATCAAACTCACCAAGGTTGCAAGCCTTCTTATGGTGTACCTTGTTATTAGAATGCAGTGTGCAGTGAAATGGGAATTTTATTTATAATACACCATTTATGCTATCACTGTTGGCCCTTGTTTACATGTGCAATGTTCCCAAACATCCATAAAATTCTACAATTAAAATACTGAGCATATTGTATCTTCTTATTGTAAAACATAAAAATCCATTACACGTAAAGTCAATTTGACACCCACATGGCCACTTTCACAAAATTAGAAAATTAAAAATCAATTTTGGACTAAATTTTATATAGTTGAAAGATGTCTCAAGTTATAATTTCCCAGAGGAGTTTTAAAAGCACTGGAACTTTTACGATGAATAACATACATACATATTTTGGGATATTAATGGAAATGGATTATTTTCACATTTTTACACTAACAAAACTAAAACATTACACAATTATCAGCTTTCTTATTTTTAAAGTTAGATAAAGGAAGGAAGGAAGGGAATCAAAATGTTAAGGCAGAAGTGAAATCATTTTTGAAAAAGATGCAGCTTAATTGCTTTACAGCAATCAATAAATTTATAATACTTTTGGATTTGCTAAGCCTGTCAAAACAGAGTGTTTGTCACGAGTTGCTGTTTTAACAGTGTTGAAGTCACATACCTTTGTCAAAGGGTGATTTCACCATCTTGTGAGTGTCATGGGATATGAACAAACAAAAGGATCATACTCAGACTATTCCTTCTCAACACATTTCTTACCCAACCTGCCAGTTCGTACCTTAGTCCAATGGTGCAACGGCTTGCACTGGATGTAAGTTAGGTGGAGAATACAGTTGGTAAAAACTATGGTCTGTCTCATATAAGTTGGCGAGATTCTGACAGTCAGTGAGTGGCAACTTGACGTATACGAAACAAACAAAGTGCCATTATCAAATCCTGCATCAGCTGATGCACGAATGAACAAAAGTTAATATTACATTGGCTATTCTGGATGCACTGCCGACGCACATTAGACAAGCAGAAAATACGCTATATAAGGAGTTCCTAGATTAATTAATACATATTATTTTACGTGGTCACAGAACAGTGGTTGTTAGTGTTACAAACTAAACTTCATGATAAAGTAGTAATGTATAGGGGTTCATAAAGAAATGTACAATAAAACGATCTGTATCCAAATTAAACGCAACTTCAAAACTCTTTTCACATCTCCAACCATGCTTTCCATACGTGCTTGATATTAATTTGAAAAGCATACAGAAATATTGTGTAATATAGTCGATTTATTTTTATGATAATTTGACTAAATATATTTCAAATTTGTGTCATTCCGAACATGTAATAGAATAACAGTCAACTTTTAAAAAGATGGGATCAAGAGCAGGCCGTGCTACTATCTGTTGAGCAATGCAAATGGCTCACCCCTCGCCCTGTCATGCCATGTGCGCCATCTGTCCACACTTTCCCGAAGCATTACCAGCCAGAAAAGAACAGCTTTCGTGTGTGATATATAAAAAATTTACAACAGATGCCAATAGTTATATTTTTCTGTGAGCTCTGCATCATTTTTTAAGTAATATATATTTTGTATACAGCGATTTTGAGTACTAGTAATTTCTATTCGGCCGGTAATTGTTCGTCTAAGTAAATTATACGTCACATTGTTCTCCCGAAAACCCATTTCCTTGTTTCCGTGTTGTTACTATATTGTATTGATAAAACAAAGAAAGTGGGACACACGTGAATAGTTTTTAAGCAATTCTTACGTTATTCCATGTCACATATTTCCAACTCGAACTGTTTAGTATCAGTAATAGCAGAATAACTGCATTGCAATCAAGTTGTTGGCAAATAAAAGTGTGTGGTCAATCAAGTTTCCCGAATTACTTTTAGTTCCAGTTATATTAGATATGACGTCCAAAGTGTGATAATAGCTAAAACTACCGTCTCAAAAATGTTAACCCAAATTCGCTGTCTCGGACAAATTAAAAAAGTTAGCAAATATTACATTTTTTGCAAGGTTTTATTTTTACTTTTATTTATAACCTACTCATTTTTTTAGACATGTCAGTCTAAAATATCTTAAAATTTGTTTAGCATAACAGTACAATAGCAAGTGGATTAACTGACAGTGTGTTGATAAATAATACAGACTCCACTTGACGCACCAGTTGATGGCAAAAGGATACATAAACGAAAAGTAAACATTGGTGCTACTTTCGTCGAACTGTCAAAATCTTGCCAAGTTCCGAGAGAGAGAGAGAGAGAGAAATAGAGAGAGAGAGAGAAAGAGAGAGAGAGTAGGTGACGAATATAAATAATCCATGATTGATTACTCCTTTTGAAGATTAATGGTTCCAGTAAAATATGGAAAGAGAAGCATATTGTAATGACGCAGTAATCTTAATTTTCGGGACCGGGACACATGTTTCGATTTCGTTAGTTTTTCTTAAGCTTTGGAAAGCTTCGTAATAATTTTATCAGTTTCAAGTTTAAAGCCGTGGTGGCTTGTTTCAAGTGATAGTTTGTTATCCGGCAGACGTGTGCTATTGTAGGTTATCGGGCGGACGTTTGCTGTTACGTTTCGAACGTCGTAGTTTTCAGTTTTTTGTTAAGCGTCAGCATTATTTAGATATTTTCAGAATGCGTCAACAAGTTTTGTTGTACGAGAAGTTCGTTTATGTTGACGGCGCAGTCTTAGTACAGATAACATGCGGAGCAGTTACGATAACTAGTGGAGAGCGTGCGTGGCCAGGCCCTTATCTCAGGAGAGGGGCGTGAGAGGCAACACACAAAAGACGCGTGTGTCAGTCGCACTTCANCCGTGGCCAGGCCCTTATCTCAGGAGAGGGGCGTGAGAGGCAACACACAAAAGACGCGTGTGTCAGTCGCACTTCAGGTCAAGCTTCACTTCAAGACAGTCGCCCTTGAGGGCAGTGGTACAATGCTCGCCTAGGCCACGTCGGGCGTGGCGAGAAACCCCACATCGGCAACTAAGACTTTATTTTATTTATCCGCCGGTGTGGGAGGTAGCAGCAGTTATTATTTCTTCGGGCCAGTTATGGTTAATTGTGAAAGTTCGTACTCTGCATACTGGAACTTCGTATTTGAACTGTGAAACTTCAATGATAAATAAAGTATAGAACAAAATAATCTACTCTTGAACTTATTTCTCTATTAATCTGCTTCCATTTTACTGAGTCTCGTGTTTTACCTTTGAGCAAGCTGTGGCAACGTAACATCGGCAGTGTAACTAGCGGCCGAACGTTACAAAATGAAAGAAAATATTGGCATAATTCATTTCATATAAGTTGGCCAGATTCTGACCGTCAGTGAGTGGCAACTTGATGTATTCCAAACAAACAACGTGCCATTTATAAAACCTGTATCAGCTGATGCATGAACTAACAAAAATTAATATTACGTTGGCTATTCTGAGTGCACTGCCGGCACACATCAGACAAGCAGGAAATACTCTGATAAGGATGAGTTCCTAGATTAATTAATACATTTTATTTTAGGTGGTCATAAAACAGTGGTTTTTACACTAAAAACCGCTGTTTTTAGATGTTTTATGAAGTTTACAAACTAAACTTCGTAATAAAGTAGAAATGTATAGGTGTTCAAAATTAAAGGTACATTAAAACAATCCGTATTCAAACAAAACGCAATTTCAAAATCTTTTTTTGCATCTTATCCCCCNAAATTAAAGGTACATTAAAACAATCCGTATTCAAACAAAACGCAATTTCAAAATCTTTTTTTGCATCTTATCCCCCCACTCCAACCCAGCTTTCTTTATGTGTTTGATATTAATTCCAAAAGCATACAGAAATATTGCATAATATTGCTGAATTATTTTTTCTAATAATTTTACGAAATATATTTCAAATTTATGTTCTTCCGAGCCAGTAATAGAAGAACAGTCAACTTTAAAAAGATGCTACCTCTTGAGAAAAAAATGTGGCTCAGACCACGCGCTGAAATGTTCTGCACGCGATCTGTGGGATTCTTTTCTAAGCATTACAAGCCTGAAGAGAATAGCGTTCGTTTGCTTTATATAATACATTTACGAACAGATACCAATAGTTTTATTTTTTGCGAGCTCTGCATAATTTTTAAAGTAACATATATTTTGTGTACAGCGATTTTGAGTACTTGTCATTTATATTCGGCAGGTAATCATTGGTCTATGTAAATTATACGCCATATTGTTCTTGTACCATATTTCCTTGTTTCCGAACAAAGTGGGTCACGCATGAATAGTTTTTAAACAATTCTAAGGTTATTCCACATTACATAATTCCAACTCAAATATATTAGCTATAATGTTCAAAGTGTAATAATAGCTACAACTATCGTCTCGCAAATGTTAACCCAAATTCACTGTCTCGGACNAAATTAAAGGTACATTAAAACAATCCGTATTCAAACAAAACGCAATTTCAAAATCTTTTTTTGCATCTTATCCCCCACTCCAACCCAGCTTTCCTTATGTGTTTGATATTAATTCCAAAAGCATACAGAAATATTGCATAATATTGCTGAATTATTTTTGCTAATAATTTTACGAAATATATTTCAAATTTATGTTCTTCCGAGCCAGTAATAGAAGAACAGTCAACTTTAAAAAGATGCTACCTCTTGAGAAAAAAATGTGGCTCAGACCACGCGCTGAAATGTTGTGCACGCGATCTGTGGGATTCTTTTCTAAGCATTACAAGCCTGAAGAGAATAGCGTTCGTTTGCTTTATATAATACATTTACGAACAGATACCAATAGTTTTATTTTTTGCGAGCTCTGCATAATTTTTAAAGTAACATATATTTTGTGTACAGCGATTTTGAGTACTTGTCATTTATATTCGGCAGGTAATCATTGGTCTATGTAAATTATACGCCATATTGTTCTTGTACCATATTTCCTTGTTTCCGAACAAAGTGGGTCACGCATGAATAGTTTTTAAACAATTCTAAGGTTATTCCACATTACATAATTCCAACTCAAATATATTAGCTATAATGTTCAAAGTGTAATAATAGCTACAACTATCGTCTCGCAAATGTTAACCCAAATTCACTGTCTCGGACAAATTAAAAAGAGCTAGCAAATATTTGATTTTTTGCAAGGTTTTATATTTTTGCTTTTATAACCTACTAATTTTTTTTAGACAGAAGTCAGTCTAAAATATCTTAAAATTTGTTTAGCATTACATTTTTTTTGTAGTTAATAAATTTTAAATTAATTATTTATATTTTTGCCCTTTAACATAACAATTTACTGATTAATGATTTACGTACACATTACTATTACTAATATACAATCGCAGTTACGTATTTCTGAGTAGCAAGTTTGCCTAAAACGTCCCACAAACAGTACACAGACAAGGGAATCAGCTGATGACAGCATGAAAATAAACAACATCGTTGCCACGTGGCCAATTGGCTGATGGCAGAAGGATACGTAGGCCGACGTAGTCAGATGTAAACAGTGGCGCTACTTTCGCAGACCTGTCAGAATCTGGCCAACTTACATGGTACAGAGTATAAGAGGTGTGGCAGAGAATTAATAACAGTGTTCGACAATTTCAAGTATTTTAAAACGCACACGTTAACCTCCGAGCTTCTGTTCCGACTAACTGTTTCAAAAGACACATTTGCACTATTACCAAGGAACCAAACCTACAGAGTACTTTAGCATCACCTGATGAAGCAAAACAGGAGAGGACTGTAAAACAAACCTACGATGGCATCATACAGACAAGATTACAGGATGTTGTTTGCACCTTTGTGTGCTGACACACTGCCACAGTGAAACCCTGTTAAGGAACTCCAATTTAGGAAGTTTTCCTGCTTAATAAGTTGAATAATTTTGCACCTTGTCTATTTCCACATGTGTAATTTGCCCTTTTTAAGAAGTTTTCCTGGTTAAAAGGATTATTTAAAGAAACAATTTCTGTGAAATTGTTGTTTGCACGAATAGGCATATCTCGGTAAATAAATGTTCTAGAAATACGACTTTTTGCCAGAAAAGGTAAAAAACAATAATGTATGTCCTTATATTTTTTTACTTTTATCATATTAAGTGTATTCATGGTGAAAAAAATAGGTGAAAATGGTAAACTATCACATTTTTAAGAGCTTGTCTACGCAGTTTCCTTAATTGGCAAGAGAAAAGTGTGATTGTACGAACGTAGTTTAATCTGTGGGCTTCCATTGCGTGTAATAAAGTCCCACTGTTACAGATATAATTTGCACAGTACAGCATGTTGACAGAAACGCTGCACATTTTGCAGATAGGAGTGATGAGCAGATTATTTTTTTAGTCCCTTAAAAATGTCTTAACAGAGTTTTATTGTATTTGTAATGCAACTACGTAACAATTGGCAGATTTTCTAAATTCCACGCTGCACGTTTGTACATGATTTGGATTTGAATAACTGATAAATGAGACAATATTGTATGGTGTCATCATAAGAAAAAAAACGTTTAAGGATATAGGAAAGTTNATTCCACGCTGCACGTTTGTACATGATTTGGATTTGAATAACTGATAAATGAGACAATATTGTATGGTGTCATCATACTCAAGAAAAAAAAAGTTTAAGGATATAGGAAAGTTAATAAGTCCTACACAAACAAGCCAAGGGTAATATAATTGAGGGTTTTAATATAAATGGTTTTACACATAAATACACATCATTCATTGAAGAGCAACGCTTGAACAATGTAATTCATTAGCAATCTTGTAGTATCACATGCCACGTATTGTCGTGCAGGCTAGTAGCAAGATGTTCAATAGTGATGTTCATAGAGTGTGTTCACGACACACCCTGTATCTGTAATGTGACAACCAGCACTCTTTCAAAACCACATTTTGATGCTTAATGTGATGGTGACATGTGTTTTATTTCTGTAATGTCTGCGAGACTCTGAATTTCTTGTGGGGCCAATAACATTAAATATCAGCTGTTCATAAATTTGCTATTTTCTTGCATTCAGTCTGGCAAGCAATTTTTCCTGCTGTGTAATTTTGTTTGTAACTGCAGCTGGCTCATGTCTCCTGCAGCAGGATCAGCACCAAGTCTAGCAAGAATGGTGGCAGATGTAGTTGAGAGTGTCTCGAGGTTCATGCTCTGGCAATGTGGTCATGGACTGGATTTCGAGCAGTAGCCACATCTCCTCGCACATCCGCAGTGAACAAAGGCCCTCAACAACTGTCCACCACCCCTATCCTGCCATGCCGGGCACTAATGCTCCTCAGGCATTCGGGGCCTTCAACGAGGCCAGTGTTTACGCCACAGTTTTGCTTTTCATGGCACAGCAACAATGGCTGTCCTAGCTGACGTACAGATTGCTGCTCCGGCCACACAGAGGGATGCAGGAGATGAGACGAGATGGTGGCGGAGATGCAGATGAGTGAAGATGGGAAGGAAACGTAAGAGCCCTAAGAAAACCCCTACGCCGCGACAGTGTCTGCCACACTAACCACACGAGAATCATGACCGAAAATTTCCTGCCTACCGTACCTGGAATTGAGCTGTGGAGACCTTGGAGGCCAATGACTAACCGAGCCAACTAATCTTGCAAATAATCTGTTTTACTTGCTATCAATGATCTCGTACGTAATGTATAAAAGCTTACAAGCTGTTAACAGTTAGATGCAATTATAAAATAATGAATATTTTGCTATCCAACACACACTAACCATCATCGCAGAGCTACCTATGTGCCAATAACATCTTTTAACAACTATTATGCAAGCACTTTCTTTTTCTTTCTACATTTTATAGCATTTAGCAACACATTCTTCCTAGTCCCTCATAAAGTGTACAGTATTATAAAAGTGCTACAGATTTTCATGAAAATAATACAACAAAACTCTGCCTTGACCAAATAAATGTTTACACTGGTAGGGAGCATTATGCAGGAACAGCCACAGCTGTACACACACATGGTTTCCAAAGACTGTCTTGCAAGGTAGTTCCTTACAATTTACAAAGTCACACAAGCACATCTGCTAACTCCATCCCTCCCCCTTTTGACAACCACCTAAACCACCACAAAAATGTAGTCTCCACCTATACTTCCTTCAGTAGACCCTTCAACTTGCAAGAGCTTAAAATAGGTCTGTATTTGAAATTTAATCAGCTGCTGCTCAAAATAAACATTCAATAACATACAAATCAATTTTACCTGCATTAAATTTATAAAATGGAAGAAAAAAAAGTCACACTAAATATACAAATCAATATTGATAATTATAACAAATAAATACTTTGTACTTTCAAATAAATTAAAAGTGATACAATATGAAACACTGAAAACTCACCAAGACGAAGCTGGCCAGAATTGAGAACTTACAACTGTAAAAGGCATGCAACCACTTCACACAAGGCTGGGCTGGGGATCCAGACTACATTACAAGTCACAAGTCTCTTAAAGATAGCCAACTACTACATCACATGTCACCATTTCAACATATCATATATGTACATGAATACTAAAGAGTACACACACACACACACATCATAAGATAAAAATTAAAGAGTCAAATTATAAGTAAAAAAAAATGTGGATAGAGATTTGAGAGACCTCTTTTAAACACACTTCACCATGAAATATAAATCAATTAAATCACTAAATGAACAGAAAATCAATGAAACTCACCAATGCTGGACAGGATCAACTTCACCAACCCTTTTATTTTTCCTTTCCTTATCAACACTGATCCTAGCAACGACACGGCTACGGGCTGAATGTGAAAAATATGAGCAATGAGGAGTGGTTTGCAAGTTGTCAACACTGTCAAAAACATAAGATAATAGAAGAGCTGGTGGCCTACCTGTCGCTCGTGCGTCGCCGGTGCGATATAAAGTGGACTGGGAGAAGTCCTGCCTGCAGTTTGATGATGTCGATGGTACTTGCTGAGTATCAGTCATTGAGAAACCAAGCAATACCCCACACTACCCATAACTACAGGGCAGCGTATGCACACAACATTGCAAGTATGTACGCAGAGAATCAACAGCCATCAGCACTGACTAGCCATCCTCAACCTCCACCTCTCCCTCTCTCACTCTCTCTCTCTATAGACACCATCTTCCTGGCATTTAGAAACCAAGTTACTGTCAAAACATATTTGTGTACTTTCAAGCGTTAAAGANACCTCTCCCTCTCTCACTCTCTCTCTCTATAGACACCATCTTCCTGGCATTTAGAAACCAAGTTACTGTCAAAACATTTGTGTACTTTCAAGCGTTAAAGCATTTCCATTAACCTAGTTTCTCCTGCTATATCATGAACTGTCAAATATTTGGCCACCAGTAGTCTTTTGGGCTTTAGCCATGTTCAAAACACATTAACTGACATTTCGGCAGATGTTACAACCACTATCTCCTAGTAGCAATTGATGAGCAACTTGCTGCCCTGAAGATGGCTTCTGCAACATCTTGCAGAACTTCAGTGAATAACGAGGCTTGAATGCAGCTGAAGCCAAAGGCTATTGCTTGCCGATAATGTAAATGAAGGTCTCAACTATGGTACATTCAAACTACTCTATTGTGAATAATGAACCTGTATATTAATGGAAATCTCTCTGTTAGAAAATCGAGAGTTTTTCACCTTGTGGAGGATCATATAAAAGAGGGAAAACTATAACTTTTTTTTCAGTGTAGATGCCACAGAAATGATATCAAATTATTCTTGTGCATATCCTCTGCAAAGTATGAACTGGGAAAATTAATTGTTTCACAGTTGCACAACACAAATAATAGTTACAAATACTTCAATGACTACTTGTTTTAGTAATAAAAGTTCAGAAGGAACCACTATGAAGGTTCATGATCAACGTGACACAAACAGAGATGTGGTTTCTGTGGCTCTTAGAGAATTATGGCTACCTCCAACTGCTGAAATGGTTCATTTAAATAACATTTAATGAAGAGAAACTTAGAGGCACTGAACTGTNTATGGCTACCTCCAACTGCTGAAATGGTTCATTTAAATAACATTTAATGAAGAGAAACTTAGAGGCACTGAACTGTGTACAAGTTAAGCAACAAAGTAAAAAAACTAATAAGTTGAAAATGTGTTGTATTACACAAATTTACGAACACTGAAGTCATATTTATTATACTACAGTGTATGTTTTCACTACAGAAGTGTACATAAACGTTAGTAAATTATTTTTATTATGTGCATTTATTTCTTTAAATAGTTACACACATTACGTATTATACATAAAATTTATTTGTGGAGAGAGTTGCAATCCTTTGGCGTAAAAAATAATTTACTTCCCTAACACATTTTGACATTCAAATTATAAGTAAAAAAATAATTTTAAAAAAACTTATTTAACAGTGCACGAACACATGATTGCACTAAGAATATTAAAATACTGAAACTGAATAACTTGATGCATTCAATGGAAAACTAAAATGTTTCTTTACATCATCAGCATAAACTGTTCCTCAAAGAGTAACACAGACAATTCAATATCACTTAAATATTATATATTTATGTTCTTAAGTTGCAAAAACAATCACCGAAGTGTTATTTAATGAAACTGAAGCATTCTGTGTAATATACAGATGTGCAAAAAAAAACCAATGGTTGCCTATTAGTGTCATTTACAATTTCAATGATGCATTTAAAATTAAATTATAACCAACCACACAAATACAAATAACCAAAAATCCCAATGACTAATTAGGATATAAGAACTAATGCACAGTTAATGGTTTAGATACTGTATTTACCGGATTGTAAAGAAAATAAGACTTCTTGACCTTGCTATGAATGTCATGATCACAACAAACCGGCAACAAGAAATTGTCTGGAGTATAGAAATTAATTACTAAAATGTTAGCGTTTTCAGAAAATAAAGGAAGCACATATTAAATCCAACAGCAGGTAACAGAAACTGCTAATTATAGAGCAAGACAATGTGAACATAAATTATTTATTGATAAAAAACTAGCATACTTATGTACGCGCATTAGAAGTTATACTTCTTTGGCATGACTAAAATAAAATTTTATTACGTATACAAATAATTTATGTAAGTAAGAAAACAATAAAATGACCGAAGAAAGACATTAAGTACAATTAATAAAGGTATGATTAAAGAACATAATTAAATTAAAATAACCTCAAATACTTAAAACACTTTCAAAATTTTATCATACAACTTTTGTCACAAATTTTTTGCAGTACAATGTAAGGAAAATTAATAAATAATATATATATGTATTTACAATGAATATATATATATATATATATATATATATATATATATATATATATACAATGAATTACTAATATAAATGAAATATTTTTCAATTTACTTATTACATGAACTGATTTTCTGTTGGTTTTAAATATAACCACGTGCTATGTTGTGTACCTTGCGTTTGTATATAGCTAGACGATACATTCATGCACGTTGGGTCATACACCTACCACGTTCACAGTCTGGGCCTCTAACGAGTAAACTCAGTCAGTATAATAAATATACACATTTAATTTTCTTTGACAGCCAACTTCATACTGTCGAATTTCATTACACTGTGCACGCGCAACTTCCGTTGCACACTAAAATTTTACCCTCAACGCGCCAAAAGAAGTATAGCGTAATAAAATAATACTTACAAAAATTTATTAATAAGATATATATATATATTCACAATAAATTACTAATATAAATTAAATGTTTTTCAATTTGCTTATTACATGAACTGATTTTCTGTTGGTTTTAAATATAACCACGTGCTATGTTGTGTACCTTGCGTTTGTATATAGCTAGACGATACGCGCATGCGCGTTGGGTCATACCCCTACCACGTTCACTGTCGAATTTCGTTACACTGTGCGCGCGCAACTTCCGTTGCACACTAAAATTTTACCCTCAACGCGCCAAAAGAAGTATAGCGTAATAAAATAATACTTACAAAAATTTATTAATAAGATATATATATATATTCACAATAAATTACTAACATAAATTAAATGTTTTTCAATTTGCTTATTACATGAACTGATTTTCTGTTGGTTTTAAATATAACCACGTGCTATGTTGTGTACCTTGCGTTTGTATATAGCTAGACTATACGCGCATGCGCATTGGGTCATATACCTACCACGTTCACTGCCATGTACGCGCAACTATACGTGCATACACTTTGGGTCATACCCCTACCACGTTCACAGTCGTGCATGCACATTGGGTCATACCCCTACCACGTTCACTGTTGAATTTTGTTACACTGTGCGCACACAACTTCCGTTGCACACTAAACTTTTACCCTCAATGCGCCAAAAGAAGTATAACTTCAAAAATTATTTGTTATTAAAATAGTAAAAATTTGTAACTTTCACAAGGTTTACATAATTTTTGCGAGTAATGATTTTTGCAGGATGCTGAATCTTGTGACCCAGTAGACATTCTGTACAGTGATTGATGTTGCTATAAGCTCAACACTTCCATGAAGAAAATTTATAACAAACAACTACAATACTAGTAGGAAAAAAGTTTTCAATCCAGACATGGACCATTATGCAAATAATGTAAAACTGTAAAATGATGCATATAAAAGGGAGCAAAGCGGGACTACGAGCTTGAAGAAAGACATTTCTACTTCACTGGTGAAACCATAAAGGAAAGGAGAATGGGAGCAGTAAGTACTGCATAGTGTCAAACAGCTTCTGAATGATGTAAAGCGATATGAAAGGTAATGTTTTGACGAGCAACACACAGAGTTTTGTATGCAAGTACATGTGAAGGTAGAAGCAGCGTAACACTGCACCCGATTACGACATGCACAGTACACACCACTCCAATAAAATAATCACAAAATTGAGAATTATATTGCACAGAAAAGAAGAATGAATATATTTTGCTACAATAAACTTATTTTAATTATTTAAAAAATAATTGATAATAGCNTGCACAGAAAAGAAGAATGAATATATTTTGCTACAATAAACTTATTTTAATTATTTAAAAAATAATTGATAATAGCTTATTTTAAACTACTAAAGTGCACAGCATTTCCATTTTGGAGGCTTCGAAAACACATTTTGCAAAAAAATCTTTGCCAAGTACAGAGGAAATATTAGTACTAGTAACAATTTTTGAAATTACTGATTTTGAAAATATTTCTTTCAACTATCAAAATGATAACATTAGTGGCTGAAATGGATATACATGAAATAAATAAAAAAATATTTGTAAATTTTTATTACATACAATTAGCATAAACTACAATGGACTTGATTGGAGTTTTCTTTGCAAAATATGCTTTCTGAATTATTTGGAATTGAAATATGCATACATTTTAACTAAAAATACTCTCTCACCAATTCTTAATATTTCAATAGTATGTACATTCTAGCACAATATTTAGCAGTGTTGCAGAACATATGCACTCCCCCTTCATATGCAACATAATTTGTACGTACTGCTTTGAAACAAGTTGTGCATGTTGTACACTTGGGTGCAGTGCTGCAGTGGAAGACACTCTACTTGTACCTTCAATGTTGCTGACAATGTAGGACATATCATATAATGCAGGTGTAGTTAACTGAGCACTTGGTAACTCCTTCCTCCACAGTTGCGAGGATACACACATTGACATGCTCCTACTGACTGGCCGTCAAGTGGCACTGAGACACTGGTACAACCACATGTCCACTGCAGCACATCTCATCCTAATGCATCAAAAATTAAAAAGAAAGCAATGAAAACCAACTTCTTAAATGTTACACTTTCGGAACTCGCTACCAATTACTTCAATACAGTAAAACCCTTTTTTTGATAAATTCCCCTTTATAAAGTTTTCCTGCTTAATAAGTTTACATTATGTGGCACCTGGTCTACGTAATTTGACCCGGTTTGAAATATTTGTTGGTTAATAAGTAGAGTTGTGCGAATACAACTTTTTTNACCTGGTCTACGTAATTTGACCCGGTTTGAAATATTTGTTGGTTAATAAGTAGAGTTGTGCGAATACAACTTTTTTCTCACAAAATGAAAAATAAAAATGAGACACGGAAGAATAGACCGCTAGGCTACTGATTACATTATAAAAAGGAAACAGAATGCACAAATACTCACAGGACGGTACTCGTAAATACACACACACACATACCAAAGTCNACCTGGTCTACGTAATTTGACCCGGTTTGAAATATTTGTTGGTTAATAAGTAGAGTTGTGCGAATACAACTTTTTTTCTCACAAAATGAAAAATAAAAATGAGACACGGAAGAATAGACCGCTAGGCTACTGATTACGTTATAAAAAGGAAACAGAATGCACAAATACTCACAGGACGGTACTCGTAAATACACACACACACATACCAAAGTCAGATAAACATATTTCCCTTGTGAATGCGCGGCCGCTGGCTAGCCCAGCTTCATCAGGTGGCGAGCAGTGGCACACTGCAGTCTGGTGAGCGATGGTTTGCAAACAGTGAACCTAGCGGCCAGGAGGTGAACTAGGGTGAGGCGGGAAATTTGAAATGTGACAAGAGGGGTTATCTTATATTCAAACCAGCTGTCTGTCTGGATATGTTGACTTATTGGTGGGCCAGTTCCCAGTGTTGCAATTCTGCAATATTATTAGCTGGTAGATAAGCACAGTTGTAGCTGCCCTGGATAGGGTAAGTCTGATTAGTGAGCCTGCTGTTCGAGGTGGAAGAGTGGTGTATAGCANTATTATTAGAAGGTGGTAAGGCCCTCACCACTCTGGTTGTGTAACAGCAGTCAAAGTTCTGGTTGACAGATGTTGCGTGTGGTGCAACTGGCTTGTTTGGCGTCTGCCTCATTCATTCTCTGTCTCAGAGTGTTGGTAGTAAGGCCGATGTCCTCTGAATTGTAGGGAACGTACTGTAGCTGGTAGATAAGCACAGTTGTAGCTGCCCTGGATAGGGTAAGTCTGATTAGTGAGCCTGCTGTTCGAGGTGGAAGAGTGGTGTATAGCATTTTTGTTTGTGTGTATATCCATGAGTACCATCCTGTGAGTACTTGTGTATTCTGTCTACTTTTTATAATGTAATTAAAATTACAAATAATTTAGTAAGAGCTGTCTTGACATATATTCAATGAATTTTNCGTCTACTTTTTATAATGTAATTAAAATTACAAATAATTTAGTAAGAGCTGTCTTGACATATATTCAATGAATTTTGCAACATTTTAGAAAGTTATTCATTATAACTAATTTGTTGCAAAAAAAATGAGTTTATGAAGTATTTGCAACAGGAGTTATGCATATATTTTAATTTCCATTTATTTTGTTACTTTAGTTAAAAAATAATGAAAACAAGATCAATTACAGACAAACATTTCCTTTGCAGGTGCACTAAATGAACATTCATCAAACATCCGAATATTCATTGATAATTAGGATTTTCGTTTAGTTATAACTTTCTGCTGCCAAATTTCTTACTGAAACCAAAATTAAAGTTGTAATTTTTCATTTTCTTTTTGGTATACTGAACATTTACACAACTCTTTTAATGAGGCAACATTTTTATGTGCCTCCAGAAACTTCTTAAGAGAGTTTTACTCTATTCATGTTGAAATAGTCGCAGCCCAAGAATTCTGTAAAATATTCGTTCCACAAGTGCCCAATTAACTGCAACAGCATTCATTTATGTTTTGAAATTTACTGAAATGGTGTGGGTGAAATTGCTTCAGAATTTCTGTGAACCCTATCCATTACCTCTTGTGATAAAAAGGAGTGCAGGCTAAGATTTCTGATGAAAGGATCTGTTTGTAACTTGAAGATTTACTTGAACCTTTCCTGTTGTTCTCCAAGGTTATATTGGTTTTTATATTCTATCTTCTTGTATAGTTTTTCTTTAATTGGCCCTATTTTGTCACTAAAGGAAATTAATAGAATCCAATGTATGGATCTTCATACCATGTTGGACGTTGTCTTAAGGATGTTCACTCATGGTCACAACACTTTTTTCTAAGTTGGTTGCAAGGTGCGTAAGTAAAGTTTTTGTATGGAAAAAAAAAAAAAAAAAAACAGCAGCAGACACAATGCATTATCTCCAATTTTAGATTTCGTTGGGAAAAGGCTAAACACATAGCAGGCTAGGTAATAATAGTAGTGTGCGATAGACAGGTGAGAAATTTTTTAAGTCCATAGCCTTGAAACATAAAATGAGAACCACCAAACCGATTTTGGTCTGTAATTAGTATTTATTCATAACCCTTTTTTATCTTGCAAGAAGATGTAAGTTTGAGCTAAGTGATGAAATTTGGATTTCCAAGGTTGTAGACTTGATGATACCGCACCAGAAGTTGTTATCCACAGAAAGTGTATCGAAATATCCTAAATGTAAATTAATTACATGAAATTACACAGAATCTTTTGTTTAATACTATTATGTTTGATTGTACCACAGATTTTTGGTTGCGCTCACATTGTGCTTATGACATCACTGTAGTGTTTGCCGGCAATCTGTGTTAGTCAAGGTGGCTTGAGTAGTATCAATCTTACGATACTCGAGAAATATGTCATTGCCAATGCAATATCTTCAACTGTCTTCACACTAGATACGTAGTGCTAGTTTCTCACCACCTACACTGGCACAAAACAGCTTATGGCCATCAACTACTACTCTACTATTCAGTAATGGCTTACACTGAAATAACCACTAATGATAATGTATAATATTGTTTGTGTATTATAAAAAGCAACTCGCCAAGTTTTGTTTGAAGACTAACGAAATTCAATGTTGTTACAGTTTGCAGCTCGACAGATGTCCAAATGGTAATTGAACTCTTGCCACGTGTTTTGTAGCATCTCTGGTGTTATTTGACCAACTGCTGCAGTGATACACTGTTTCATATCATCCAAATGTTATGTTGGTACACAATGGTTTTAATAAAGCCCCAGCATAAAAAAAAATGTTCAACAGATATAAGTCCAGAGATCCTGGCAGCCAGGAAATTTGGCCTCCTATTCCGTTCCAATGTCCAGGAAACGACTCTTTTGAAAACATAGTAACATCTCAATGAAAGTGTGGAGTGCCTTCTTGCTGAAGCGTGANTCCAAATGGTAATTGAACTCTTGCCACGTGTTTTGTAGCATCTCTGGTGTTATTTGACCAACTGCTGCAGTGATACGCTGTTTCATATCATCCAAATGTTATGTTGGTACACAATGGTTTTAATAAAGCCCCAGCATAAAAAAAAATGTTCAACAGATATAAGTCCAGAGATCCTGGCAGCCAGGAAATTTGGCCTCCTATTCCGTTCCAACGTCCAGGAAACGACTCTTTTGAAAACATAGTAACATCTCAATGAAAGTGTGGAGTGCCTTCTTGCTGAAGCGTGANTGTCCAGGAAACGACTCTTTTGAAAACATAGTAACATCTCAATGAAAGTGTGGAGTGCCTTCTTGCTGAAGCGTGAAACCAGGAGGAATCTGTGGAAAAGTAAAGTTCTCCAGCATGTCCAGGTAAATGTGTACTGTCACTTTTGGCTCAGTGAAGAAATGGGACAGATGGTGCCATCTTTGTGCTTTCCTAACCACACATTGACCTTTGGTGTGTTCCTTTCATATTCTATCCAGTTTTGGGGATTCTGATTAACCCAAACATAGCACTTAAGTTTCTTAAGTTTGCCTCAAACACGAGAGGTTGACTCGTCACTAAACATCAGTTCAAGATAATTTGGATTGTCTTTGATACTATTTATTATCTCAACACAAAAACAGCTTGTACATGGCGATGTGTGTTGTTGAAGTTTGTATGTTTTTATGCATTCAAAAGGAGCCGTTTATGAACAATATTGTGAACTGTGGAACCAGTAATAAACAATTCGTTTCTAGCCTTCCTAATGGACTTCGTGGACTTCTGACGAATGACTCATAGACACAATCGACAGTCTTGTAGGTTACACAAACTTTTGGATGTTTACCTATTTGTGAAACCAAACTTCCCATCTCTTTTGAAGTCTTATCCTATCATACTAGAGAATGGACTTGGATGTGGGAGGATCCACATTCCATTCAGTTTGTTCACGTCATTTAGCATGCATCACCGATTTCAATTTAACTAACCAAAGCACATACTGCACCTTACGCAGCAGTGACATTCACATCTCGACTGAACATGGACACTTAACTGCTGTACTCAAGGGTGACCTTGGGAGACAGCAATTACAAATCTTGACATTTATTGTTAACTGCACAACACTGCACTATATAATATTTATTATGAGCGGTTCTCTCAGATTAACAAATACTTTTTGATACCATTAGCCTGGACATACAGTAACAAAAATAACGGGATCATAACAATTACGGTTTTTATAAACATAAAGCTTGATAGCAAACACTGAATTATTAGTTTACCCACATGCACAACTGTTACATTTGCCGAACAACACGATAAATGTACCTCGAAACCTTCTATTATTTCCCACCAGAGCTGCCTGGCAGTTGCACGATAGCATAATGAAAATAATGTCTAAATGTCTGGAGATTGATTAGACGTAAGCAGACTTAAGTATACTGTATTTAATTTACAAAGGTGGTTTTTTGACAGACAGAACCTACAACTTTGTAATGGTGTCACAACAAATTACTCCATTTACAGTGGCTGCAATTAGCTGGTTCATAACGTGTTTCTGTTCACATTTAGAAAACTTGCTGAAAATAGTGCACATAAAATAAATCAGCAAATTTAAGATTCCTGTGAAAAGTTGTAATGTGGCACGCGCACAGTTATAGCCGGCTTTATAATATTGCAGCTACACAGTTAGGCAGCCATATTTGTTATGCCACACGTCAAGGTATTGACGGCTGGAAATTATCACTCTGCTACCTCAGAGGTAGTAACACGAGACTCTTTAAAAAGGCGCAAATTATTTACCAAATAACGTAGTCAAGTTCTGGTTTATTAGTCTTTAGTTTTATTTATTATCCAAAATGCAACAATTCAAATAGTGTTCACGTATGCCTAGTACGAACAGGTTCATAGATAAACAGACAAGTGCAGAACAGCGCCACAGTCGTTTGCGAATTATTCATGTCTCAAAACTTGCATCGCAAGAAGAAGTTACGAAGGCAGGAGGGACGTCCGTTGCTTCCTGGCACCCTACCAACCTCCCACACCGGCGAAAATAATTTAATAGAATTTACAGTTCAAGCCGAAAAGAATTGAAGTGAAAAAAAATTTAGCGGTCGCAGGTGCTTGCCGGTGCGGGTGAAGTTAGTCACGCCCGATGCATCTTCTCTGATAGCTTGTTCTAGACCAGGGATGGCGAACCAATGGCACGCGTGCCATTGATGGCACGCGAAACAATATTTTGGGCACGCCACGCCACGGATCAAAAGGTTTGCATTTTAGTTTAAAATTACAAAGTTCACTATGACGTATTGATGCATTCTGCATCCCGAGATATATTTTTCCGTCAGCAGGCACACACTGTCGAAACTCGCAACGACAAGGAAACGCGAACAGCCGCCATAAACCAGCTAAGGGTTCGGCGAGCGTGCCAGAAGAATGACGCCAGGATTCCGCCGCGACGAGAAGGCACAGCCTCTCGCAGCTGCGTCGAAAACGTTAAAAGGTTTCACAGCCCACAGCTGCATTTCTCTCGCAGGCTGGCTACTGCCAAAAACCAGCTAATAGCTTTGGCGAGCGTGCTGGAACAATAACACCAGAATTCCGGGAAGGAAGGAACACGTGTGTCTCGCAGCGGAAAGGGGGACGCTAAGCCCTATACAACTGGGGCCGGGTATCCCACTCGAGCACGTGGTGGGCGAAGCCATAAAACTTTAATGCCAAAATCGCCGGCGCCGCTGAGACCACGTGCGGATAGCCGCAGCGCCGAACACGTGTTTACGACCAAGGGCGCGGCGTTCAGCCCCCAGCCACGTGCGAGATGAGGCGTTTTAATATGGCTAACGGGCTAATAAAACGGCGGAGGAGCAGACGAGAAGAGGTCAGTTCTACCACAGACGCGGAGGGAGTGAGTCGGCGTACGCGAGTCGAGGAAAGAGGAGTGGAGCCGGGAGGAGTGGAGTTCGAGAGAAGGCATCACGACGCCAAGACCAATCTGCGAGGAACTGTCGCAGCCTCCCGACGAGGTGACGAAGCAGCCCCGAGTTCGACACCGGAGCGGAGTCAGCCCCAGCCGAGAGACGAACCAGCGCCTCGAGACAAGCTAAGTAGAGACATGCAGCAAGTGTGAAGAACCTTGTTAAGCGAAAAATAAAACGACATACGTGAACTCTCAAGGAAGTTCAAATTCATTTGGTAAATTTGAACTACGAACAGTAGTGTCAACATATTTACACGCCCTATCACTGAGGACTAGCATCCATTGCTGGCGCCCTACGCAGAGAGCAGATACAGACTTATACGCCATAGCGCAAATAGGGAGGTATCAGTATTATATTAGGAACGAACGCGCGCGAGTGATCCTACGGACCTACGCTAAGGAGTGAACGGGTGCGGTGCGCGGGGCGGCGGGCGGAAAGCGCGCTCGTTTGTTATTGTCTTGCCTTAGTTACGTCGTGGACTACAATTGCTAATGACGCATAGTTTGTTGACGTTTTCGTTCGTTCAATTTCGTTGACACAACTGTATTTTAAAGTTGATTTTTAACTATTATTTACCATGGCTAGTTCAGCAAAAAAACAAAAAGGGCAAGATAGTAAGTGTAATAGAGAATTTCAAACTTGGTGGACTGAAAAATATGGCATGATAAGTAAAGGCGACAAAGCGGTGTGTGTTTTATGTTCTGGTACAGTGGTATGTAGAACATCGTCTGTAAAACGGCATTTTGAAACAAATCACAAATCTCTTAGTCAAAAAAGCGAACCAGTGCAAAAGGAATTAATTGCAAGTGCAATGAAAGACAGAAATAAACAGTCAACGTCTATGATTAAATATGTTGGCAAAAATTGTCATACGAGCGCGGCAAGTTACTCGGCTGCAAATGTCATTGCTCGGCATAGTAAACCTTTTCAAGATGGAGAGTTTTTGAAGGAAGCCTGGTTAGCATGCGCGCCCTCACTTTTTGATGATTTCGATAATAAAGATAAGATAATTCAGCGCATTAAAGATACTCCTCTATCTAGAAATACAATAAAGGAAAGAATCTTAAAACTGGCCGAAAATATAACAGATCAACAAAAAATTGACATTAACTCCGCTCCTTTTATATCGCTATGCATTGACGAAAGTACTGACATTACTAAATCTGCACGTTTAGCTGTTTTTGCTCGATATTGCGTAGGAAACATCATTAAGGAAGAATTAATTGCGATAACATCGTTGCTAACAACTACAAAGGGCACAGATATTTGTACGGCTGTTAAAAATTCGCTTGCTGAGAAAGAAATTGATTTTAAAAAAATTGTTTCAGTCACAACTGATGGTGCTCCAAGTATGGTGGGCAAAAAAAATGGTTTCATAAGTTTATTTCAAACAGACGTAGGACATTCGATTCTTGAATTCCACTGCATAATTCACCAACAAGCCTTGTGTGCTAAGAGTGGTTTAACATCTCTTGATAAGGTAATGGCGGTAGTCACAAAAATAGTCAACCTCATATCGTCGCACGCTTTAAATAAGCGAAAGTTTGATGCTTTGTTGAATGAAGTCAACTCGGTATATAATGGCTTACTGATGTATAATAATGTTCGCTGGCTGAGCCGCGGGAACGTACTTCAAAGATTTGTTGACTGCTTGGAAGAAATCAGACTGTTTGTGCAAAATGAGGGAAAAATTGAACAATACCCAGAGTTGTTGGATGTTATGTGGCTTTCAAAATTGATGTTTTTTACAGACATATGCCAACATTTCAATGAATTGAACGTAAAGCTTCAAGGCACAAATAAAACAATTATCGTCATGATAGATCTCATTCGCGCTTTTGATGCTAAACTACATGTTTTCAGGAACGATATTACTACAAAAAACTACAAGTATTTCCCAAACTTGAAAAAAAATTTCAACCATTTAGATATACATGAGAAACCAGGTGGAGAAGTAACTGAAGAATTTATTTCTGTAATTGATTCTTCAATCAAGGGATTCTCAGCGAGATTTTCTCAGTTCAGAGAATTATCGGAAACACTAAAGTTTATTATGTACCCTGATGTGACTTCATTTGATAAACTGAATTTGTCCCCATTCGATTGGTTGGAAATTGAAGAATTTGAAATGCAGCTGATTGATTTCCAGTCTAGTTCAATATGGATTCAAAAATTTATTGAAGCAAGGAAAGAGTTGGAATTAATTGAAACAGAAAGATTGTCAAGCAATATAAGTAAAAATGCCAGTATCAAAATTTTGGAAACATGGAATTCGTTTCCAGACACATTTAACTGTTTGAAGAAGCTGGCTCGTGCTATTTTAACCATATTTTCATCTACCTATGCCTGCGAGTCATTATTTTCAGAGATGAATAACATTAAAGACTCGCTTAGAAACCGTTTGACAGATGACTCCAGTTCAGCATGCATTCTGCTAAAAGTAACATCTTACAACCCTAATATAAATGATTTGTCATCTAATCTGCAACAACAGAAGTCACACTAATGTAATTTGAATTATGCGTACAACTGAAACATTTATTATTTGACATTGCAAAATGTATTTTTGGTAGTAAATAAAGAGTTTTGAGTAGATAGTGTTTAGTATTATTATTTTTCTAATAATCACTAAGTTAAAATTATCTGACGGCACGTCTATGGCCTCATCGAACATTTCTTTAGAAAAAATGGCACGCTGATACATAAAGGTTCACCACCCCTGTTCTAGACCATTTCTCCCAGGCGAGTACTCGTCCAGGGTTTTTACCACTTGTGGCTACCCCCTTCCCTCAGATAAGGGCCTGGCGTGGGCCGCCATGCACGCTCTTCCTACGCTATCAAAACTGCGTAGCCCGCTTAACTGTGCCATGAAGATAAAGATAAGCAAACTTCTCGTACAAAACTTGTCGACAAAGTCTGAAAAAAGCTAATCTAATGTTGACGCGTAACAAAAACTATAATTTTGAAAACTGCAACCGGACGCCTTATAAACGTTAAACGGCAAACGTATGCCCGATAAACAAACTATCACGGTAAACGAACCACCACGGCTTTAATTTTGNTAAACGTTAAACGGCAAACGTATGCCCGATAAACAAACTATCACGGTAAACGAACCACCACGGCTTTAATTTTGAAACCCGAAAAAAATATTACGAAGCTTGGCAAAGTGAAAGAAAATGACACACGTGTCCCGAAAATTAATAATACTGCGTCATTACAAAGTTAACAAGAATATTGCAGCATAATCTGTTTTTAAAATATTATGGCGCTGCTACTGTGTACTTTCAATAGTTTCAACACTCGTGAACTTTTAATAAGGCCTACCTTGCCCTGCTGTGAGCAAGATTCCAGCAGACTCAGCGGGTGACCGACACCATGTTGGCTACTCCGTGATTACTACGTTTTCGCGAGTGTGTGTCTAGATGTCATGTTTTATTGCTTTAAACCTTGTTTATACAGTGATTTAGTGAAACAAATTACCAGCAATGAATATTTGTGATGTGATGAAATGCACATTTTGGATTCTGCAACTTGTGCTGCATCAGAAAGTTTCATACTTTCTGAAACAAGTTGAANTGTGATGAAATGCACATTTTGGATTCTGCAACTTGTGCTGCATCAGAAAGTTTCATACTTTCTGAAACAAGTTGAACAAACAGCATGGCTTCCATGCTACAGAACAGCTGAGGCTCAAGGATACATTAGCAGAACAACAACAGTGGTACTACTTTCTTGGAACTGTAAAAAAAAAACCACCTTCGTAAATGAAACAGAGTATAAGTACACAGCGNAACAGTGGTACTACTTTCTTGGAACTGTAAAAAAAAAACCACCTTCGTAAATGAAACAGAGTATAAGTACACAGCGAAGAATGTATATGACTATTGAGTAAAGGATACAATCACTTGTTTCATAATAAAGTACTTTTTTCTACATAATGTGTTCAGCACAGGAAGCAACTTATTCTGTGCCACATGCAGAGAAACTGTAAAATATGGGAAATAATAGAGTATCACTTTGAATTTTTGATCAAGGGACTTCAACTTACCTGATGATTAGATATTGCGGGAAAAGCCCACTGGGCTACTTATGATATTATAAAAGGGAGATTGAAAACACTATCACACATCCATGTTGAAAATGTATTCCTCCAACTTTGTGTATGCAAATCCACGAGTATTACCCCGTTGAGTGCTTGTGTTGTTTACATTCTTTTAATAATGCAATGATGTCCTAATTAATTTCTGTGATTTCTTTAAAACAACATTAAATAAAGAGGATTACTTTGAGAAGCAGGCATGCTGTTTGAAAAAGCAAATTAATGGGGGAGGTGCCACTCAATGACCAAACATTTGCTAAGTCCATGCAAAGTAATTAATTAAATGCCATACACTTCTTAAAAAAAAAATTAGAAGCAAGGCAAGTAGTATGTCATTTAAAAGCTCTGTATCCAAAACTAAAATTTAATTAATCTTATATTAGTTAAAATTGAATCAAATGATTATTATTAGGGATGGGTCGGTTCGGTTCTTCGGTTCCAATTTACCCATCTTGAGGTTTGACTCGGAACCGGATTTAGGTTAACAACTACTCGGTTCTCGTTTCTACACAGCAATGGCAAAACTCTGTTGTTACAAAAATACTACTGTATGTATTTACTTGTGTATAGCGCGCCCTTTTTCCCCAAAATTAAGGAAAACATTTCTGGGCTGCGGGCTATATACGGAAAAAAATTAAGGAGTGGTAGTCCTAAACTGTTCCGGGATGTTTGGAGCCTTCTCTCTATATCTTTATCTCTCAGCCCTCCCCCATAAGTCACACTGCTAGCCAATCGATACATTCCTCCAAGCCTTCTTTGTTACACATTGATATAGGTGGTAGAAGGGGGAGCGGGAAGATAGGAAGAAGATACATTTCTTTAGAGGTGTCACATTCCAGCACAGCAAAAAAAAAACCAGAAAGCCACAGCATAAGACATAAAATATGCAAAAAAAAAAAAAAAAGAAGCCGGCTGCCCTGTCACCATAAAAAAAAAAAAAAAAAAGATGGGATGGAGCTGCCCCTTAGGTTACCCTTATCATACAGCATGTCACAATGTTTTGGCTTTTAGCGCCATGCGTTATTTAATTAAAGTATTTTCCAAACATTTCACAAACACCACATATAGTTCATTTCATATAAGAAGGCCACATTCTGACAGTCAGTGAGTGGCAACTTAATATATTGAAAACAAATAACGTGCCATTTACAAAATCCTGTATCAGCTGATGCACGAACGAACAAAAGTTAATATTATGTTGGCTATTCTGAGAGCAGTGCCGAAGCACATCACACAAGCAGAAAATACACGCGATAAGAAAGAGTTCGTAGATTAATTAATACATTTTATTTTACATGGTCATAAAACAGCCGTTTTTAGTTTTAGAAACGAAACTTCGTGATAAAATAGTAATGTGTAGGTGTTCAAAATGAGATGCACAATAAAACGAAACGTATCCAAATGTGACGAAAAAAATCCAAAGTTTCCAGACTTTCAAACCAGGTGCTGCCATCTTGTGAGTTAAAAGAGCAACATCTTTGCAATTTGCCCTTCCACACCATCTGTTATTCATATCCCGAACTACACCCAGAAACATATTATAGTTTTGTTGTTTAAAATAAAGTATATACGTGCATATACAAATAATTTTATTTTCCCGCGAGCTCTGTATAATTATTTAAGTAACATATATTTCGTGTACAGCGTTTACGATCGACCCTACACACGNGTGTACCGCGTTTACGAACGACCCTACACACGTCCACCAAGCTCTGTTTACGAATGCAGCGCCACCCAAGCAGTTCACCGATTGCCACACACAGCAGCACATCCTGGACGCGCTGACTCGCCACATCAAAGCCTATTCTTGACACGCCACTTGATGGCGAATGGATACATAAACGAAAAGGCACAGCGATTGTCAACTGTCAAGAATGTGGCCTTCTTATATGGTACACAGTATACCAGTGTAAAAAAGAATAATTTGTTACATATTTACTAACCTTAAATAAATTCAATACAACAAGTTTATCTGTATACGTTAAAATTTATCTTCACACTTTGTTATTGCTCAATTCTTCCATAGGTTAAATAAAACATTTAATGAATTTTACCTGCATTGGTTTAATAAAGTTGCAAACAAAAGGCAAGTATTCAAAATATAACCAAATACTGGAACCGATATTTCAATTGTAGAATAGGTACCGAAACAGATATTTTTGTTATATGACCCACCCCTAATTATTATATTGAACTATCTGATATTGTGAAGTTACTAGACTGTACACTATTGTGAAGTGACTAGACTGTATTCACACGCCATATGGTGAAGCATAAAAAGTAATTAATGAGAAAATTAAATAATGAAACTAAGACAAATGAATGATTAAAAAAAGTATACAGTAAACCCTATAAATATTTATGTTTCCCGTAATTTGCATAATTTTCTTCAGTTCCAGTTAATTTGACATTAAGTGAAATGTAATACTATCCAGCAAATTACATTACGGAAATAATAATGTTCCTGCAATTCATGTAGTGTATAAACATAAACAACTTTCATAGTCGCTGTCAGAGATAGCAATAAAGAGCTCATGAAACTCCATGCTAATGAAACTACAGTATGTTAATAGTACGCCGTGATCCGAGTGCAACAAAAACCTGCCAAAACAAGACAACGGTGTCAAGCTGTGATACCTTGAACACTTGTGAACGCTACCGCCACCACGAGCATTAATAGTATTTTGACCAGTGTACTATATAAATGAGTGCTAGTAATGTTTCACATCTTGGAGACTATAAAAATAACCTTAAGCAATAGAAGGTAGTATCTAGTTTAATACAATAGTTCCTTTTTTTAAAAGTTACCAATGCAAGTTAGATTTGTTTAATTGAGAAAAAACAGCAAAACACTATTTTAGTGGCATAAAAACTTCAAATACTATTGAAGTTTGATGAATTCGTAGGAACTCGTATGGACTTAGCAAAATAACTTTCTATTCCTTCCCGTGAGTACTCTCAATACCATTATTAAAGATTGAAATGTCATCACGCAAAATGCCGCACAGCGTAGGCCGAGTGTGCAAAAAAGAAAAGCGAAGGAAACCAAACTTGAGTAGTTTGTAGGGGCACATGGTACCTGTCAGTAGACCTATGTTACAAGAGAAGGCATGTGTAATTGCATCAAAGACGTCACTGCCTCAAACAGGTAGGTAGATAGGTTTAATCAGTGACACAACATTATTCACTTTATAATCTGCACATCTTGGAAAGGCAAATCATGTCACTGAACAAAGCAAACATAAGAAGAGTACTGATTAAAGAAGTAAACTTGAAATCTTTAATACATAATTTTACTGAAGCTGAAGCCCTACATGTTCATCAATATACATCAATATCAATAGCTACTTAATATTTTGTGACAAAATGTGACTCACAATGATACTAATTAAATATTATTATTATTATTTCATTATTTCAGTTTAATTTTGTTTATAGCAAGTGTATATAAAATATGAGAGAAAATAATACAAGAAACAAGGTAAGTTGGGTCATTTAACGCTTTCCCTCAATTTACACTTTTTTACTCGAGTCCCCTCAAAAGTGTAAATATGTAAGGGGTTTCGTTGTATATTTAATTTGCTGAAATCTTAGTAACATACAGCTGGTGTCTAAAAGGAAACTTTAAATAATAATTTGCCATTCTTATGTAATCATTGAACTGATAGGAGAAATGTACACACTTTTATATCGAAGAAACATTTGCCATCCGTTTCTTAAATTACACTTTAAACTAAATACAAATTTATAATTTTTACTATAAATATATTGTACAATACACGGAAAAATAAATCACTTGAAAGTCTTCAAATAAAGTGCAGTAAATCACAAAGATGAGATTTGCTCTTAACTAATTGCTCACAGTCTGATACAATTCCTGCCAATAATGTAGGACTTCAAGTGACACAATGCATGTTGGCATTGAGACACAGTGGTCCGAAGATTATGAGTTCACAAATGTGGCCAAAATGTTACGCACTTAAAATATAAATATTTGCACGCTATTAAACACTGATGCTCTACTTGTATTTCTGCATAAATGCAGGGGCACAAAGCCTTTGTTCTTCATATGCAAAAATAACTGAGGAGACCCTCAACATGAAAGGTAGAATGTGTGCGTGTGAAAAAGTTTTAACAGCAGACAGTTGAAAGCATTGATAAAAGAAAATTAAAATCAACGAGCCTTAGCAGTGTGAGGGGAGGACTGATTATTCCTAGTACTGTAAACTAAAGAGAGCTGTAGGGCAACATGGTCGGAGATGAAGAAGATATGATGATCATAGTGAAGCACAAAGGCTGTCGCATGGAGACCAATGGGGCTCTATAAATTGACATTTGTTAAAATTAAATAAACATTTCAAATAAAATCAAGAAATATTACATTTCAAAGCTTTTCTAATTAAATTATACAAATTTACCATATTTTCCAGTGTATAAGACAAGAATTTTTACACAAATTTGGGCCTCCAAAATTATTTGTTTTATAGAGCACTACATAAAATTTGGTGATCCTAAAGTCACTTGAAAAGTTGAAAATATCCAAGTATAGACAACCAATATTAACCATATATTTGCCAAAATTTAAGGCAATTAGCATATTTACTAAACATCAAGAAATAAAAATATACTAAAAACTTATTACATTCAGTTTTATAAAATCACTGCTGACATGACTACAAACTTGATGCTTGACGCGTACTGACATATATATATATAAACCCGACTTGTCATCATGTCACCCCAGGCGGGGTTTGAACCCTGGACAACTTGCTACCAGAGCCCACCAGCATGCCCCTAGGCAAGGGGCTCCCACGGACACAGCAATCAAGACCGTCTACACCTTATGTCAGACGTCACGCCACACCCCACGTGTGATAGAAGACAGCCAGGCTGTCCAGCACTGCGCCTGAGTTCGTGCAGCCGACGCAACCTCGCATAACAAGGAAGCCTGCTTCCAGTCTCCCCCGAGAGATAGCGGCTCTCACCACTATATCTGGAGCTCCAGCAAAAAGATACCCGACCGGCCAAAGGGAACCGAAGGACCCGCAGCCGGCCGTGCATGTAGGCAAGTGCACGGCCCAGGAATGGCAGTTGATTCTCAGCAGCTCACTCCACCATCGCATGTGCTAGAACTCTCTGCTACTACTGCCTTCCTACCTTCAAGAAATCTCCCAGACCTTCAACCCCTGAAGAAGTTTTCAGCAATCTTAAAACTCAATACCCCTCAGTTAGTGACACCCTAGTCCCTTATGGACAACAGCATTATAGTTAGTTAGGGTCAGTTAGTATTATAGCTACCTATGTGCATCTGCTCTTGTTTAGTTTAGACCCAGGTCCCCTTCACCTGGTATTACTGTAGTTTACTTCAGTTACAGTTCATNTTCCAGACCTTCAACCCCTGAAGAAGTTTTCAGCAATCTTAAAACTCAATACCCCTCAGTTAGTGACACCCTAGTCCCTTATGGACAACAGCATTATAGTTAGTTAGGGTCAGTTAGTATTATAGCTACCTATGCGCATCTGCTCTTGTTTAGTTTAGACCCAGGTCCCCTTCACCTGGTATTACTGTAGTTTACTTCAGTTACAGTTCATTTTAGTTAGAAGTTAGTACGGGCCACTGTGTCTATTCCTCACAGGAATAAACATGTGATCTTACCTCACCTCTGAGTATTCATTTCTACGCTGACTGTGACTTTAATTCCAAGCAGAAGTCGGCCCACCAAGAAAAAGATGAAAACCCCGTTATTGAAACCCTTTTTGCAGAACCTAGAGTAAGACTGCGGGTTCTCTTAACCGGGTACACGTACATCTCATACGCACACATTAGATGGCTATTCATACTGTGGATCAGGTACGCCAAGGTACCTGGTGCACACGTACAGTCGAGACACAACCACTAGAAACTCAATCCACGAGGCTGCTAGTCAGCCAGCAAGCCAATTCACACCATCCACCACACTTTTTTCGCCAGGAAGGAGTGGGAAGACTGGTTCTGGAGGACCTGGTTGGCTTGGCCTTGACTGGCTTTACACCTAGCTAGGGATCTTCGGCACCTGCTCTTTCTTAGCGTGGCAGACCTTAGTTCCTACCTCTATGCTATACACCCACAGAGTGGTGCAAAGTGGAGAGCTAAGAGGGCAGCTACTGCCTCTGAGCCTAGCATGAACTGCAACCCAGTGCCAACTACCCTCCGCAGTCTAACCCCCCGGGAACAAGCTCAAACCAACCCGCCAACTGGAGAGGCCTCACTTCCCAGTTCCCTCCAGCTCCCTCTTTCAACTGCCCCATAAGAATGCCGGCGAACCGCATCCTATCGTAGAGAGATTTCGCCAAGGACTTCCAGTACCGCTGGGAATAGACAACCCTTGGTACACACCCAGCAGGACCAGCAGCCCTCCACGGGCTCCAACCAACACCGCCAGCCACAGCACCACCTTCGCCCACAGACTGGGCAAGAGTTCCAGCCGGCACCAGCAGCAACAGTGGCCGAGTCAAGAGCTACCCCAGGCCAAGCCCACTACAGGTAAACCAGCGTCTGTGTGCAAACCAGTACTGCGAAGAACCTTTAAGCCTACACAAGACTTTGTGCCATGCACCCCAGCTTATATACCGACCGGGGACCGGTTAGCAGCCAATGAAGTCAATTCAGTTATATAGCCCGTGTCTCTGACTGACACATTAAAACCTTGCCAGATAGTGACGTCGTCGTCAGTCACCCGATGTCACGCATCAAACTGTAAACAAATGACAATGTCCACCCTATTGTAAACATTACAGTCATGCTGCAGTCGTGTTGTACAAATGTGTTGTGATGGTATGTTTTTTATTGTTTGTTTTCAATTTGAATTTGCAAATATTTTGTGACTTCAATTTGTATTTTATTCAAAATCAAAAAGCCCTCCTTTGCACAAGCCTAAAAAATGCACTTTAACCTCACTGTGCCAACTATGGATGCTCTACATAAATTTTTCCAGGCTCCATTTACAATTCCATGCAGTTTTCTTGACAATAATTGCTGAATTCAAAACGCATGTAGGTATGGCCTTTGCAACTTTGTGGTATGGATACTAATATACATGCCACAAAATGTGCATTGCTATAATTAATGTTGAAATATTCTCACTTGACATGCCCTTTCTTCAAGCAATTTTGAGTGAAATACTAATTTATTTCTATAAATTGAACAAAACGACATGTTTAGAAATTGCACAATGCACACTTCCATTCATAGTCAGGTGCTGAGCCACTGTGAAATGTATTAATCTCTGCCAAATCTGGAGGTAAAATTACATAACATTCCCAAAATTAAAATCTAACATTTATTTATTTCACTAAGCAACTAAAAATGTACGGCCACGACTTGTTACGCTCCACAAGTACGTGGCACTTACAGCTACGCAGTGTCCAGAGGCTGATGTCAAAATGTATCTAACAGAGGCTCTTGTCCCTTTTAATAGAGGCCTTTCTCAATATTAGAAGACATCACCACATACTGTAGGCAGCACAGAAATATTGGTCTCCACAAGGTGGGTCTATGCCAACACAAAGACTTAGTTCAGTTGGACTGATATCTTCCGAGAAAACAAGTTCCTAGAATCCTGAGAAGCTACATCAGCTAGTCTTCTTAAATAAAAAATATTTATATCTTGAAATCATGAAAATAAGTGATAAATGATGCTTAACGTGTATATAATACATGTTACTTTTCACAGCACATAATAGTTACACATGTGTTTCAATTTACATGTAACATAGGTACTTTATAGATTAGTAAATAAAACTGTGTTTATGGTGTTTTGGAGTGGAATGCTTAACGAGGACTAGTGTAATGACTGTAAAAAGCCTACAGTTTTAGACTGCATAGTGAAATATTTTTTTACAATTGATACTGAAAGCAACTTAATATTCACTTTATTACATAGAAATTACTCAATGTTGGTATCTGTATCAAGTACATATATGGAGTATTGGCTCAGCCCTACAGTTCAGCAGCAGAAGGAGGAAGGCTAATAGTGATGAAGAACAGTAACAGGATCAGGAAGGAAATGAAAATAGATAACTGAAGCTGAAAAATGTGGAGAACTTAGAATATCTAAAGAAGTATCTTGAAAACAGTATGGGGGAGGGGGGAAGAAAAAAGGTAATATGGAGAGGACAGGTGTGTGAAGGGTTTGTTGTAAAAGTGCCAATGAAATCCAAGCTAGGCCTGTAAAGAACATACATACAGACAGGAAGAGCAAGTGATTCGAGTAGAGGTGGAGACTGATAATGAGCATAACATAATGACAAGGAACAAGAGGGAAAGAGAAGAGAAAAAAGGAAAAAGAACAAGGAGGAAGCAGAGACAGAGAAAGAATGAGGAAGAAGAGAAAGAATGAGGAAGAAGAGAAAGATGAGAGAGAAGAGAAAGTTGAGAAAGAAGATAAAGAAGAGAAAAATAAGAGAAAGATAAGAAAGGGAAAAGGGAAAAAGTAAAAAGAGGATAAAGAATAGAAAGATGATAAATAAGATAAAAATGATAAGATAAGGAATATGAAGAGAAATATGATGAAGTAAAAGATGATAAATAGGAAAAAGAGAAAAAGGAAAAATTAAAAAGAAAAGATGAAAGAGGAGGAAAAAGGGTAGGGGGATATGATGAAGAGGAGGAAGAAAAGAGTAAGAAAGGGGACAGAGGAGGAATAAAAGATGAAGAGAAGAGGATGAAAAGGAAGAGGTGGAAATAGAAGAAAAGAAAGATGGAGAGGAAGAAAAAAATGTGATGGGGAGAGAGTAGGAAGGAAGGTAAGTGAATAGTTGAAACATAAGTAGGTCTCAGAGAGGACAAAAATATTTACATTATCTATTACTTTGACTTTTATGTAGTCAGAACAGCAATATTCAGATTGATGTGTGACTCTTTTTGACATAGATATAAACATGACTTTGCCTCATCTTTACTTATCATCACTTTACCCCAGGCGGGGTTTGAACCCTGAAACGAACTGCTACAAGAGCCTACCATTATGCTCCTAGATGCGGAGGCACCCACAGACATGTCAGCCAAGATTGTTTCGCCCTTATGTCCAACACCACACCAACCCTCTCATATGTGAGAGAGGCTAGCCAAGCAGCCCAGTTAAGTGCCTAAGCTTACACAGCAGAGGCAACCCAGCATTACAGAAGACACCTAGTTCCACCACAGACCGAAGGATTGTGTTAATGAGTGCAGCTCCGCCCACAGGAGGAGGAGTTCTCCCCCACCACACCCGCGCCTCAGACAAGCCCTCGGGCAGGTGAATATATGTGCATGCATCATCCAGAAACAGCAGTTCATCTCCAGCAGCTCGCTCGACCACCTCGTGTGCTGGAGCTCTCTGCTAACCCCAACGTCTTCGGGACCTACCAGAAGCTCTTCGAAGACCTGCACCAGCAACCCCCGAAGGAGTCTTAGACCCCCCTCAACACACACTACTCTTCTTGTAATGCCACTCGAAGTCCTCTCTGGACAAGAGCATTGAGATAGTTAGGGACAGTTAGTATCATAGCTACCTAGCTGCATCTGCTCTTGTTCAGTTTAGACCCAGGTCCCCTTCACCTGGTTAACGTAGTTTACTTCCGTTAAGTTCCTGGTCAGTTAGGAGATAGTATGGGCCACCGTGTTTATTTCTCATGAAATAAATATATTTTCTAACAAACCTCCAGGTACTGATTCTAGAGTGACTACGTTTATATCCCCCGTAGATGTCTCCCCACCAGAAAAAAGCAGGAGACAGTGTCTTTTATAACCCATTGCCGAACCTAGAGTAGGACTGTGGGGTCCCTTAACCTGGTGTATGTACATCTCAAACACACCATTTAGACGGACACTCATACTGCGCACCTAGTGTGCAGTACGGTAGAACCACAATCACTAGTGAGACAATCCACAAGGTGGCAAGTCCACCAGCCCAGCTGACTCACTCCATCCAACGTGCTGAACCGTCGCCGGAAGGAGTGATAGACTAGGTCTTGAGGTCTGCCCACCTTTGGACCTACACCAAACGTCATTGTCACACATCCAGGGTAAACCCACCACTCTAACCACCGTGCTGAACTGTCGCCGGTTGGAGTAATCTGGTACTACTCTGGTTGGATCGGTCTCTGATTGGTTATACACCTAGCCAGGGATCATCGTCACCTGCTCTCCTTTCGCGAGGCCGACTTTAGTACCTACCTGTATACCTCACACACAAAGGAGTGCTGCGAAGTGGCAAGTTAGAAAGGTAGCTACTATCTCTGAATTCAAAGGGAGCTGTAACCCAGCCCCAACAACAATTTGCGGCATAACCCCCCCGAAACAAGCTCAAGCCGCCCACCAATTGGAGAGGCATCACCTCCTAGTTCCTTCCCCCTCTTTTATTTCAGGTCCCAATCAAAACCAACAGCCAACCGCACCCGGTCGTTAATGACTTCCGTCAAGGTCACCATGTGCCGCTAGGGATTGCGAATCTCTAGTTCCAGAGAAGCTGGACCAGCAACCCTCAGAAGGCACCCTTCAGCACTGCCAGCCGCAACGGCACCTCTGCCCAAGGACTGGGCACCAGCCCGGCCAACAGCAGCCGCACCAGCAGCAGAGCAAGGAGCTACTCCGAACCACATCCAGTATAGCTAAACTTATGGCAGTGTGCCATCCAGTACGCAGGACAGCTAAGCCCACAACCGACTTTGTGCCGTGCCATCAAGCCATGCTCCCTATCTTATATACCGGCCGGGGCCCCGCCAGCAGTCAATAAGGTCAGCCAGTTAAATTGCTCGTGTCTCTGACACACACCAAAAACCTTGTCCGACTGTGATGTCGTCATCAGCCACCAGATGTCACACGTCAAGACATAGTCCAAAATGTTGCCACAGCGAGCAGTAAAGTAAAGTTATATCTACAGTTCTCTAAGAGGTGTTCATTAACACATGCGTATGTCTATGGTGCATGTCCATTTGCAAATATACATGACGTAAAACTTACATATGAATTGACAATATTAATTATCCATGATATCTGGATGAAATCTGTCAATCCATTTTAGGTTTAAACATTCCCATTTATTTGTGCTTTGCTTAATCGGTTTTCGGCTTATCCGTGCGGCTTTTTGGCATTTTTCAAAGTCTACTGTAACTTCTGTGGTAAGGCGATGCTGTAATGCGTGTCATTTAACACACAGCGGTACCATGTAGATCTATCGCTGTGCAACATGAGCTGATGTTTATCTCTTTTAACTGTCAGTCTGTCACACGCAATTGCATGAATCATCCATTTCCACTAATTGAAGCGCATATCTGATCACACTCATCACAGTTATCACCCCAATGTCACATCTTGCAAGTTTATCGATCGCTCTGGCAGGGTTGTTGTTCACTGTTTTTCGTGTCGTTTTCTCAACATGTCAACAAAGCGTAAAAGGACAGTTTTAGCTAACGCGGGAAAANTGTTCACTGTTTTTCGTGTCGTTTTCTCAACATGTCAACAAAGCGTAAAAGGACAGTTTTAGCTAACGCGGGAAAATTAGAAATAATAAAAAAAATTGAGCATAGCATGTTATAAACAAAAACATCAATTCCGGTTCCAGACAAAAAAAATGAAGACTTTTTCAAGAAAGGCACGGTTTAAGTTTTCTTACATTTTTTTCATATCAAGTGTTTAAATGTTAACAAAAAAAAAATTTCAGAATTTTTAAACATGTGTGTCAGCCTGTGTGTGCGCGCATGTGGTGGAAGCATGTGTGTAAGTCAGTAAAANTTTCAGAATTTTTAAACATGTGTGTCAGCCTGTGTGTGCGCGCATGTGGTGGAAGCATGTGTGTAAGTCAGTAAAATTTTAATAAACTCCTAGTAATTAAAGATGTACAGAAATTGCCCATTAAGATTGAATGAGAAAGCAGTCTATTAATAGAGGTGAATGCTTACGTTTTTGTAAAATTCATTATGGTTAATACAAACTTTGAAATGAATGAATTTAGACTTTTTTTTAAATGTGTTTTGCTTGTTTTAGCAAAAGTTAATGTTAGGTTCTGCATTTGTATTGTAAGGGTTATTTTTTTAATGGGGAGTGTACTGTATTGTATAAATGCCAGGTTGCCAAATTTAAAGTCCCGTTATTGTCTTTACTGCATTACATTCTAAACTTTCAACTCACTCTGCCATCTCAGGAACGGGTCTGTGTGCACGTTGAGGAAGCAACACACACACACACACACNAAACTTTCAACTCACTCTGCCATCTCAGGAACGGGTCTGTGTGCACGTTGAGGAAGCAACACACACACACACACACTACGCACTACTTATCGCTTTGTGCCGCCCACCTGGCGCCGGTGCAGGCTATAAGCGGTGTATACTAGATGCGTTGTGAATTACACTACACTCTGTGCAACATAAATATCAGATGAAGTATCGTGTACTGTACTACATACAGTACAGTACAGTACTTTAAATGCATGATTTGTGTTTGCTTTGAAATGTATAATAGGTACTGTTTTTTATCACGATTTTTGAAGCCAATATCACTGTTCTATTAATAATAAAAATGTATAAATTCGATTATCCAGGTTTTTTAATATAAATTTGCTTATTCGTGTTTTCTCTGGTCCTGATTAACACGGTTAATCGAGAGTTTACAGTATTGAAATTCCATAAAAACTGATAAAATCTGTTAAAACAGTAACCCTGGTTTATATTTTTATATTCATACAACAATACCTTTTACATTAATAAAATACTTTTACCAATTTTAATTTAATCTAAGTGTACTAAATATTGTTATAGGAAGTATACAAACATCTCAAAGCACTTACTAACATAAACGGTGTTCTAATCTCAAATCATATCCTTGTAATTTATGATAGTCAGTCATATTGGCAGAAAAGCTGTTCAATGTTAGGAAACTGAGACTGGTTTTGCACAGCTAGCATGATCACACTACCCCATGTTCACTCTACGGGTTTCCTCACAATGAGAGTCATAACCGATATCTCTAGACCTTTGCAGAAGTATGCAACAAGTTTTTAAAAGATTATGACGGCAGTCCTCATACAGGATGAGTGCAGAGAAGGAATGTACACTATAGAAAGTCAAACAAGAAAGAATACATGACGATGATGATAAGCAATAGAGCACTAGAAAAGAAGAAGTAAGGCTTACCAAAGAACCCATATCTCAACTTCATGTTTCTTCTCTTGTGCAGCAACGGTTAGCTTCACTTCACATTAATTTGTACTTCGTACTTGTATTTAAAATCACATCATCCAAATGATTTTTCGGGTCTGCAGCTACGTTATCTGCACATTTGATGGAATTAATTCTCTTTATCTTTTTCAAATTCTTCTATGACTGAAAACTTATGCATTTCCAACCAAACTTACAATACGCAGAACACAGTTAGAAAAAGATATGTGCCTAATATTTCCAAATGAATGTCTCTCCTGCCTAAACCATTACTTTTAAATTATAAATTCAACTTCCATGTTGTACTGTCTTTCTTCTGCATCAATAGATATTTACCAATACTAAATATAATATTTTCTTTAAGGCAACAACATACTCTTACACGCATGTATACTTCCCCTCTTTTCCCGCAATGCTTTCGTATAACATTCCCAAGCCAACAGTTTCTACAGATCTTTCATTTTTTTTTATTCCTTCTTTCTTAATTTATTCTTCTATATATTCTATTGTTCCACAGCTCTCAAAGTTTTGATATACTATATCATAATTACTCACTACACTGCCGCTATAAAGTCATTTGCCCACCAACACAATTCTGAAACAACTTATAGCAAGACTTAATATTTATATTTTACTTTTTTCCATTAACCTGTAGCCTAATTTTTTAAGGTCCAAATTAATAATTAAAAATAAAATAAAAAGAAACTTGACTACACATCACTTAATGGTCCCATCCATAAAACACGTGTAACTTTATTTATACAAATCTCTGATGAGAAATCAAATTTTCATGCCATTACAACCTCAATTATAAGATTTGTTCTCTATTTATAAGAAAACTACATCAAACTAAGACAAAACACAAGTTGTTTTACCAAATAAATTAATCTCATAGTTATGATTTTGGGAACTACCAAAAATATCATATTTACCACCATCTGCATGTAAAAACCACACTTATATTCTGAAAACCATTCCCAAATAAAACATCACAGTACAGTTCAATGTAACATGACAATGTGCTTTTAGGCACTACGATACTACACAAGTTGCAGACTTACAAAACTGCAGTGTTGTGAAAACAATGTCAGCAGTTGTCACAGCTGTAGCTATGTNACTACACAAGTTGCAGACTTACAAAACTGCAGTGTTGTGAAAACAATGTCAGCAGTTGTCACAGCTGTAGCTATGTGCATATTTGCGTGCTGCATTAACTATAGGAGCTATAGGTACGGCACTACAGGTGGCACAAGCTATAGCTCGCTTCCTTCCTTGGGCAGCAGTCAACGACATCTCTAATACTACTGACGGTAACGGCAACATTCAGTCAAGACTTCATTCAGTGACACTATTAATAACTGCTTTTTATTTTTAATATAAGAAACACGTATAAAAAGTTAAGTAAAAAATTACTGGGTGCATTTACACGCATTAACAGTTTTGCAAAATCTAATAAAAAAATTACGGCACTGGTGTAATTATGTAAAACGATATAGGACATAAATAAATGATAGTGGTTAATAGTATTCTACCATTTTATGGAACCAATAAAAAAAAAAAAAAAAAAAAAAAAAAAAANACTACACAAGTTGCAGACTTACAAAACTGCAGTGTTGTGAAAACAATGTCAGCAGTTGTCACAGCTGTAGCTATGTAAGTAAAAAATTACTGGGTGCATTTACACGCATTGACAGTTTTGCAAAATCTAATAAAAAAATTACGGCACTGGTGTAATTATGTAAAACGATATAGGACATAAATAAATGATAGTGGTTAATAGTATTCTACCATTTTATGGAAGCCAATTAAAAAAAAAAAAAAAAAAAAAAAAAAAAAAACAAAGAAAGGACAATACTTTAGAATTGCTTTTAAAACCTATAAGAGGAAATATTTTACCAGTGCAATGTATTTCTGAGTCCGTAAAATTTTATATTTAATTGCGGTGCAAGATATTATAAGAAATAAATTCACAAATATTGCAACATAGTTGCTAACATAGTTGCTCACAAAATGGGGAAATACTGTTATCTTCGTTTGCCCTTTTTTAGTTTTTATATGAAGGATGCCAAAAACCTGAATAATTCAATTAACTCATTCTGAATTTATGTACCACAGCCTCTTAAAACTGACACAAGGCAGCTGAGAAAGGCAGTCTCACTGCACTAGCTTGATCTGACAGGGCAGTTCTGCACCGCACAACAGTGCACTAACGTGGTCTGACAAGACAGTTCTGCACCGCACAACAGTGCACTAACGTGGTCTGACAGGGCAGTTCTGCACCGCACAACAGTGCACTAACGTGGTCTGACAGGGCAGTTCTGCACCGCACAACAGTGCACTAACGTGGTCTGACAGGGCAGTTCTGCACTGCACAACAGTGCACTAACGTGGTCTGACAAGACAGTTCTGCGCCGCACAACAGTGCACTAACGTGGTCTGACAAGACAGTTCTGCGCCGCACAACAGTGCACTAACGTGGTCTGACAAGGCAGTTCTATGCACAACAGTGCATGGCTGCCATAGTTGCAAAAGTCCCAGAGCATCCAGTCCCCAGAAAACCACCTTGTTGCATCAAATTGAAAAGTTACAATAAACTGTACCCAGCACATTGCTGCTAACATTATACTGGAACTACAGCGAAATACCTTTTCTACACTTTTCAAGTGACCGGGAGAAAGTGATGCAAAATGCAGGAAAATGCTGTGAAAATAGTAAATGTGAACAAAAAATGTACATGTAAAATCCAGGGGTGTAGAAACGGGGCTCTAATGTAAATTTTGCAGAAATCAATACATTCTATGACAGGGCTAACTATTCACAAGCTTACAAATTCTGGCAAAATCTTTACTTCCAAAGTAAGACCGGCATCCCTACTTTTAAAATGTGTTTTCAGGGTAAAATGTGCAGGTGACACATAGCAAATATGGCACTACCAACTAACTTAGCAATCAGTCCCATCATTGTGAAAACATTTGCAACGATAGTTTAATGAAACATTATCCAATTTTGTACACAAAGGAACAACAATTTTTTTTAGAATGTAAAATAAACCAGTCTTACAAGCTTGAATGTGCACCTTGATGACATTCATAAGATAAACAGTCCAACGCAATTTAACACACACAACTTGGTCACATACACACAAAAACATGCAAGAAACCATGAACCTCTTAAATCCCTACACAATGAGTGTTACAAGATTTCCAAAAGCAATTACACAGTAAAATAGATGCTAAATTAAGCACTCAGCTTATTAATTACAATTGTGAATGCAGCCTGCTGGGATAGCCGTGGACATTCACTTTACAACTGTAACTACTGCTCTTTGCACTGCATGTAACATATATGTTACATGATGTGTGAGATTGTACGTAAAACTTGTATTAATAAAAAAGTAAATTTTAAAAGGAGACACTACTAATTGCACACTGCCACAACAGAGTGATGCAGAGGATATTACGAGAATTGGCAGTTCGTAGTTAAGTGATCACTTTGTGTATCAATTTGAGATAAAACGCTAACTTACAATGACAAATATGTACAAACCCTAATGACGTGTTTACAGCAATGGTGAGAGCTAATCAGAGAGAGAGAGCAGTCCCTATGGCAAAGTGAATCCAACTTTTTTCACTCATGAAACTAAAATGAAAATTATTAAGACTTTCCCTGAAACTGAAACAAAAATATAAGCAATCTTTATATTATGTACTGTCAAATATGTAGTGGCACACTAACTTATAACCCAATACAGTCAGGTGGCTAGAGAATATGCACGTCCAACTCTAACAATAAGGTACAGATTTTCATTTATTTCAATAAATGTAATTTGTCTTAATAAAAAAAAAAAAAAAACCTACTGTAATAAGAAATATAGAATAAGAACTTGAGGACTACCATTAATGTTTCTATACAGTCGAACCACGCTGTAGGAATGGACAATGGCAAGATAAATCATTGCAATAGGGAATTACCATTATAAAGTAAATTTAGAATGTAGCAGTATTTTATGCAGTGTTTTATACACTCCATAGACATCCCTTGTTTTATGAACGCCATCACATGGAAGATGACAAGCTGATAGTCAAATACAATGCTGCACATATGACAACAGCATTTCCCACACGTGACCATCGTTGATTTAAAAACTAGAATGAGAACACTAAAAATAACTGATAATTAAGAAAAAAACCTTTTTTTAACAGTCCCTCATCTCTAAATGCATGTAATAGAGACTGAAAATAAACATTACATAATACAGCTGCTGAGCCATTTCAATGACACACGCAACCAACTCTGATATGCTGCACTGTGTAGTTGCTGGGAAGTGCAGGCTCCTCGCTAGTACATCAGGTGCACTGTAAACTTCTGGTGAAAAATCGTGATTCAAAAACTTTTGGATATTTTGTAGTGGTGCCTAAATACAAAAGGCAACTAAAATGCATTTTCTCCCCAAAAGCAAGTTTCAAGTTCCCATTTCAACTCTTTGTAATGACGCGTAACGAGTACTGACATTTATTTAAAAAACACGACTTTGCCTCATCTTCACATGTCATCATATCACCCTAGGCAGGATTTGAACCCTGAACGACTTGCTGCCAGAGCCTAAAAGCACACCCCTAGATGCTGGGGCACTCACGAACATGCCACAGCCAAGTTTGTTTCACCTTGTCAGACGTCATGACCATCCCCCCCCCCTCCCGTGTGATAGAAACCAGCAAAGCGCCTATGCTCACGCCGCAGATGCAACCCCGCATGACATATGCCTGCTTTCGCCATGGAAAGAGAGATGGCAGCAGAGTGCGCTCTGCCCCCGGGATGAGCAGCTCACCCTTGCCACCCACCCACCACACAGAGCCCGCGAGCAGGTGGAATATATGTCTGTGCACAGCCGCAGAACGGCAGTTCATTCTCCACAGCTCGCTCCACCACCTCGTGTGCTGAAGCTCTCTTCAGACATAGACGTCCTCCACTGCTAACTACCGGATATCTTCAAGACCTTTACCAGCAACCCCTGAAGAAGTTTTCATCCCTCGAGCACCCACAACCCTTCTGGTAGTGCCACTCGAGACCCTTCTGGACAACAGCATCAAGTTATTTAGGGTCACTTAGTATCATAGCTACCTAGCCGAATATGCTCTTGTCTAGTTTAGACCCAGGTCCCCTTCACCTGGTTTATCGTAGTCTACTTCCGTTACAGTCCTCGTTAGTTAGGAGTTAGTACGGGCCACTGTCTCTATTTCCTCACGGGAATGAACACATTTTCTATTGAACCTCCAAGTACTGATTCTAGGATGACTGTGACTTGTATCCCCTGAAGACGTCCGCCCACCAAGGAAAAGCATGAGACCGCATCATTACAACCCAATTGCCGAACCTAGAGTAGGTCTGCAGGATCCCTTAACCGGGCGAATGTACGTCACGAACACACCCATATTGTGCACCTGGTGTACAGTACGGTAGAGGCCCAACCACTAGGGACTCAATACATGAGGCGGCTAGTCAACCAGTCCAGCCAATTCACTCCATCCACCGCGCTGAACTGCCGTCGGTTGGAGTAATAGGATACGACTCTGGATGGCTTGGCCCCGGCTGGCTTTACACCTAGCTATGGATCTTCGTCGCCTGCTCTTCCTTAGCGTGGCAAACCTTAGTTCCTACCTCTAGGCCATACACCCATAGGAGTGGTGCGAAGTGGCAAGCTAGGAAGGCAGCTACTGCCTCCAAATCCAACGTGAACTGTAACACAGCCCCAACTGCATTCTGCAACATAACTCCCCAGGAACGAGCTCAAGCCGCCCGACAACTGGCGAGGCTTCACCTCCCAGTCCCCCCACATTTCATATTTCAGACACCTACAAGACCACCGGGGAGCCATACCCAGTTGTCATTGACTTCCGTCAGGGGCTCCACGTCCCACTAGGTATAGCGAACCCGTAGTTCCAGCACCGCAGGACCAACAGCCCTCCACAGGCTACCATCAGCACCACCAGCCGCAGCATCACTCTGCCAAAGGACTGGACACGAGTTCAGACTGGCTCCAGCAGCAACAGCGACCGAGTCAGGAGCTGACCCGGGCCACACCCAATACAGGCAAACCAGCGACTTCTTTGCAAACCTGTAGTACGAAGGACAGTTAAACCCACAGCATACTTTGTGCCATACCTTCAAGCCACGCGCCCTAGCTTATAAATACCGGCCAGGGCCCGGCGAGCAGCCAATAGTCAGCCCAGTCGTATTATCCGTATCTCTGACAGAGACACAAATCCTTGCCCGACCATGACGTCGTCGTCAATCACACAACGTCATGCGTCAGTAATTAATATGAAACATGAAAGTACTGTAGTGAATGTGTTACTATAGTACATACTTGTTATGGCATGGTTCCACTGTAGTACAACAATATTTTCTTTATCTGAAAAATAAGTCACCTGACTAANCAACGTCATGCGTCAGTAATTAATATGAAACATGAAAGTACTGTAGTGAATGTGTTATTTACATACTTGTTATGGCATGGTTCCACTGTAGTACAACAATATTTTCTTTATCTGAAAAATAAGTCACCTGACTAAGCCGCACATAGAAAAAGAAACTGGTTATAAAATCCCTGAAAACCAAACACAAAAGAAGGATGTCACAAACAATTTAATGCAAATGTTCCATCATTTCAAGTTTCGTGTTATATCATTAAATAAATACTATATAAATATGAAAGTGGCTTAGACAAAACAATTTTGTTTGTAAAGTAAATAAGCATATGGTAGGCACGCGTACATTTGTATAACTCAGTTTTTCGTTAAATGGGACTCAGCAATTAAGTACTGCCAACACAAATCCGAGCATTCGCTTAATCATTATGATGCATCACAGGTGAGGTAACAGAAAGGCACAACTAGCTTCGCACCTCAGCCGCACAGCCAGTGTCCATCACTCTCTCTCTGCCTTCCCCGTAACCTACTCGCCCTGGGTTCGGTGTGTATGTACCGACCAGACCGGAGTCCATGGCCGTTTAGTTCAGCGACACTCGCAAAACCTTACTCTACCTGAGCACACACCAGTCACAAATACCTTCACCTTCAAGCTTCAGCATACTCACTGCCTCCTTAGATCTGACTATCGTAGACCAACTACAGCATTATGCTGCGAGTCAACAACCCAGTTGCCTACTACTAGCCACCTGCTACGCACCGTCACTACAGTACGAGTCTACATTATCCTGGGGCCACCCTCACTCCTTTGACAGCCGTGTCTTCTGATTACACCCCCAACCCCCAGTTACATATTCCTGGCAACCTATGTAGGTAGGTATTCCTACCCAGGAATTCCCGGGCTAGGTTTTCCTGGCAACCTATGTTTGGCCCTTCAGACCCTAGCAAGGGTACACCTGGATAGACCTGTTTTGTTGGTTCGCCCATAAAGCAGTCATATTCCAACCTGGTCGACTCTATTTCATTACTCTTATCCTACTGTTATTCTCATTTCGCGTCACACCCCAAACACTTACAATAGTTGGCCCACACTACTATCCCTCTTCGTGCTGGGGAGCAGGGTGTGATGACAACCCCACCTTGTCAGTCACCACCAGAAAGGAATATCAGGCTGCTGTCGTAACCCTCAGTGGAGTGCTTAGTGTGCCGGTGATAATCCCGCACTTTCCGCATCAGGCCACCAAACACTGAATTTGCACTTGTAAATAAGTACACAGCTTCCAATGTTACTGTATTTGTAAATGTTTGGTGACAAGGGAGGTCACAGATGCCCTCCTGTGCTATAATTTATTCGGAAGATGTCTGACAATGTCGAAACACGCACAATGAATCCACTATATCTATGAGTTAACTTACGTTCAGTAGACTTCCCCACAATTATCTTTACGTGCTATACTCCCTCGGGTTATCCATATCACAGAGGAAAAATTGCCACAAATAACCTGAGTGAATATTTCCAGGGAGGATAGAGTGTATAAACACACAAACTTTGTGTCCAGTAAATTTAGGGATCCTGAGGAGTAAAACCTGACAACACAAGTTACTTCCTGCAGGAGAAATTATTAATTGGAAGCTGGTGTTAGTTGTTGAGCATAATGTGTATTCCTGCCTTTGAAAGAAACTTGGCAGAACACCCACAAGAGACAGCAGGTTATGGTTATTCATATGAGATATGAGAGGATGACGTTCATTCCATACAGTCTAAACAACATTGGTTGTTATTTAAAAATATTTTTGAGAAAACCTTTACTACTATATTAAATGTTGGTATGAAATTTTACACATATTATATTTTATATACCTCGATGTCCATGTGTTCTCATTAATTCCATGTAAACATGCTCTCCAAGTATCAGAGTGGACCGTGCAAAGTGTTGGTTCACAGCATGCATGTTTACTGATGGGGCATTTCCAAGCAGGCTGCTTTCACAGGAGCGAGTTGTGGCCGAGTCCATACTCACCACTCAGATGCTTGCACTAAACAAGGCAACGAGAACAGCCCGCCACTCGTTGCAACACTTCCCAGCCGGCTGCCTAGGTTTAAGTGAGGAAGTAATGACAATCGTCACGTTTGTCACAGCAATTACCTGTCTATAACCTACCGTGGCTTTACTACTCAACTCTAACACCACACCACATCACTTTACTTTCTCTAGCATTCATAACACACCACATTTATGCTATGCCCATACATTCTTTCAACACCTCTCTGTACATCATCACTATAAACTGTTTATTTCAGAGTTAAGAACCTAATTATTACAAATGACCTGTGTAAATTAAATAAATCAGCTGAAAACTCCATAGTTAGAATGAAACAATAAAATTTCTGAATATGCAGATTGATAGCTTCAACTGTTGCATTAATCTAATAATACCTGCTTTAAGCCTCTCCTACAGCAGTTATCCTGTCTACATCTCACCCACAACTGACAAAACTACTCCTCACTTCTGAGAATGAAATGATTCTTTTGCTTTACAAACTGTCCTGTCAATTACAACAAATGTGTCTATTTATATACATATGTATGCATCTTTACAAACTGAGTGCATCAAAATTATCATGATTTAATGTGCAAAGTTCCCCTTGTCAAGTTTTTAAGAGACTATCCTGTACTGTGCCCTCAACCAACACCTGACAAACATGAACAGGATTCCTACTTGCTACAAAGTTTTGTTCACAAGGCACTGAATGTGGGCCAATAGGAGAATGTTTACCTTCATGATCTCACGGAACTTGCCAATCTCCCTGGTGATGAGGTCGCGCTTGCCTTCCTCGATGTCCACGTCTTCCAACTGCAACAAATGACCATCAGCCAACACACCAACCCCACACAGTCCGTCGCACGAGGCAACGTCACAAATCTCTTTCACAGCACTGTCCTGTAACCCTGCTAACTGACAAGTCCCACCTCTTTTACAAAATTTTTTTAAGGTCCAAACTGGAGTTTTTATAATTGGCCACCCAACTTGCCATTACCTGGCCCATTACTAGGGGCTGGGAAAATTAGCATTGTACGAAGAATTACATAATCTATTTACATAATTCTTTTGCTTGAGCACATGCTTTGATGAAGTCATGTGTTTCTTAAAAGAATCCTTTTCCTCCAATAACTTACAAAAAACTGTACTCCATCAACAACTTATAACTAGCCCCCCCCTTTTACACTAAATAAAATAAGCTGATTTAGTAATTAAAATTTCACCATTTCGTTAAAAAAATATTTTCATTTCGTCAAATAAATTTTATAGCAAAAAAATACATGCATTTTTATTATTAGGACATGAATCTGTTTTTTTTTTTTTATAACTATTTTGCTTAAACTAAATGGAATTTGTTATTTCTTCTTTTAATCAGTGCATATTTATGTGGAAAAGAGTAATAAATATTTAACAATAAGGGTTAAAGGACAGCCTTACAAGAGCACACTTGTCATGTAACACACATTGTCATGTTACAGTAAGTTCTGTGGAATAAATCTTTTAATTTATCGAAACATTAAAAACTGCCTAAGAACAGTCACTAGTGTGAGTTTTATAAGACTTTTACATCAACTACATACAGCTTTTCTTCATTTGTAAATAACAATATTTTTAAAAAAAACCTTGTCAGTTCAACATTACTCCAACACAAATCCACAGCCTAACTACAAAATACTAGTAAATATTTTATAATTAATAAAATAAAAATATTCATTACATAATAAAATTGTTCCCACATAAAAGAGACAGAAACCTATTTGTTTTTGTTTTCTTGGCAATACGAAAATTACACAAATGCTCTCAACTATCACTAAAGCACTCTGCATGCGGCATGGCAGTGTATAAGCACGTGTCTTTTACCGCCCGCTCAATGTTTATATCACAGTTCTGCACTTTGGTCAGTTTATAAAAAAAACCTTCACTTTCAACTTTTCAAGCACAATCTAACACTGTAACTATTTCTGGCATTCTTAACAGGTTTTGCAACGTAAGCAGCCGACTACAATCACTACCCAATGCCGTATTCANACCTTCACTTTCAACTTTTCAAGCACAATCTAACACAGTAACTATTTCTGGCATTCTTAACAGGTTTTGCAACGTAAGCAGCCGACTACAATCACTACCCAATGCCGTATTCATGTGTTGACAAGAGCTTAACCACTAAGCAAAGAAGATGAGTGAAGTTGGTAGTGTTTACAAATACAGCGCAAATGTTTAGTGCATAATTATTCCACAAAAAAAAAAAACTCTTCTGTGTTATATATATGTACTATTTCGTCATATCACCAACATTTTTGGTCAGAAATGTTCGTTTATAAATAAAATACACGTAGGCGTGATTCTGCCCAAGAACGAGCACCATAGCGACTCAACTTGATATACACTATTATTTGTGAAAACTGCAAAACCCAAAAAGAATGGCCTAAATTAGGGATGGGTCGAATAACAAAAAATATCAGTTCCAGTTTTGATTCAGATTCTACAATTTGAATATCGGTTCCAGTATTCGGTTCTGTTTCGAATACGTCTTTTGCTTGCAAATTTATTAAACCAATGCAGGTTAAATGCATTAAATGTTTTATTGAATCTACGGAAGAATTGAACAATAACAAAGTGTGAAGATAAGATTTAATGGATAAAGATAAACATGTATTAAATTTATTTAAGGTTTCTGTTCAAAAGAATTAGCATCTTCACTCTACGTGGATCTAAACAGTTTCTCTTGGAGTCACAGATGAATCCTGCAGTGCTGAAAAATCTCTCACTGCAAACTGTTGAAGCTGGGACACACAAGTATTTTTTTGAAAGTGCCTGAAGTGGTTCGCAGTGATCTCTTCTTCTCCAGTATTCAGTGACACAACAATCATATTCTCACTAAAATACTGCTTGAATTCTTCTGTCATAGAATGATGACCACCTTTGTCACTATTAATTTTAGAATGTGCAAACAGGTTGGAATATTGGGACCAAATTGTTTCCTGGTGTACTTGCTTGCACCTGATTTTAATCACATTTGCTTGAAGATGATAGAAAAAAAAAAATTAGTGTTAACATAAAAATAAATTAATTTGCAAAATACATTACTTTTAAAATTTTATAACATTGATCTAACCAAATGCTCAGAACTTTGTAGAGTTGATGCTTCTTCCAACAATCTTTGTTTAGCAGCATCTGCCTTTGCCTTATCTTTAAAAGGTGATTCTTTAAAGCGTAGATCCAACAGTGTTGCAGACGTCAGAATGTCATTGTTTTCATAATCCTTAAATCTTATTTTTATGGAAGAGTAATAGTCATTTTTCAGTCCCTGCAAAGCAGAACCAACTGGAGCAGGTTTTTGTAGCTCAGATTCAATGACATTGATAAGAGGAATAACCTGAAATACAAACCAAACCAGTAACACTCACTGGATGACATTACAAGTACATTACAAAACAATGCATAACATTTATTTAACACTAACCTCTGCAGCAGTCACATGATCCGAGCTGATGTGGTTTGTCGCTGAATTGAATACATGGTTTGTCACGGAATAAAATACATCAAGAATAGGGATGATGTTTTCGATCAAAGCCCATTGACAGTTGGACAATTCTGGTATGTTTAGCCCTGCACTAGCCAATAGAATAGCTCTCTTCTGCTCATAAAGCCTCTTGAGCATGTGCAATGTGGTGTTCCATCTTGTTGGTTCCTCTTGGATTAGTCTATGCTGTGCTACTCCTGTAGTAATTTGACAAGTCTTCAGCACTTTAGTGGCACGTGCAGAGTGCATGAAGTGACCCACTAATTTCCTGCATGAAGAAACTAAGCTGTTGATTATTTTGTTGCTCAAGAAACCTTCCTTGAGCACCAGCTGCAAGGTATGTGCTAGGCATGCAGTGTGGTTAAAAGGTGACAATTCTAAGCCAGCAACAATGTTTCGGGCATTATCTCGTACAAAAGCCACAACTTTTTTCCTAGTCCCCATTTATGCAAAACAGAAGTGAGAAATTCAGAAATGTTTTCAGCTGTATGGCTCACTTCGGGGAAAGGCACAACATCAAGACAAAGGTGCTGGAAGACAAAGTCCTTATTCACATAGTGGGCAGTCACACTTAAAAAAATCTGTATTTGCCACACAAGTCCATAGGTCTGTGGTTATTGTAACAAATTCTGTCTCAAGTAGCTGATTTTCAACATTTTTGACAGCAGAATTATACATAGTTGGAATAATTACATTGCCCAGTGTTTTTCAAGAAGGCATTGTGAAGCGAGGCTCAAGGTGATTCATTAGTTCTGTAAAACCTCTGCTTTCGACTATGTTGAGTGGCTGGCCTTCCACATAAACCATTTTTGCAATAAGATGTGTGATTGTCGACTGTCTTTTGTCATCATGTTCAAATCTACTGGTTTTATCAATGACTTGTGTTAATGTCTGCTGCATTACAGACTTGTGATACTTAGGCCCCTTTTTGTGGCTGCCCATTTCTGAAGTGGCAAATGTAGACGTACTTGCCACGTTTGTTAAATGGGAGTCACCCCGACTTGAAATAACCTCAGTTACAGATGTGGAGACCACGCGCGAACAAAGAGTTATTGACATATCTTGCACAGATTCTACTTTAAGTCTCTTTGGATGTTGTGTTTTCACATGCTTGTGCAGATTTGACATTGATTTACAAGATCCTCGGGATATACAACTTTTGCAATAATTGCAAAATGCGTACTTATTGTCCATGACGCCAACGCTAAAATGTTCCCAAACGGATGACATTTTAATAATTTCAGACTTAAATCCTTAAAACCTGCTAGTCACACGCTAAACATTATTCACAAATCACATTTAAAAGTACTCACAAAATACTAGCGCGTACTCTACTCTCTGTTTGTTTACGGGTTTTTTCTGTTATATAATCCAACAGAGTTGGAAATACACAAAAATGCCATATTTAGAAGTTGTGCACATAGAACAATTAGAACGATTCAAAGCTAAAAATCTATACATAAACACCAGTCATTTTGTTATGCTCGATGCTGAGTGTAGTATCTTCTCGGTATATATTTATCTATGACATTGCCACCACGAGAATGTTTACTTTTCGGCTTGTTTAACTGATAGAATTTATTAAACCAAATACTGTATTTAATTAAATTCCGTCCTAAAAAAACCATTTTTGCAAACATTGGTGCTTAATAAATTGACGTTTATTTGCTGTCAATGACAATAGTAATTCACTGCAAGGAAGTATAGTGGCCAAGAAAAAAATTTCTTGTTGCAGGTGAATTAGCCTATATAATAGTTTTGGCATGAATGCAATTTTTGTTTGTTCGGATAAGTTTCTCGTTATAGTTATTTTTGTAACTACAGATCTTTTATCGTAACTAGATTAATTCATAATATTTCGTACTAAGTATATCATCATGTCAAAATATTAGTAAATTTATTGCTGTGTAGAAACAAGAACCGAGTAGTAGTTGTTAACATAAAACCGGTTCCAAGTCAAACCTCAAGAACCGGCATAAATTGGAACCGAAGAACCGAACAGACCCATCCCTACCAGGAACTTATCGAGGTCCTCTTTGATTCCATACCACGACGTTTAGGGGCTCTAATTGCAGCTTGTGGGGGCTTCACACCATACTGAAATCTCAAGGACAGAGATTATGTACAGTTCTGTAATCCTCACCAATAATTGTGTAGTATTGTGATGTACCTAATCTGTGGTATAAAGTTCATTTCAATCACATATATCCTTCTTGGTGTTGCATTTTTCCTAAACGTTAGTGTATATTGAATAGTACTTGCAACGATATTCTTTCGACCATGCTACCAATCAATTTATGAATCATTCTCGTGGCATAAACTTTCATTTAGGTTTTTATAGTCAACAACGTGATCACCCCACAAATAGTTAAGTTACCCATTCGTATGTGAAGTAAATGAGAGATAATGCTGTATAACAAATGGAAAATTGTAAAACTAAATGTTTGTAAGAGTTTTTATGGTAAAAGAATCTCGCACTCTAGTTTAAGATACACATACACACGTAATTTTGTCAATATTGCAAATACGGGAATTATTACAGAGTTTTATGAATAAACATAATTTCTCCGTACTTTGCATCATTTCGCATTTGCGAAAAATTTCTACGTCCTACTTATAACCCACTGACTATATTGTTCAGAACCTGCCTATGCTGATATTCTGTTCCTTCCCATTATTATTAACCATTTGTTTGTAGCATGCCACTACAAACTTAATGAAAAAACAAAACTTTCACAAAGCAAGTAAACAGCACCAGAAGATAACCCGTACATCACTAAAGAAAAGAACAAGTACAGTGAAACCTTATTGTTGAGTTCCTGTTTATGTCGATTTCCCGTATCAGTCAATTTTTTTGGATGGTCCCAACAAATATCCTATATAAACAATGTTAAAAAAAACCTTCATGCTACGACCATTAAATCATTTAATTTACCCGCACCCATAGATCAGACATTGTCTCCGAAAACCAAAATGTATTCAGAACAATTGTTTATCTGTGAAATAACTTTCTTAAAGCTGGTACTACCAAAATTCGGTAGCGCCAAGAGCAGGTAAACAGACATGCCCTAACCTCAAATGCTAGTGTACACAACTAGTTGTCGTGAAATTTTGCAATTGTTAACAACTATGTAATTGATTTTCGATAATTCAATCACTATTTGTTTTAAATTACTCACGTCAAAAAACAGGTAAAACATAATAATTGCAGGCACTTCTTTGTTTCAAGTCAGCACATGAAAATTCTTGCAAATAAAACATGTATGCATAATGGATGTGGTGCGGACCAGAACCAAACATTAATTATGGACAGAACAGATTTGAACTTTACTCTGGTTCCACAAAGGAAACGTAATAATTTCTAGGTCAGTATGGTAAATAACCATGTAAATTACAAGCATTAAATGGGCACAGTATGATTTCACAGACTAATTCTGTTAAGACAAAATTACGCCAGCAACTTTTTTTTAAGAGTACTGCAGTGATATTACCTGTCACACAAGATGGCAAGTGTCGTCAACTTAGCAGACTTTTGGTTTAATTTGGCGAAATTTAAAAACATTTAGCAGACAAATACACATTTTAGTGAGCAACAGAATTTTTAGCGGAGTTAAATATAATTAAAAAAAAAAAAAATGGATTTTTACATGTCAAACTCAAAAAACTGTGTTAAATTTGTCTCCAAAATAGAATAAAAAATATAAAATACAGCATTATTATGATGAAATTACGAACTTTATTACTGTACTTTAAATATAATTTTTAGTACGTTTCTTTTCTAAATCATTGTTTTTAATCACTTTTGTTTGATTTTTGCCATTTTTTCTACATTCTGCAGAAATTTANATGGATTTTTACATGTCAAACTCAAAAAACTGTGTTAAATTTGTCTCCAAAATAGAATAAAAAATATAAAATACAGCATTATTATGATGAAATTACGAACTTTATTACTGTACTTTAAATATAATTTTTAGTAAGTTTCTTTTCTAAATCATTGTTTTTAATCACTTTTGTTTGATTTTTGCCATTTTTTCTACATTCTGCAGAAATTTAGTGAATTTTATGTAAACATTCGACGGATTTTTGAAATTGGAGTTGAGGTTATGTTTCACTTTTTGAGGAGGAGAGTGGTCCACATGTTGAGTTTTCCAGCATGCTGAGTTTTTTTCAGTAGGTCCCATGAAACCTCTATTATTCGTTTTTCATGAGGGAAAACTCAGCATGCGGGAAAACTCAACATGTGGACCTCTCTCCTCAAAAAGTAAAACCTAACCTCAAAAAAAATATTTATTTTCATCCTTGGGTATACTGAGTTGATTGCCTGTAATGAACAGTGGGCATATCTTAAATACTGGATGAAAAAACATATCTCAATCATTCAATATAAGTATTGTATTATAAAATATTGAAATGCACTTAATTTCGAAAATCCGCTGAATGTTTGAATAAAATTCACTAAATTTCTGCCAAATGTAAAAAAAGTGGCAAAAATCAAACAAATTTTTATTAAAAACAATGATTTAAAATAGAAACGTGCTAAAAATTGTTGAGTTTGACATGTACAAATCCAATTTTTTTAAATTATATTTTAATTCGCTAAAAATTCTGTTGCCCGCAAAATGGTTTTAAACTTCGCCAAATGAAACATCACTCACCATCTTGTGTGACAGTTGATATCACTGCATTACTCTTAAAAAAAGTTACTAGCGTAATTTTATCTTAACAGAATTAATCTGTGAAAATATACTGTTCCCTTTTAATGCTTGTAATTTAACATGGTTATTTACCATAGTGACCTAAAAATTATTAGTTTCCATTGTGGAACGAGAGTAAAGTTCAAATCCGTTTCGTCCATTATGAATGTCTGGTTCTGGTCCGTACCACATCCATTATACATACGTGTTTTATTTGCGCGAATATTTGTTTGCTGACTTGAAAGAAAGAAATGCCTGCAATTACTATCGTTTACCTGTTTTTTGACGTAATTTAAAAACAAATAATGATTGAATTATCAAAAATAAATTACGTGGTTTTTAACAATTGCAACGTTTCACGACAACTAGTTGTGTATACTAGCATTTGAGGTTAGGGAGTGTCTGTTTACCTGCTCTTGGCACTACTGAATTGTGGTAGTACCAGTTTTAAGATAGTTTTTCATAGATAAACAATAATTCCGAATATATTTTGGTTTTCGGACAGAATATCTGATCAATGGATGTGGGTAAATTAATGATTTAAGGGCATAGCATGCAGATTTTTTTAAACATTGTTTATATAGGATATTTGTTGGGACCATCCAAAAAAAATCGACTGATACAGGAAAACGACATAAACGGGAACGCAACAACGAGATTTCACTGTACATCAATTGAATGACTTTTGCATAGGAGTAAAGAGTAACAAATTTTTTTCCTTCTTAAACTGAAGTTATGAAGTATACTCCATTCATGATCACTTCCAACTTTTATGAAGCCCTGCTAAAGTTCTCCTTTCAGGATATTCGTCCACCTCATGCAAACAAAGATTAACCGAATCTAGAAAATTCCTGTTTCTCTCTCTACTCCTTCTCGCTACCCCAGCGACACGATACTGGCACTGTTTTGGGTATATAAGAGACATGCAGCCCCGAGTTTGAAACTCATTCTTGCACTGATTTACTAACTTGCTCATCACGATGACGTGCCACGAGCGCTGTCATATACATATAGAGGCCTCAGCCTCTGGTGCTCCCCTGGTGTAATGTAGCGTCGACCACCACATCTCATTTTTGCCTCTGTACCGTTCCTATACACAAGTGAGTCAACTTCTTGCAGCCTGGGAGGTTTCCTCCTCAATACTGCCAGCTCCAGTACCTCACTCGCCACATCTCTAGCGGGTATTTATTCTTATGCACGCCCTCCAGACTAGGCAGTTCAATGGCAGTCTGACCGGAGTATCACCTGCAACTCTCGCTATCTCGCCATACTAGCCGTACCGCTTGCCTTCAGCAGTAACAGTATAACTTAGCCGTAGTACGTTACTATTGTCAGGACATGTGTTTTCAACATATCAGGCAGAAGCTCTTGTCGCGGAGCCTTCTCCTTTCGCTTTGAGTTTGGCCATGGACCTCATCCATGCCGGGCTTGGTTTTACCAGGGTCACTCTCACTTTCTCTTCTACCGTTCTCTTGTCGTCATGTGGCAAACAGCTTGGCAAACTTGGTCCTTCCTTCATCTGACATTAACGGGCACAGGTCTGAGATATATGTATTTGTAACTTCCTACTGACGGAATAAAACATATCTACCAAGTAACCTCTTTTGGTCCGATCTTTCTCTTTCACTTTAACCTCCCTTACCCACTTTGCTTATGTGTGCATATCCTATCCAATCATCTACTTTTAGGTGCATGCACCACCACAGCGATAGAGTATCGAATCAAAAGTCCCCACTGAAGAGCCCTCCCACATTTTGTCAAAGTTTGGTTAGCTGGTTGCTGGCGGTAATGCAGCCCTCCTGGCCACACTTTGGCAGGGGGCGAGAGAACCCTTCTCTGAGGCTCCTGAAACTTAGGGAGAACAAACACGTTGAGACATCACGACTCACAGGCTACAAGCTGGTAATGCAGCTTACTTGAGAGCCGTGGAGTTCTTCAGTGGGAAACGCTGTCAAACGAGAGTGGCAGTTGAGGTCAGTAGCAGGTAGCGCCGCTCACTCAACTTCCCACCAAGCGGAATCAGGAGGCCCTTCTCCACAAACCGCTATAGGCCCGAGCACTGTCCTTCATCAAGCACAATCTCCTGCGCCGAACAAGCATTATGACTCCAGCAGGGGTCTACCCCAAGGAACCGTCCCCAGGAATAGTAGTTTCTTTCCTGGACGGACCACGCCATATCTGTCCTCCCCCGCGCTGTGACGTAAATTTGAACAATAATTACGGTTGTGCCTGCGCCTCCAGTACACCCACTAAATCCTCTAAATAGTAATAACCTATTTTCTTTTGTTTAATCCTCAGAGATTTAACGTAAAATTACTGTAAGTGCCTAGCTGTGTACCCACAGCTAGTTTGCTAATGCCATGCCACCAAGAGGGCCAGAAAAAGGCTGCCAAGATCACTAGTACCTAGATTATACGATCTGGTGAACCAGAGCCTAACGCCTCCAGGAAGTACACGGTAGAGTGCCAAGAAGCTGCCATCTTGCGACAATCCACATGCGTCCAGGAGTACAGCTGGAATTCCCTGCGGCACCAACATCTCAAGACACCTGGTACAATCTTCCGAAACCAGTGTCATCTCTTCCTGCCACGCTCCCGAAACGGGCGTTACCTGCAATTAAACAGCCTACGGGTGCTCCAGTAGCCAGGCAACTCTCACTTAACACCACTCGGCTTGCTACCGCAAATATTGTGCCTGTAGGACCTATTCCAGGACAGCCCTCCGCCCGGCTCCACCATCCTCAGTCCGAGAGGTTATCGAGCTGCCAGCCCGGGCATCAGGATTCCAAAAATAATACGGTAATAAACCTCGTTAAGGAGACATAGTTTCCCTGGTCTCTAGAGGGATACTGGGGCCTCTTCATTTTCATTGTCACCACGTTGAGAGTTGATAAGGTGTCAACGAGCCATCAACTCCGTTGTAGAACACTGCGAAAACAGGGGCTCCCCTTATCGGAGATCTGATATGAGAAATACAGTGTGCCAAACGGGTGTATTGCTGGAAATAAGAGGAAGCAGCTCGGCAGAGGGGAACTACAACTAGCGGAAGTTGCAATGTGCATTATGATTTCTTGTGGCACGTCCCATGAGCCATTTCCCCACTACCTCCCACACCACCAAAGAAGCCAGTAACTGACCAATGGCCCTCAGTCACACATTGAGTAGTCGGCCAACCAGATATAACGTCAACCTACACTCCTACTTGTAATCAAACTAGGCCTGCACCTCCCAGTGCACCTCCACGTGTGCAATGGCCGCATAACAGAATTTCCCAAGACAACCTGCCACACTCCCAGGAAAAATCCAGTCAAGTTGATGATGCCTATTTCCCAGCCGTCTTGGGTAGAAAAGGCTCCGAGGCCGGCCAACACCGCTAACTCTTGCTAAAGAGAGGCATCAATAATACACAAGATGAAATGAAAAGTTGAAATGATGACAAACATCCAAGAAGTGATTAACAGTGTACTGAATGTTCCTAAGGGGATGGCTCATGAAATGACATTTACTAAAATATTATTAAAAATATAAACTAAAAAAAAAACCAGCTTTTGGTGCATGGTTATGTTTCTTACGTTTAAATAAAATACTCTATAAATAACTGATGATTTGAGTAGCTGCAGATGTCATACGTACGTGAAATCCCGTACCTACGAGTACAGCCTATCAAGAGAATTCCGAACTTACAGCAGTTTTTTAACACGCCGTTATACAAGAGGGTTATTCGGAAAGTAAGGTCCGAATCGCCATACCTAATCAAATGTCGCGCGAACATTGTAACGCTCATGCGCACCGACTCCTGGCATGCCTTGCTCGTCAAACGACGCCATTTGCATTGGTATTGTTGCAGTGTGCTGTTTAGTGTCAGTTCAAAATGTTTAAAACAATTGATCAGCCTGCCGACTGTGAAATACGGTCAGTGATTCCGTTTTTGACAGCAAGGAACGTTTCAGCAGCATAAGTTCATCGATAGATAAGTCAAGTGTATGGCCCCAATGCGATGAGTGACAGCAAAATGCGTAAGTGGTTGAGAGTTTTCAAGGACGGACGGGAAAATGTCCATGATGAACCGCGATCAGATCAACCATCAGTGATCGCAGAAAATTTGGTCAAAGCCGTGGACAAAAAGATTCGTGAAGACCGGCGATTCACAATTTCAACTTTAGCATTGGAATTTCCGAATGTGGGTAGAACAACTTTGCACAAAATTGTCTCCGAAAATTTGCAATTTCACAAATTGTGCGCATGTTGGGTTCCCAGGCTGCTTACTGAGGAACACCAAATGAAAAGAATGGCTTGTGCTCTTGATTTTTTTGGACAGATATCATAAGGAAGGTGATCATTTTTTAGAGAAGATGTCACAGGGGATGAGACGTAGGTTCCTCACATGACCCCAGATGCCGAGGCGAAAGAAGCAGTTTCATACTGGTTATCCTCACAGGCGGCAGACGTCTATGACTTAGGCATACAAAAGCTTGTAGAACGTTATGACAAATGTTTAAACAAATATGGAAACTATGTAGAAAAATAGAGAAACATGTAAAAAATTAAATAAAAAAAGTTTTTTGAAAAAAATCTACGATGGTTTATGTTTTATAAGAAATCGGACCTTACTTTCCGAATAACCCTCGTAGTACTATACTACCAAGGTTAAATTATCTGGTCACTGCAATTGAGGGTTTATTTTGTATATCCGTTTTTACAAGTGATTCAAATGCATTTTAATGAATTGCATTTGCCTTCTCTAACAATTGTGGTGAATTACAATTGCTTAAATTGTGTAGAAAAATGTGCATTTATTAGAGTTAATCTCGTAAAACGTGTATAGGCCGCACTCCAAGAAGAGTGGCAATGGTGCAGTGTACTGTGTAGTAGATATTATAACGCCGCACCCTTTGTCCGACTTGTAGGCAACAACGACCACGCGCTCGTGCTGGCATCCTTTATCTGCACCATACTGTAATAGTGTATTTACCGGTTGCGCTCTGCCTTACTTTGTGCATTGGTGCATACTTTTAGTTTGTTGATTACTTGTGAAATTGTATGCCTATTGTGGTTTTAAATGGCAAGTTCAAGTCGACTTAAGGCAATAGATATTGCCACAAAATTTGAGATTATTCAGGAATGCAAAAAGAGTAGCTGCAGTAAAAGTGAAATAGGCAGGTGGTACGATTTAAAGCAGCATTGGAGGCTTAACGCTTCTGTTGCTGATTTGGCAGTATTCCAGCGCGTGCAAAATGTCCCAAACAAAAAGAAGCACACAACCATTGACACCTTCTTTCAGAAGTAAAAGTTTGGTTTTTCAGTGTTATTAATTTTTCTTTTTTAGTACAGTACCTAAATTGAAGTGTGTATTCGGTGCAAAATAAAAGCTGCTATATTCAGTACATCAACATGTCTGCATTTCCATGCAATTTTCATGAAATAAGATAAACTTCCCGATTTGTATTTTAACGTGTTATGGTACATTTTATGCACTTGCGTTAAAACTTTTTAATGAAGCCAAAAAATAGTGCAGCTACAACTTCGAAATTGGCAAAATTGACAACATGAATATTATCGCTTGACCTATGGTGTTTATTTTTTCCTTCTGGTGAAAAATACTTAAGAGTTATCACTTTGTACATATAAGTGTAAAATCTGCTAAAATTGATTCTCCTGCTATTTAATGTACTCCCAATAAGTTTACATAAGAAAAGTAAGCACACAATGATGGAATGGTACTTTTAGGACATCATGCACATGAAAAACATTTTCATGACCTCCAACATAGCAAAAAATGGCTTTTTCTGAATGCTGTATCTCCAAATATATGAATAGGATACATACATATAAAACTACAATAAAGGTATGCATTGGACTTTGCCAGCGAGCCACAGCTAATAAAATTACAGGGTCACTGCTTAAATACAGTGGGTGGCGGCGTCTGTAGTATGTCACGGAGTGCGAACATACCCCTCACTGGGCGACCACTTCAATTATAGACTACGGATGTAAAATGCAAGCTGCGACTGTTTAGCAGCTAGTCTGCGCACCAATGGGCTGAGCCCGACGGAGAGAAGGCAACTTACCGCACTGGCGTCTGAAGGAGGTGGATCCTGCGGATCACCCTGGTTCTGGCTCAGCTTGATGAGCTTCTCCTGGGTCCTCGAGATCTTCCTGTCCTTGCTCGCTGCACGGCCAAGCCCAACACAACATGGTCACTTCCTTCCTCTAAGCTACTCTACCCACAACTATCACATCTCAGTACACACTGCACATCATGATGCATCTCCCTTCACAGCAGACCACAAACTACATTCTTTGTGTCCAAATTGCAATCATTTGTAATAAAATTTTTTTAAAAATCACGAATTGTAATAACAGATGCAAACAGACTGCCAACTTTTACAGTAAAACCATAATACAAAACTGCTTAAGAAGAAACTCTTGTTTGTGCAACACACGTTTGCCATACTTTGAAATAAACATTTTAAAATGATACACAGAGTATGTAGTACAAAAATTGGTTAATGTTTATTGAGAAGTGGTTTTAATCCAACAAAATTGTGATTTCATCATCCATCTTCATAAATTCACTCTCTACTGAAGCAAATGAGGACACAAAGGTACCAACTTACCTCCTCTGGTTCTCTCTTTCGCAGGACCTGAGTAGTTGGTCATGTCAGACTCGTAGTCCTCCAGCGTTGCTGCAATGCGGTCCAGAGCAATCTTGTCCGAGTTTCTCATTGCTTCATCCAGGTACTCTTCATCTTCTGAAATCTCATCCGGCTGTGGAGACCGTCCCTTTATCTTCTTCCATCTGTCCACTGCAACAGAACACCACGTCATCTCACACATCCCTGTAGCATCTATACATCCATCATATACAGCATAAGCTGCACATAGACTGGTAATATGTTCTGTGTAGCTGTAACACAGCCAACGCTTCAGTCTCATACATTATTAACCACTGTAAACAGAAGACATTTTAGAATCAACTTGTATTTTCCAAAAAAAAAAAAAAAAAAAAAAANGACGACAGCAGGAATTTAAGAAAACTTGTCTCACAAGAACGTCTACCAAGGATGTTAAAAGAGATGTCAGGATCAGAGAAATGATGCTTCATTCAGCATGAGATTGCTGTAAAGAGGAATGTTAAAGGCTCTGGAGTACACTACAGTTATCTGCCACACAGCTTTGATGAACAGCTGTAGATAAATCCTTACCCTAATGTGCACAAGCTTTCAGCACCATGCACAAACACAAAATTATGAACACAACTGTACATTACCTTATATGTACGTGAACATTTTCATAAGCCCCAGCCACCGAACTGATACAACAGTACTACCTCATTACTCTTATAGCATCAAAAATTAACTATTGTTGGTTTGTACTTGACTACTTTCAACACCAAACTTTGAAAAGAAAAAAACCACTGCTCTGAACTGCATATTTTTGGACGGACACACTGTTGGGCATGTTTCTGGTCTTGTTGGTAATGATGAATTAAAACAACTTCCGTGTTTTAATGTTATACACTAGTGGGAACGCATTTCAGAACACCTTATACAAATACACTTAGAAGCCCCAAAGTTGGTACATAAGGCAGGAGGAGGTACGAGGTACTGATTATAACATCAAGTTCGTGGGACATCCAGAACACAAAATGCAACACATGTTGCTGACACTTTAATGAGGAGTGCAACCACCGTGAGTGGCCACACATGCAGCGATTCCGACACGTAACCTGTTGTACAAATGCTGAATGTCTCTCTGGAATACAGTATCCCAAGTTTGCTGTACTTCTCTACATAGCTGGATGATGGTCGTTTCCAGGGCTGGGCTGGACGTCAGGCGGCCATCCCATCATGTCCCACACATGCTCGATGGGGCAGAGACCCGGAGATATAGCAGGCCAGGGTAGCATGCGTACTCCGTGTAGAACATGCTGTTGCCCTAGTGACACGGGAATGTGCGTTATCATGCTGGAGATAGGTTGTTGCAGTATGTCGAGATACGATCGAATGACAGAATTCACGTTAAGATGTATGATGCCCTCGTCATGCTCCCCTGAAATCAGCGATCAGGAAATTAAGCTTATGACCTCCTATTTCATAATTTAAGGCGTGGAGTCCAGTCTGGTGAGTGTGAATATATGATGGATTGTTCTGCTCACCCACAAGTCTACGAATGCAAAAACCGTTATCACTTTGTCCAATACAGACAAGACTCACAACTAAACACCACTGCTCTCCAATCGCAGCTCCCACACACTCTTTCTCAACACCACCAGAGACGTTCATGATGACAATCAGGTATCAAGGGCGAAAGTGCTAGAGGAACACTAGAATGCAAACCTACCTCCGAAAATTGTTTTTTTTTTCGTGCAGACACACGGAGGTGACAGTGGCTCTGAGTGCACATGCAGTAGCTGTTCTATCGGTCAGGGCAGCCCCAACTATCCTCCGGTCCAGTGCTCGGTGGTGTAGCAAGGTGCCACACTGGCGGCACCAGGCAGCTGTGCAAATCCATCTCCTCCACGACCAACGCACGACTGATACGTCATGCTCCACGTGACTGGCAATTCTGCGGAACGTCTATTCATCCTTTAGTAGTCCCACTGTACTGAGATGCTCAAAGTAATTTAACTGTTAAATTGGCGCTTGCCATAGTCTTCCAGGCATTGTAAGTACACACTGTGATGCACATGCAATGCAATACCACAGTCAATTTTGTCATGTTGACAGACGACCTACGATAAGACAATTGGTCTAATTGCTACAGACCGGTGCAGGCAAGTTGTGCCCTCTACACACAAATAGTTAGTGTTGTAAAACCCGTTTGAATTGGAGAATGTTTACTAGGTGTTCTTCAATGCATTTCCAGCACAGTATTAAAAGTGTGGTGCTTGAATTTTTGGGCACTGAGTAAATTTAGTTCAGTTTCCATTTATGGACCTAAAGAGTAAGAATTAAAATAACAGAAATATTATTTACACTTCTAATTTCACACATCCAAGGCAATGTTAATTTGACATAACGATATAGAGAAAAAAAAGGCAGAAAACTACATTCCAATGGGGGCATTCCTATACTTAACAGGAAAACCCCAATGCACACACAGCACAGTTCAAAGCAAACTATAAAAGAACCCTCTCAAGTCATTTCCTAAGGGTTCAAAGACTACACACATTTTAAGCAGAAAAAGACTGTTGTTACAGGAGTTGGTACAAATGTCAGTGAGGCATCCCCCTTGAGCTGAACTTGAGAGAGTTCTTCAGTGCACGTTCAGCTCCGTCACCTCTATACTCGTCCAGAACAGTCTTAGTCTTAGCGTCCACCTTGACCACCAGCTTCTTGTCCGCTATCTCCATGTCGTGCAGCAGTCTAATTGCTCTGAGGCCGCCATCAGGGCTGCCAAACTCACAGAACCCAAACGCTGCAACACAAACACACACCAGCGGTGCAATAGTATTTGATATGTCAGGGGAAGATTAATTTTTCTAGTGAAAGAAATGTAATTTATTCAGCATTTAGAACAATGTGGCAGTAGTAAATTATGTCTATTTAGGTATTTTTGCTTTTCATAATTTATTATTTCATTTAAGTCATTTGACAATGGCATTGTGCGCAAGCTGTTTCATCATAATTTTTCTTTCAAAATAAACTATTGAAATACAGTTGCTGTTGCAATATCGTGCAAGTAGACAGAATGATAAGGAAGATGTGCTGATGTGACAATGTTCACACTGTCACAGTAGCATGCTGTGCTATAATTAGCTATGACTGCCTCACATAATGCTCCAATTGGTCAGTTTTCAGAGGTGCAATGCAGTTTGCTGTAAATAGATTGGACACGGCCATCACCAATTAATAGAAACATACAAACACTCACCACGAGAAGAAGCTACATGTGAAGTGCAATTGTAACTCACATCGGCCACACCCCCGCGACATATCTTTCTTTTTAACTTAACTGAACTGAAATACTAAATTCTTTCTGCCAGTGTGGGTAAATAAGGGTGACAAGAGGGAATTCAATATTCCTTCTATCTTCACTCATCTGACCGAGCTGAGATAACACTTTGACTGATACCGTCTGGCACAACTAGAGCATTACAATATAAAAACTGGTGAGAACCACCCCACAAGACCACATAACACCAATAGTTAAGGCTGGGAAACAAATGCTTCCTCTAAAGCAAATTCCTTGAATACACATACAATAATTCCACTACAAAGTTATTGATGAAATGTGCCAATGTGTTGCTATAAATTAGTTTTCCTGGTGTTCAAACAATTGGTACCACATGTATACTACAGTAAACACATTTTTTTGGAACAAAAGTAGAAACGTATGACTTGTAAACCATTTGAAATTTTTGGGTGAAGTATTTTGCTTAAACACTGAAAGCTATGGCAAAAACAAAAGAATGAACACATTCTTGTTTATTTTTTTGTTTGCCAAAAGTTCTGTCTGGAAATTATTCCACACAGCAGACCATAGTTCATAAAATACAAGAACTGTTGGCACTGTGAGGGTCTGGAACTTGTATTGAACGTTGTTCTTATGAGAGCATAACTTTTATATTCAGTGACAAAACATGCCAAGAGGAAATACTGCTCCTGCCACTTTAGTAGTGGTTTGATCAAATGACTTGACAACTTCTCACAAATACCACAGTAGCTGTATGAGAAAATTGTCGACCATTGCATGACAGTCACTGCCATATTAGGGAAATTCTCTAAGTTAAATGATGGCCTTGTTGATGTTCTTGCTACAAATGCAGTATGAAACATAACAGTACTGGGGTGTTGTACAACAGCCAGGTCAGTTTAAGTTTTTACTGAGAAACAAAACTAAAAACCATGGAGCACAAACACGAAATGGCATAAAAAGATACTTTCATTTGACCCAATAACATTTTACTAAATCATCAACAGAAGGTGTTTCCCTGCATACATCTTCAGCACCAGAGGTTGATGCTGGTCAAGCATAGAATCTACGAGTGTGCTGGGTTATAACAACTTGTTATTAATTAAACATCTATTGCAAACCCTGTTCTACTTGTACACGTAACACACATAATATTCCGCTAAATAAAAAAATACGACCCTCTAATTTTTTGCATAATAGCACACTGAAAATTTTGATTTTAATATATTAAGAAAAATTATGAAATAAAACCCAACTCAAAGAATTAAGATCGCTCACAATGAACAAAATTTGCGATAAGCTAATATGAGATGGTTACCTAAATCCACAGACAGAGGAAGTTTGCATTATTTTATTTGTCAACCACACAAAAAAGATCAAATTTATTATCTTTAACTGTATCCAAATTTTTGTATTTCAGCTAAACACCTCTTGAAAGTATGTAAGGCAATACCTATCAACTTCTTTTGTCTTGTTTTTGCCAATGGTTCAATCTATTTTATAAACATTAAAAAATCCGTAAATCTGCGACTCTTAACATAAGATGAAGTCAAAACTACAGGAGATGAATTTTTTTACCCGCTGAGCATGACATGGGTTTGAGTAGTGCTCAGCACAAATACTGGAAGTGGCCTGTTACTGAACGAGTGACTGGAAGGTAGTAACACACCTTGCACTCTCTTCCAGGAGATGACGTGGCCGCAGGCAGCGAGGATGTGGCGGATCATGGCATCAGGAGCACGCTCCGTGATGTTGCCCACAAAGACGGTGACGGGCGGGCCACTCGGCTCCTGCTGCTGACGCTTGTTGAATGACGAGTTCTGTCGCGACGACGCGTTCCCGCCTCCTCCCCCGCTGTGGTGGCTGTGGTTGGTGTGCGGCCGGAACTGCCGCATTGGTGGCAAAGGTGGCAGCGGTGGGCCGGGCAGCATCTGCACACGTCCCCAACGTATCCCACACTGCCTCAGGGGCGGCCCTAACTCATCTGTATCAATTGTGTATTCTGCCAAAGTCAGTGTACACATCAGCACCGACTAGCTCTAGCTGACAAGAGATGATGGATGCTGCCATCTTAGCTTAGCTTCCAAGTACTTGCAAAAGATACCAAAGCACTTCTGTGCATTCAAAACCAAATGATTATATTAACTTTCACCTGAACTTTCAGTAAAGATATAAATAATTTAACTAGTTCTACATGCCGCAATAGCAATACTTCTATTCCTACTAAGTAATAATTTATAACAAATATCTATGGAGGTGGAGGAGAGAAGGGTTAGTAAAGAGAGGAGTTAAGGATAAAGGGAGGAAGGAGAGTGTGAAGAAAGGAAGAGACCGAAGGAGGTGAAGGGGAAGAGAAGAGGGGATGGACAGAAGAGGGGAGGGGATGGAGTGAGGGGTTGGAGAAAGGGAGGAAGGAGAGTGTGAAGAAAGGAAGAGAGAGAGGGAGGTGAAGGGGAAGAGAAGACAGGATGGACAGAAGAGGGAAGGTGATGGAGTGAGAGGTTGGAGAAAGGGAGAAGTAGAAGAGAGGAAGGGGAGAGAAGGCAGAAGAGAGGGAGGGATATATGATGGGGAGGGTAGTACATGGAGAGAAGGTTGAAGAGGGAGAGGTGGAAGTGANAGGGAGAGGTGGGAGGGAAGGTTGAAGGAGAGGTGGGAGGGAAGGATGAAGAGGTAGAGGAGGGAAGATGAGGGGAGCATATCTGCCAGCTTTAGGAAATCATAATTAGGAAGATTTTGTAAACACAATTAAATCATTAAATTTTTTAATAAAAACTACACTAAACAATGCACGCTTACCATACATACTACCGCTTAACATGAAAAAGGCCCATTATACTTTACTACACTAATAACATTACTAAAAGCCATAATATGTTAATATTTTATTACCTTTCCACTTTGAGTGGAATGTGAGACGAAGCATCAGAACACAGAAATTTTAAAGCTGTAACTAGCGCCTGTAGCTTTCTCCAAGACATCTGCATTGCGTTGTTAGCTTAATTGTTAAAATCTGCACTAAAATAATGAACTAAAACTATCTTCCTACTTAAGTTAGAGCACTATGGAGTCATACAACTATTATCTATTTTTGCTATGTTGTGTTGTATTCTGCTGTTTATGTTGAAATGGAACACTGTGGTTTTAATGGAGCAGCTGTGGCTTTCTTTAGGAATTCTGCACTCAAATTTTGTTCATAACATAAGCCTGATTTCCTGTATTTCAAAATTGAAATAGATTCTATAGTGTCATTAGACATGGATGATATGAACTGGGTCCTGTCATTTTCACCAAACTGAAAGCACACTTGCATTCTGCATTACTGTGTGGAATGTACAGGATGGACGTTATTCTAGATATTCTATTGTACTTTAAAATGCCATCAACACCACGAATCCTGGATAACTTGGCCCACTTAACATCATCATCATCTCCTATAGCACTACGGGCTGAAATGTCATCTATCTGAAGAGTTGAGAATTGTTTTTCAATTTCATCCATTGCTGCATCCTTTGATTCACATTATTGTGAAGGCAAAATAAAAGTAAACAAATCCACAAAGTAGCAAACAGAAGAAAGGTTGGCAATGTCGAGATTATTCACTCTTGCCGCAGCTGCATTTTTTCAAGACTTCAATTTTTATGGGGAATTTATTAACAATGTAGTCACACACAGTAACAAAATAAAATAAGTCCTGACAGATGCATAGAAAACTACTTTTTCCTTTCCTTCAAGTGTTTTCACAATGTTTGATGATTTACTTCCTATTACTAATTCGGTATTGTCTTTCTGATTCTGAATAGAGTGATAGAGAGTGATAGTTCACTTCAAATAATGAGCACCTTTTCACAGCTTTTGCTATCACAAAATTTTATAGCAATGCTTTTAGAAAATCAAGCAACAGTTCTCACAAAATATGAATGTGTATGGAGATGCTGACTGAAGAATTACATTCAGTTTTTCAAATGTTGGGAGGACACGTAGAAGAAATGCACAAAATGCTTTATTTAAGTCAGAAGAAAGGAACGTAAATAGTTTTTCTTCCCGATTTACAAAAGGATTTGTATTCTTCAGAATAGGAGGAGCATCATTGTTTGCTGATGTCAAAGCAATTCTCTTTTTGCTGTAATCAGTAGCAGAACCCAAATTCTTCCTTTTCTCATTTATGTTTTTTCTGACATATCCCATCAGAGGTTGAACAGGATGATGATTGTAGTTGGGGAATTTTGTAAGAGGTGTGACTCGAAGATTGTTTCTCATTTACAACCTCTCCCAACCCCTCAACAAACTTCTTCCAAGAGAAAGCCATCTTGAACAGACATGCTTGAGTATTTTCTTTGCTTCTATATCATGGAACTATTGAAATTTTTGTAACCTTTCTTTTCTCTTTAAATTTTTTTTCAAATAATAAAAAATGTTTAATAGAATGTCGTCAACTTTTACTGGCAAAGCAGATACAGCCTTTTCTGCAGATAAATTTACCAGGTGACAAATGCAACCAATCACAGGGTGTTTCTCTTTCAACACTGCTGCAACAACACTTTTATGGCCAACCATTACAGCTGCATTAACTGCACAAAAAGCCACGCAGTGTTCAACGGAAATGTTATTGCATTCAAGCTGTGCAACACTAAATTACTTATATTCCATCCAGTAGAATCTCCTTCCAAAGCAGGGGTACAAAGAACAGAGTTCATATTCTCCTGTGTATCATCGTACAACGTCATTACAATGGGATACAACTTTGAATTGGCGTCATTGCTTCCATCAATTGAAACAGATAATGGTGCATTCTGCAAACATTGTACTACACTAGATTTTGCATCAGAAGCCATTTTTAGTAGCAGCAAACCTGCTTGATCTACAGCAGTTAGGGGAATGTTGTGCTCTACCAAAAAAGGAGTAAACAAGCATTCTGCTCGTGTAACGTCCGAATCGGCATTGAAACAGTTCACAGTAAAATCAATGGCAACACGTATTTGTATTCACAAACCAATCCGGTAGCTATCAAAAACTCTACAGAAGAAAAAATGCAACTAACAAACTATAGATATGCAAAAATCGATAATCGCCCTCTGGCAACGTGATCTCTTGGATGCAGGCAAAATCAGTATCGATCTATATCGTCACAACACTACGATTTCCGTTTTTTAATGTAAACTAATAGCAAAAGTAATTTTTTACAGAATCAACTAACGAAAAATTGGAAGAATTTGCGTATTTCCGGAAAACAATATATGGCAGCTTTTTTCGGAAGACTTCCGGAAAAATTGGAAAGGTTGGCAGGTATGGTGGAGGGAGAAGAGGGAGGGAAGGGAAGAACAGATCAGGGAGTGGAGTGATGGTTGAAGAGGGAGGGGAGTGATATGGTAAGGGAGGAAGAGGAGGGAGGAAAGGGTAAGAGGGGAAGAGCTGGGGGACAAAGGGAGGAGATAAGAGGAAAGTGGTAGACGAGGGGTGGGGAGGAGGGAAAGTAACGAGAGAAGAGAGAGTAAATGGGCAGGAGGAAAGAAAGAGCAATTGAAGGTGGGTAAAAGGGGGAAGGAGGATAAGGTGGTGGTATCTGGTGGTGGTGAAGGTGGTGATAATCCAAGGACTGGTGTAACCCCCCTTGGCAAGAGCATGGTGATGGAAACCAGGTGCTCTGATGTGCCAAGGATTAAAGCCACAACCCCCTGCAGAGGGGCCAGTAATAATTCCACTATAATATGGAAGGGGCAAAAAAAAATTCACTTTCAGGAACAGTAACAACTCTAGGCCATTCACGGTAAAGTGAGTACTTTTGAATTTGGAATAATAGTCAATAAATATATTTTATTTTATCCTTGGACGTTAACTCCCGAGTGCGGTTTATTACTTACATGGCAATATTTATTTAAAAAGGTTGTCAAATGATAAAAAAATGGGCTGAAAGGAAAAAGTAACTACAGCCTCAAAAGTGCTCAATGTACCGTGAACAGCCTATAACAAGTACATCACAGAAAGTGCTGGCGGCAGGAGAATTTGGTTACCATTTCAGCTATGACAGCAATGGCTCAAAGGTTGTAGCAGCATAAAAGTTATGGATACATATCTAGGAATTTGCAAACAATAGTGAAGTTACATGGCTGGATGCACATGAAAATCAAATAAATCAAACTTACGTGTGGAGGCATTGACATCACTGCAGACATGAGTGGCGGAGCTGAAAAAAAAAATATTGTAGTTAAAACTGTTCTCTCTTTCACTACAAATGTTGGTCACGAAAAACAAGGTTTCCCTTTTTAACACAGGCAGTAGTACTTTGATCATAATGTTTTTTAGTAGTCAATTTAAACAGCAAGTAAGTTTTAGTACAACACTGTTATCTGCAACAGGCTTAGGTAATATAGTAGCAGGACTATTTCCTGTTTATTTCCGGCTTACAACATGTTAGTGTGATTAATTATAAAACTAACACTGTGGTGATTTCTTTATTTATGCATGTATAACTTCAGTATAACACAAAATTTGAATGTGGTTTTGCACAGGAAAAAACTGACGGCCATGATGAAGTGCCTGTTGACATCACAGTATAGTCCATTCATGGTTACTTCCATCTTTTCTGAAGTCCTGCTAAAGTTCTACTTCTAGGATATTCCTCCGCCTCATACAAACATAGCTCTTAACTGTGTGTAGAAAATTACACCAAAGGGACATCGCACCGCATTCATGTGCATGCGTAATAATATTTCCATACCTGCAAAACTAGAAGAAAAAAAATTAGTACAATTTATAAAAAAATAGTACTCTCCTTTTTTTATGCGACAAAAATTTAACAGCTATCCATAAACACATCTGTTATACTTATTTCATGTTGTTTTGGATTTTAAATTTTATTTATTATTGCCATCAATTTAGTGCTTTAGCAACCGGGATGTTTTGCTTCTTCGCATTTTGGAAACATTTTTCGGAACAGATGCCCGGCATAATTTGCTACAGCTACTGGTAAATTATTCTCAACGATGAAGGCAGTAAAGTGACATTCTGCCCTTATTGCACTAAAATCGTCATTCTGCAAACTAAAATTGTTTTTTTTATTTTGCTAGACTTGACTTGGGCTTCAACCGCTTCATTGTTCGTAGGCTTCCCTGAATTTTCATGAACTTTTAAATCACTCGTTCCACCATGCAAAATATTTAACAAAGTAACTCGAGAACAAATGCAGAGTACAGTGGAGCCACCACCAAAATAAATAATTTATTTAGTACCGGTCTATTAAAGTTGTATGTTCATTTTCTAGTGATCTACTAAACAATAGTTAAATATTAGAATAAATCACTTCTTGTTATAAGAAACAACCAAAGCAAACAAAAAAAAAATGGAAAAAATTGAAGTTCCTATGAAAACTTACATAATTCGTAAAATCATACAAGTTGGCAGCTATGTATTTTGCATAAGAACTATTTCTTACTACGAATTAAAAACACCTAATATCTTCCTGTTTTTATTCATATTAACTACAAATGAAATATAATTTATAGATAAAATATTATAAGTAAAAGTTCAATTTAACCAAAAACAAATTAACTTTTATATTAAAACAAGTATAAAATGCTTGTGGTACAAAATATATTTAGGAAAAAACCAAGCCCATAACACACGGGTCGATTTTTCAAAGGTTTGATTCAAAAAGTGTGAAGAAACCACAAATGTGATTTATTTACATGCAGACGTCACTGAAGACTACACGCGCATTTCAAATTTTCATTGGGATTGTAATGTTGAGGCAGCATCACAAACATTAAAGGGTGGCGCATAGTTACACTGTGAAAAAAAAAAAAACAACAGAATGTACTCCGGATACACGCAATGTTCCATGTGAAAAAACAAAGAAAGAAATGGATCTAGACACAATAAGAGCACAGAAACTCTTACCACTCAGTGACAAAATTGTGCATTTTGTGTCTCAAGATAACCTCATCATTAAGAAAATATATTGTTTTCTTATTGTAATAGATTTAGCATACTTTGTAACACACTAATGTTCATTTCAAAGGTTTATTTCCTAGGTAATATCCCTATCATCTGGGACTTTTTAATTTATCCTGCACAAATGGTTTATGGAAAAAAGTAACAAGAAATTTACAAATGGTGCAATTAAAAGTATAAATAAATTAATAAATTAGTTTCTATTTGTTAAATTACAGTAACTATGATTGTGTAAATATTTGGTAGATCAAAACATAAATGTAAAATGACACCTTTTAGTTTCATTTAAGTAAGAAATTTAGTTGCCAAAAGTTTTCTTCCAGAAACATGTTTTCCTTCTTGAGTGACAAACGTCTTACATGGAAGTTGCCGCCAATTTAAGACCGTCTCATCGGCGTTATAAACTTGTTCAGGTGTTAGGCCTAGTTCAGTGATTTTTACATTCAGTTTCTGGATGAATTCAGAAATCTCAGACTCGTCAGCAGACAATTTCTCTCCGCTCATCTGTAGGAATCGAATACCATGGCGCTTTTTGAAATTTTCAAACCAACCATCAATTGAACGAAAGTTGGTTTTTTTGTAATTTCATTATAAAAAAATTGGGCTTTTTGTTTTAAAATGTCTCCTGAAATGGGTGCATGTCTGCTTCTTTGTTGTTTGAACCAGGTGTAAAGAGCATCCTCAACTTGAGGACACTTGCTCATTTTAAGGGTTTTTCATCAACAGACTTCATATAGTTTTCAATTTTTTCTCTATTTTTCAAGATATCATAAACTGTAGCTTGCCCTATGTTATACAAAGTACATATCGACATTGGAGTTTCACCACGGTCATATCTCTTAATAATTTCCCATTTATCACATAGATTTGATGTTTTATGCTTACGTTTTGAACTTGTGTTCGCCATTACAACACTACACTATACAGTATAACAACACTATAATATCACTCTTTAAACAAAAATACTTATTGTAACAATGCACTCACATCTGCGACGAAACTGAATTCGGATGTCTAAACAAGCAACTGAGTAGGCATGCGAAGGGACAGGAGAGTGTTTCCTGTCGCGACAGGAATGGCAAACGGTATGGTAAACAAAGCGCTCAAAATGAAGCTCGGGTGACTCAACTGCCAGGCGCGTCAGACTACCGAGCGTGTCTGATTGTTAAGTGTCGGACTATCGCGAATCAACTGTATTTATGTTTATTAATGTCCCAGTGACCCTAGACGGCTACTGTACACAGTCAGTCAGCAGAGACATATCAGTGTGAGTGTACCAGGGTGTCCACTGAAATTCCATTTTAGTATTCCCTGACTTTTCCCTGTTCTCAAGGCAGAATCTTACTATTTTCCTTGACTATTTTCAGGACCAAAACCTTCAATTCCAAACTTTTCTACTGCTGACAACAATATGCTATCAGTGAAGCAGAATTAAATTACACTGCAACAGACCAAGAAAGCAGGGCAAACATTTTATTTAGAGCATCTCTATTTCTCGCAATTTACGCTAATGGCATCTAACAAGTGCCCATCACAAACACAAAAATAATTTTTTTTGTATATATAGGCCTTATGTTACTTGACAAAAATGCATCATTGCCATGACACAAACTTAAAAATTAAATTTAAAATTGCACTGTACTCACACAACTAACTACTTTTGCGGAGTAGCAAATTATTAATATTTTCCCTGACCCAGGTGAAAATGCCCTCTGCTTTCCTTGTGGGTGGACACCCTACATACACATGACTGTGGAGGATACACCATGGCAGAGCTGACAGTCGACAGTGAAGCAAGCATGGCTAGGGGCAAGGTGTCGAGCACTACTCACCACTGATCTGCATGTACGGCATGCCCATGGTCGGAGGCATGGCGGGTAATCCCGGTACCATGGGCGGCCTCCCAGGGTACGACATCACCATGAACCCAACGCTGCAAGCACACCAACCCAATACAAGTCACAACTCTCACCCACTCCTGCAATGCTCTCTAACATCCTCTGCTTATGCACCACACTACTGCTCTGTCGAGTCTGACAGCCAATATTGAGTGTACCAACACTTATTACTACGGGATAGGCTTCAAACAACAAGCACAGTGGGCTCCAATTGGAGAGGAAATACAATAAAAAATACACCATTTAAGTGAATATCTGAGGTAGGAAATTTATAACCTTTTGAAGTTTTTGCTGTAACGAACTGCTCTCTAACATCCCCATTTTATGCTGCAAGACCAATCATGGAACAGATATTTTATAATAACTTAACTAAACATGTAACACACACACACACAGTATATCAATGGCTTATTTGCAAATGCAAGCTCGGAACCGTGTAGTCTGACAGCATCTGAAACCTTCCTCACCATAAGCATCACTATGTTCATATACCTAGCGACTTTTTGTGGTTCTTTGATTGAATCACTGCCTTACTAGCATTGAGGAAGTGCTGCTAGTATAGGGTCAAATGAACAGTCACAAATTATAAAGCAACAAACTTTGTTTTCAGTAAAATAAAAAACACTACATAGTTAATATGCTACTTCTTAATGTATTACTGCCAATACTACAGTAACAAATTATTTATAAATTATTTCCAAAATAAAAGTTATATTACATTAACTTGATTTGAGAGTTATACTCAAAAACGTAGTCACTACACACACACACCAGGAAGTAAACCAACAACCTTCGTGGTGACAAAGTTCCTGGTTTGTATAGAGGGTACGGTGTGCAAACTGTGAGCGTAAACAACCTTCTCTGATATACATGATGTCCACAAAGTCCCTAACACATTTTAATCTGCAAACTCCCCATGTTTGGACCAGCATGCAGACATCTACAGTCGCTATCGCCCTGGTTATTCTGTCTTTCAAATCATGAACGTTCAACACCTTTGTCTTGTACACAAAGTTTTTAACGTAACCTTAGAGGAATAAATCAATCTCCATCGGGGGCCAAGGAATCAAACCACCACGTCCAATCCACCTTCCCAGAAAGTATTCGTCCAAAGCACTACGCGCTATGACACCCCAGTGAGGTGGTGCTCCTTCCCATTGCAAAATGATCTCGGACTGAAGCTCTTCGATTTGAGGGAACACAAAATTTTCCAGCAGTCCAGGTAAATGACCGCAGGGACTGTCTGTTCAGCGAAAAAGAAGGAGTAGATGATGCGATCATGCATACCACCACACCACCACACATTCAATTTCGGGGAGTCTCTTTCCAATTCATGATGGTAACGCGGGGTCTTGGATCCCCAAATGCGCATGTTATGGTGATTCACTATTCTCAAAATGTGAAAGAAAGCTTCGTCAGAGAACATTATGCATTTAAGGAATCCTTTATTTTCCTCAATTCGCCTCAATTCGCAAACTCCATCTTTTAATTTTGTCATCTGGTTGAATGGCTTGCACAAGCTGAACTTTGTATGCATACAGTTGTAATCTTTTCTGTATAATCTTGTGAACAGTTGAAAAGGCATATACAACTCCTTTGCTTCCTGTCGCACAAATTTCGTAGGACTGCATTTGATTGCATAGTGAACGTGTTCAAAATTTTCGTTACTTGTGCTGGGCCACCCTGAACGAGTCTTATCAAACAAACTCCCTGTTTCTAAAAATCTTTTTTTCCAGTCAAGGATACTGTTTCTAGAAGCCGGATTTTTCCTGTATTGTCTTTTGAAGTTTCTCTGTGTCTGTGTTACAATTTTGTTTCCAGAAACCAGCAAACAGATTGTGCTTTCTCTTGTGGTAACGCAGTTTATGGATTCACTCATAATTGGAAACAAAGAAAACTTTGTGAGGGATTATAGCCATTAATGCCTATATTTTGCTCGTATCTACAACCAGGCTGATTTAAATCACCACTGAAATGTGTCGGGAACTTTGTGGACACCTGTATATTTAATTTGGTATAATAAGACATTCCTCGATATACCTTCTAGCCAGGCAAACTATTGCAAAATGTACAAATGGGTTTAATGAAAGATATTTATACTTTGAAAGCATTACTTGGAATCACAGAAAGTGTGAGCAAAATGAAGTGTGCATGAGCAGGAGTAAGAAAGGATTTATACTGCAGCTCCATACGTTGGTGCCAACCTAACTGGTACTATTACCTGTATCTAAAGCAAGAAGAACATTTACTGGCACACTCATTAGTACTTCATTGCCACTACCTGTGAGACACTGATCTTGTGTGCTGTCTAGCAGTGTCTAGTTAAAGCAGTGACACTATAATTTCACCAGTGAAGGAAATTGAGGAAAGTTTGATGTAGAGCCCTTTACACATTCATGTGCAGGGAAATATTTTTAAAACACATTTCAAGGTTCTAGAAAAATTTTGCAAAATGGAGGAAATTGTAAAAAGAGGGAAATTTATGCTGTCCTATACTGACCTATAAAGTCGAGTAGTGTAAAATAAAAAAGGCGTCTACATTTTATTCAACAATAAGAAAATAACGCTTTAAGCAATGTTTAACAAAATTAACGTTTGTGATATGCGAGATGCATTCAAAATGTATTCCTAACTAGCCTGAAGTACAATTTTTTTCTGAACAATAACATGTTGTAAACACATGCAGTAGTTTCTGGTAATAACATACCAAGTGAGCAAGTGTCTTTACTTTCCTTGATGAGATTTATGCGGAAAAATAATTATTGTTTAAAAGTGATTACACAAATGGCAATGTGACAAACTGATACAGGCCAAAACAGACATCGAATTTTGCTAATTGAAAATAATCGCCAGAACATAACATTTATTGATAATAGGTGCATTTTTACAGACTCAACATTTTTCCTGCAGCCCTTATAGAGTAGTTATCAACTATTTGATACAAACAATCAACAGTAACATGGCAAGGCAAGGATCTTTCTCTCTAACATGCCATTAAAAAACAAAGTATGCACATACACCAACAAGTGCAGTCACAAGCACAGTTGTAAGACCTGACACAACACACATGTTTCACTACAGAGATGTTATAGCAGGTGCACAACTTCTTGGCCGCTCAGTGTCAGTCTATCGGCGGGCAGTACCAGGCCCTGTTGCAACATCTATCAAGGACCTGTCCCGTAACAACACTTCATATTATGTACTGTAGTAACATAAATCACAATTCTACAAATAAAAAAAAACATTTGAATACAGTAGAAACAAAAATTTATAAAGCACACACAATATATATTTGGAAGATTATATCTACTAGGAAACTGCTAAATTTTACATTCGTAGTAAAAACATTGACGCTTACTTCCGCCAGTCATTCAATTTCTTATAACCAAAACCGACACTTCAAAAAAATCTTGCCGTGGAACTTGCTGAAAATGTATAACCTATTTTCTCATGCATAGCTGCCATAAATTTTCGTCTGACTTTTCCCCATATTGTAAAATTCTAACGCCACTTCTCCGAAAACATGTCCTTGTTAAAATCATTAAAGTCTGTAACTAGTTTCCTGAAAAATCTTTTTTCCTAAGTGACAAATATTGCTTTTGACGCAGATGCACGTCAATCACATTGTGCGTTCACTAGCATCACACTCTCTTGCTGTCAAACTGTAAATTTGTTTAAAATTTATACTTTTGCAGATAGTAAAAAAATAAAAAATATTCACTCTACAGATTATAGGTCAACCTTGTTTGTTAACCATGACGCGTGGCGGGTACCGGGGATAGGAATTGCGCTGTATTCACACCCTGAGAAATAATCCCCGGGGATGTCCCGAGATATAAGAATACGCTGGGATGTACCGCAGCCAAAGGAAACCGGGAAAGTCCCGAAAATTAGCTGATATAAGCCCTCGGCGAGGGAAACAGGGTAACCCCCGGGCCGAGATACTGCCGACACAGCTGCCGGGAACCCCCGAGATGCTTGCTACACCCCGCCCTCCATCCCTAGTTTGAGCGCGAGAGTCGCTGACGAGACCGAAATCCTATACAAAAAAACGTGTGAGTTATGCCAGGGAAGTCCCTGTTTCTGTCGACACAAATTGCTGACAGCCAATTTGAATATATCGGGAGACGGGTTAAATTCGTGAGCAGCGAAGGTTCGTGGTCATTCAGTCGTGAGAAGTCATTCAATGGTCGTCGGGCAGTTGTGATCATTCAGTTGTCGTCAGTCGTGGGCGAGACAGAGAACGGAGTTAGGCGAGAGGCAGTAGTATCACCGGGCCGGAGTTCGGGGCCGGCCCAGGCATTCAGTCGTGGTGATTCAGTCGCGACGCGAGCGAGCATTCAGTTGTCGTCGGTCATGAGCAGTCGTTCGAGAGGAGTTGTTCCGCCGTGAAGCAAGACAGAGAAGGCAGTTAGGCTAGAGGCAGTCATATCAACGGGCCGGAGTTTGGGACCGGCCCAGGCAATCAGCAGTAATCAGTTGTTCGCAGTCAGTTGTTCAACCGAGACGGGAGTTGTTCGGCAGTACAGCCGAGGAGACGAGATAGATGTAACCGAAACGGGAGAAGCCATTCGTGTAACGAGAACAATGCAGAGAATATGAGAAAATTCCCGCAAATGAGTGGTAGCCCCAGTCCGAATGGCGCCATTCCCCGAGAAGGCGAGTCTTGAGCCGAAACTTTATGTGTAAATTCCCGAGACAAACCGAGTAGAAGTACCAAGAACTTATGAGTTCATTTCCGAAACGTAGTGGCAGTTTCCGCGGTTAGGAATGCAGACAGAAACGCGACGGCCGGAAGAAAGACGAGGAGGAAGCAGTCTCCAACCAGAACGCCAGCCGGGATCGCAAGGAAAGTGCAAGTCACGGGAGAACCCTAATCCCGGGCTTCATTGAGAGACCGCCAAAGCCGCAGGAAACAGCCAACTTCGTACAGCACGTCAACGAGAGCCAGTCCGAGGGCCACCCAACTCACCATGCCTCAGCTACCAACGAAGACAACTCACCAAAAGCCGCAGTCACAGATAAGTAGAGAAACGTCTCCCTTCAACAAACCTTCCCCGATGCATAGTATTCAGCCCACCAGCCCTCCAGGCTTACGACTAGAGGGGGGCTCAGTCTCGCCAGTGTGTGTAATAACTATGTGACCTTCTGATCAATAAAATCCTGGTGTGTTAAATAACGGAGAATACGAGTATTTGTTTACCCCTAAAGCAGCATCCTCAGGTGCCCTTAGTCTGCACCAATAAAATTTAACTATTATGAACTACTGGCCACCCCCTGTATAACTAAGGTGGCCGAGTAGCGACAACCACTTCCCTTTTACAACTAATTGTGCTAGAACAAGGTTCACTTATAACCATAACTTCAACAAAAACTTGACATGCAAGCAAATGGAAAACAGCGAGAATCGTTGAAAGCCTTTCGCAGTACTGGCCACTGGGCTACGAACTAGAGCACAAGAGGCAGCTGTTGTGCTACACATTATCTGAGTAGACTAATCACGAGTCAAGACTTTGTTATCGTCTGCTTATAAAGCAAGGTGGAAACATTTAGATATATATGTACCTACGAAATATGGAAGAACTAATACTATTCTTTATATTCGAAAAATGCTTGTGAGCTTATGCATATTCCGTAACAGTGTAAATCACAAACGGATAAAGATATAGACACCTATTTGTTCAGCAAAATGAGCCTCGTGCAAAAAATGACTGAATTTTAATTAAATCTTTCACAATTTTTTTTGCAAATTACAAACGACTCAGCAGCATTGCATTAAAAAATTACAGAAAAAAAAAACACTTTATTTTAAAAATGAATAGAGGTAAGATACCAAAGCAAGCATCAAGTAAGTCCCTTTCTCAAATCCACTAGCAATAAAACTATCAAAATTACTGTGGAACATTTAATTTAATTTGAAGAAAGTTGATGCTAGTAACAATAAACACATTTTCAGAATTTATTACTTTACTTTGATAATTAGAAAAGGAAGAAAGAGATAAGTACGCCCTCGTGTACAATTTAACTTGTTATAAGAAGAGACATTACAATTAAATACACCTCCCTTAAAATCTGTATTTTAAGGGGGAAAGTGAGAATTACGTTGCCTAGTTTAAAATTGATAGATAAATAAACTTTGACATGCTCACTGATGTAATTTCACGACTCTGCTGAAGAAAAGTTATTACACCTTCTTCAAACAGTAATAATGTGCCACAATACCTTATTTGTAAGGTTATTTGGTTTATAGGCTATTCGGTGATACAAATTTGTTGGGTTCTTTATGCACCAGCATCATGAACACACATTTTATCTACCACTGGGGCAAGTCGTTAAAGCCATTGGTATAACTACGAAGTTCCACGAATGAAGTAAACTATTTCTCAAAATTTAGAATTACTAAAATTTCATTTTACCACGGTGCAGCACTTCCAACAAGCGTGCAAGGCTGGATATATACAACAGTGTCAGCTGATGGCATTGCTCAGATAATACTGCTAAAAACTTGCATCTTGAAAAACTTAAAAAAAATCTAACTAACGAGTGCCAAGACCTCATCATAACATGTCTCACGTCTTTCCTGACACTTTATGAATTCTTGGTGCTAATATCTGCTTCCTAAACCTTATGATGGCTCTGCAAAAAGAAAAATTTAAATTGCTTTGGGAATTAGAAATATTTAAGCCATTTTAAAAGCAACCAAAAATGCCACCTTGAGCAAAGACATCACGAAAGGGATACACGAAAGACATCATAAGCTAAAACATACTTCCTTGGCAAGATTATTAATAAAACCATTAAGAAGACAATAAAATTACAAGTTAAAACTGATAATTAAATGGGTAGGTGTAGGAGACATTATATTAAGTTCATTCAAAGTTCAAACAGAGGACAATACTTAATTAAAATTTACTGTGGCGCCAGCTAGTGGGAGGCGCGCCGCTGACCGACTGTCCTTGAACGGACAAGAAGTTCTCTTCTGGGTATAGCTAGACGAGATCATGTTTCTCTGCAACATTTGCTCTAAGCTGTTTCCCTGGTAGGTATCCAATTTGCATACAACAATTGTATATTACAGTCCGACACAATGATCTACTCTGGAATATACTTGCGACGCTAGCTCCCGTCACACAAGACATTTTCTTTGGTTCCATCTCGACGCGATGGCATACTCTTTGCTCGGCTCAGATCCCCTCTTCTTTCCTCTCCTGTTCACCTTCCCTCCATTTCCCCTCCACTTGTGCATCATAACTTTTTATACGATTCAGATAGTTTATTTAAGTCGTTGCAAGGCTGACACTCCTATTCTACACCCTGCCGTCACCTGAAGAATTCTACTATGATTTAACAATAGTACTTGTCCTGTAGGACGTGAAGCTGTGATGGGGCTGCCATTAACTTAGTGTGGTCGCCTGAGCCGCCGAGCATTAGGGCAAATTAAATGGTGAGTCGTGGACAAAAGTTTTGGATGTTAGTTGGGCTGTTTTAAATGTTTTAATGCTTTGTGTGGCCTAGTTGTGTTTGTCTTGGGTAAGCAGTAATGCTAGAGTTTTTTCAAAATTGTGGTTTCAGTTTCTCGTCTAAATTTTGTTTTGGTTTAACTAAAACCACGTGTTGCTGTGTCGCCCTGTTTTAACATGTCGTGTATTGTCTTGTTCGCTGCCCAAGAGGCAATTCTTTTTTAAGTAACTTTGGTGTCCACGACTCGCGTTGTGCTGTCATGTCTACGTTATTAAATGTGTTTAATCTGTACATTTTATTTTGGTCGGAGCTTTGACGGGTTGTTTAACTGCCTCCGCCGAAATCTCAATATTTTAACTAGTTTTTTTAACGAGTAATTCTTAATGTGTTACTTTTATGAAACAGAGGATTTACTGGGCTCAAATACCTGCCCTCCTTTCTAATTGCTCAAGTAATTCATTCTCGTCAAATAATGGTTTTAAAAGTCTTGACATTTATTAATGTTTTAATTAAAGTTCATGTAAGCTGTATTATTCTAGTTTGTGAGCAATTTTACTAACCGCTATATTTTTTTCTCATATCTGCATTGTTATATCTGTTGCATTAAATGGCTGAGGTCGGATTTATCTTCACACTCAAGAAAGAAGAACTTTTGGATTAACTTCGAGACCTCGAGTTTGAAGCCGATGAAATGATGACCGTAGCTGAGGTGGGCTTGTGGTGTCAACAAGATCCGATGGTGCAACCCTTGCAGCGCGTGGTCCCAGTGAGTATCACCAATAGTCCACCTAAAGTAGATAAACTGTTCCTTGTAGCGTTGCAAAACTTAACTCCGTTGACATCCCTTAAACCAGTCAGTATTTTATATTTATTTAGTGCAGTGAGCAAAACAGCTGGCCTATGTTTGAGTTCCGAGGATAGTTTTTTGAAAGTCATAGCAAGTAAGTGTGAGGGATTTATGTTGCAACTACACAGCGAAGAAATTATGTCATTATAAGATGGTACTTTTGTGGGCTTAAAACATAGGATGTTGAAAAGTTTTGTTTCCCCCACGTGTAGAGCGTAATTGTGAATGCGACTATATTTACAGATGCCAAAGACAGGGCGAGCCGATGTATGAATTTGTGGATTCTATTTGCGCATTTCATGATGCTTTGTGCTTAAAAATGAGTGAACTGGATGGTGTTATCATAGATAACTTTACTCCGCACATGCACGCTCAATGCACATTGGTTTCAGTTCCACTTAATTTCTGCGAGCTACCTCAGTTAACTGTGGAAGTGCAAGGCAGTCTTGTTGCCTCTAACAAGTATCGTGCATGTTTTCCATTTGCGCACGAGCCGACCGTGAGAGTAACTCCGTGCCGTCTGGGCTAATTTCTCATATACAGAATGTCGAGCAACGCAGCTTTTCTGTGCAGTGCAGTAACTGTGCTGTTCAGGGACACGTGGTACAGGATTGTCAGCGTAGCAGGCGTACAATGTCTGAAAGAAAGTGTGTTTTCATTGTGGCGAGCTCGGGCACTTGCATAGGACTTCTCCAAAGGCAGGAAAGAAGGATTGACTGGAAACCGGTGTGAGTTATCCAGTAAGGCAAAAAATCCTGCGCACAATTAGGAAGTGTATGGTGTTAATCACCTGGGGGGAGAGGAATTTTTCAGCCTTGGTTGACACTGGGGCTACCCACTGTGTTTTGAAACATCTCTTGGATTTGAAGATTGTATCCAAAGGGCGTGTCATGTGTGTGACTGAGAAGCATTTGTGTGTGGCGAACGGTGACATCGCTAGAAGCAACATTGTAGTGAACCTAAATTTCAAAATCGGTAGGTTTCCTGGACGTATCCCTTTTGGGTTTTTTCAGACCTTTCTCATGACATCATTTTAGGGCTTGAATTTCTTGGGAAAACTTGGGTGTTGATTAATATTGATGAATTTTATTTGTCCTTTGGGTTTGCTTCAAGCATCCGGATTGGTTTTCATGTTGAGGCGGTCCTGGAAGCGTTTTCATCTTTACTTGACAACACGAGTTCAGCCAAATAGTTTCAAAATCAGATAAATCAGTTGAAGAAAGAGTTTAGTGACATCATCTCTTCGCGCATTGGCAAATGAGACGTTCTTCTTTAGAAGTTTTCCTTCAGGGATGATATTCCGGTGCGCGACAGTTATTTCAAATGCCCCCCCACCTCCAAACCACAGCTCCATGCATTATGGGAGATTGTCGATAAGTTGCTAGAAGCTAGCTTTATTGTTCCATCCATGACAGACTACTGCACACCCGGGTTTTTGGTGCGCAAGAGAGATAGCGATAAGTATAATTTGGTGGTTAACCATTTTCTGGTGAATAAGAAAATTCATTAAGACCCTTTTCCACTGTCTACTATTGATTGCGCCCTTCAGCACCTGGGTAAAGCCAATGTGTTTTCAGTGTTAGATCTCAATAATAGTTTTTACCAATGTTTGCTGGATCCTTCCTGCAGGAAATATACTGCTTTAGCACACAGTGGAGCCAGAAGAGTTCAATCATTTTCCCATGGACTCTAATTTTGGCAGTCAAGCCTTATCCCGGGTATTAGATCACGTCTTGTAAGAGTATAAATTTAAGTTTGTTTGTAATTATATAAACCCCATTTGTGCCACTTGCATCAGGTGTTTTTTTAAAATGTGGGAAGTGGGTTTGATGGTTAATCCCGATAAAGTCACCTTGGGATCTAACAAGGTTACATTTTTGGGTTATCTGCTCCACGAAGGTAAACTGATGATTAGCCCTGATATAAAGTTTCCCTTGCCCTAAAATCTTGATGGTAGTGCAAAAAATTTTTGGATTACTGATCAATTACTTCTGTTTTATAGAACATTTTTCAGAATTGGCAGCACCCTTGAACCTGTTGAAATAGATTGGAGTTGAGTTCCAGTGGGGTCAGGTGCAGGAGTTAGCCTTTTCCTTGTTGAAGCAGAATTTATCTTCTCCTCCAGTACTCCTTCTACTGGATTTATCACGCAGTTTCATTGTACAGGTAGATGCCTCGTCACTGGCTTTAGGTGCTGTCCTGAGCCAGCGGACTGAATTAGGCTTGGCGCAAGTGGATTTCACCAGTCGCTCTCACTGAGACGGAGCGTAAATAGGGTATTTACGAAAAAGAAACCCTGGCTTGTATCTATGGGCTAGAAAAATTTGCATCATACATAAACATGAAGAATGTGATCTATACATGGAAAACCAAAAGTTAAGCTGGGCCTTGAATCACCCTCAACAGTTGGGCAAGCTAATTCTCTGGGTGTTACAATTGTCTCGTTTCCGTTTCAAAGTACATCACTTCAGAGGATCCAAAAATCAGGAAGCAAATGCCTTATCCAAAATGTATAATCCGGCAGATTTTGAGATGGAAAATTTGGCAGTTTCAAAGGCTTCTCTTAATCTCAAACAGGGTTTCTATGAGTTCTTTGTGAAGTTACACCAAGCCCAGGCGAATGACGGTTTCTGTAGCCAGGTTATGATGGACCTGAGTAGTTGTGTAGTACTTCCATATGTCGTGGAAAACAGGATCTTGTATTTTACTGGGAAAAATGAACGTGCTTACAAGATAGTTGTTTTGGAATCATTGAGGGCCATGGTTTTATCGTATTTTCACGATTGTTTGGTGGCCATCAGGGAGTTAATAAGACCTCTAACAAGAATGCTGCGCAATTTGCCTGGCCTAGTTTAAGGGACGACGTTTCTGATTTTGTACATTTGTGTGACCTATATCAAAAATGTAAGCAGGCTCAGCATGCTAACGTCAGGCAGGTGGTAATGCAGATTCCCCAGGCACCTGGGGCACTGTTCATCTTGATATATTTGGACACTTAGTTAAATCCAAGAAGGATAATGTGTGTATTTTAATTTTGTTGGATACGTTTACTAAGTGTGTCATTCTGTTACCACTGCGTAATATGAAAGCGTCGTCAATTGTTAAAGTGCTTACTGATCAGGTTCGGAAAGTGTTTAGAGATCCTGTTGAGGTTGTTACTAATAATGCTAAGTACTTAACTTCAAACATTTTTAAGAATATGTTTTTTCACTGGACTATCAAACATTTCACTTCCAGTCCTGACTATCCCAAAGGCAACCAGATAGAAATATTTAATAAGAATTTGAAGGCTCGTTTAACCACTTTATATAATTAGGATCATATAAGTGGGATCAGGGTATGGATTTTATAAATGTAGGATTCAATAGCGCTTTGCAAGATTCCACGGGAGTTCTTCCTTCACTCCCTTTTTTTTGTCGCCCCCTTAGCCATCCCTTACTCAATATCTGGAAGATCTCCCCTTTTCCCTCCCCCTTTGGTGACGCTGACCATGATCGCCTGCTGGAGGAGGTCCACCATAGGCTCGGGGCAGCGAAACTGCTGGTAGTAGCTAAAATGGACCAGGGCAGGTTGCCAGTAAATTTCAAGTCAGGAGACCTGGTCCTGTGCAAAAATTACATGTTGGCAGATATAGGGATGGATATAACTCAGAAACTCATACCTAAACTTGGGCCGTTTAAAATTAGTAAGTTTTTAGGTCCTAATACAGTCAGCCTTCTTTCGCCCAGCTCTAATAGCTCATTTAGAAAGGTGCAAGTGTCTTGTTCTTGTTTTGATATTTTAAAAGCACTTTTGTTTTCTTATCCCTTATCCTGTGTCATTTTGGTTATTGGGTTTCCGCCTTTCTAATCCTTTATTATTTTTGCTTTGTTCTCGTCTTTCAGCCGAGCCGCACCAAGTCCACCTTGTGTCTTCGTCATACTGCAGAGGAACTATTAGAGTCTGCTGTTGGAAGGAGCAGAGCTTCAGATGGTTACTTCTACCGCACCCCCCTCCCCCCTGCTGAGGGCATGATGCCATACCTGGTGCTCGAGGAGAGGCCGGCTCTTTAAGCACTGAGTTTCCTTCGCACTTGGCTGCCCACCGTCCCTGGGGGCAACTTCAAGAAGGAGCTGATCACTCCTTGTGTCACTGTTGAAATTTTGGACTGTCCTGCATGTTACTTGAAAATCAATCTATCTATGGACCTCTTTCTTCTACGCTTCAGTATCTACTTCTGTGTCTACGAGTTTTTCTACAAACTGTATCATTGTGTATTGTGTTTAATGTTTCGTCAAGATGTTTAGAGATTAGTCACCAGAGCACAAATTTTGGGGTGGGGGTTGCGACGCTAGCGCCCGTCACACAAGACATTTTCTTTGGTTCCACCTCGACGCGATGGCATACTCTTTGCTCAGCTCGGATCCCCTCCTCTTTCCTCTCCTGTTCACCTTCCCTCCATTTCCCCTCCACTCGTGCATCATAACTTTTTATACGATTCAGATAGTTTATTTAAGTTGTTGCAAGGCTGACACTCCTATTCTACACCCTGCCGTCACCTGAAGAATTCTACAACGATTTAACTACTGTACTTGTCCTGTAGGACGTGAAGCCGTGATAGGGCTGCCTTTAATTTAGTGTGGTCGCCTGAGCCGCAGAGCATTAGGGCAAATTAAACGGTGAGTCGTGGACAAAAGTTTTGGGAGTTAGTTGGGCTCTTTTAAATGTTTTAGTGTTTGTGTGGCATAGTTGTGTTTGTCTCGGGTAAGCTAGAGTATTCTAAAATTGTGGTTTCGGTTGCCCGTCTACATTTAGTTTCGGTTTAACTAAAACCTTGTGTTGCTGTGTCTCCCTGTTTTAACATTTCATGTCATGTATTGTCTTGTTCGCTGCCCAAGAGTTAATTCTTTTTTAAGTAACTTTGTGTTGTGTTGCGAGAGAAAATTTTAAAATGTTTTGTTTGAGAAGGTGATAGGTAGGAAGAAAATTTATTTTTATTCACTTTAGTTTGCTTTGGAGGTCACAACCATTTGATATGAGAACCAGTGGAGCGGTATCCTCTGCTAGCTGTCCTAAACAAAACATTCATACAAACTGCACTGGTGTCAACAATTGCAGCAAAGGAAAATAAATACTTTATCTTGCAAAAAAAAAAAAATTAATCTGTGTTGCTGCAATGTTTTATTTCAAAAATTATCTTTACTTAGTATTTTAATTGTTCTGACTGAAAAATTAAAATTTATGTGCTAACTGGAAATAATATGTTAATTGTGCGTGTGGAGAAGAAAATTAAAATCCGTGTAAGCTGGTGTATAATTACTTCAAGTCACCATCATCCTTACAATAATAATTTAAGATTAAAAAAAAGAAAGAAAATATTAAAAATTATAAATTGCTGCCGCTTCATTATAATTTGATCTAAAAAATTATGTTAAAAAACTTTTATTAAAGGTTGCCTCACGTAACAGATTACTAAATTAATTCAAATGCTCCAAAATGACAAATTAAATTTTAATGTTTCAAAAGAATAATATTCACAAAATTCTACGTTTTCTCCAACTAAAATTCTCTCACATTCTCAACATAACTAATGTCCTCAGGGTTCATAGAATGTTCCGCCCCTGCACTAGCTCAATCCTTAGAGCGGCGGACCTCTGGTTTGCCATAAATACATAGAAATAAAAATACAAATCTTCAATAACAGTATTATTTCAAGAGTTTGTATTGTAATTTACCAAAATAATGTTCCAAATTACATGGATACCCTCCAGGTCAAAGAGATGGTGTCACCTGGCTGGAGATGAGTTTTCTCACACTCGCAATGGCGCCTGGCGCTAAGCAACACCGCATCAGATGCCGACTGGAACAACTCCAATAATAATCAGTAGGCCCACGAATCTTGGCCGTCTTCTCCTACCTAGACTGTAACCTCCGAGACCTACAGCTATCAACTAATTTATGATGCAGCTGGGGATTTGCAAATCAAAATCTTGGCGAAAATATTTTGGCCATAATTTCAAAGGTCCCACACAGAAGCAAACTACTTCCGGCAACTATCTATATTTTAGGCACAAATGTAAAATTGTACTTCTGGTGAAGCGAAAATAAAATAAGGAGAAAAGAAAATACAATTAAAACAAAAGTGTAAAACAGTTAATTTTCTTAAAAAATTACTAAATTAATATAGGAAAATAAAAACTCTATACAATTCTATGTAAAATTTCTAGGATAAAATACAAAATACCATAGTCATAAGTAAACATAAAATAAAATGGATGGATGGGTTACAGAATAAATAATTAGTGACTTTAAAAATTACTGAAAATAAACTGTAGGGGCTCAAATTAATATTACGTTAACCTGTAAATATACAAAATGTAATAGTGTCAAAAACAAACATTGTAGGTTAAAAGACATCCACGTTGCACTCAGTACATTCCTTACGACTGGCCAGGCTGGACGTCTGCTGCTGTCAAAGTGGAGAACCAAAACGTTTGGCCGGCTTCGGACGCCATGGCTCGGCAGACAAGTACCGACACCCAAAGCAGAACACAACACACGCGCAGCGACCCAGAGAACTTGCAGGAATTCAGACACAGAGGTGACACACACAGCACAAAGACAAAAGCCAATGCTTGCCGACTCACTTGGTAGAAGTAGTTGGAATCTCGCCAGGAGTGGCTTCGTACAGTGTGGGGCCCGGCTGCACGATGTCGCTGGGGTCTAAGGACATTGGAAACCTGCGGAGGAACCACACCAGTGTTACCATTGCAAACTGCCGACTCCAGTAGCTCACCAGTTCCGCACCTACTTGTGCTAACTGCCCTGCACTTTCACTTGTGTAGGGAAGCGTTCACACTTGCAAATGCAGTACCAGGTTTTAAGCAGATTGCACAAGCTGAATAAAACATTTTTGTGTGCATGAGACAGAAAGCAAACTGCCACAAGAGAAAGCCAAGCAAGTTCCTCTGAAACCATCTTGCTCCTATATTTACATTGGTTTGTAACTTGTGTGCATTCATGTCGGCAGCACTTGCTACATGTAGTGTACAAAAATATTAAATTTAAAGATTGTCATTAAAATGAATGATATTGAATTTTCAGTAACCTAACCAGTTTTTAAAAGATATACCATTTGTCCTTCATACTTACGAAACTTTCAACTTTTTAACCATTCTACATGAGAATACAGTGCTCTGGTCCACTTCATGTTGTGGAGCACGAGCAATACCATGTTGATCAACTATTAAGTCCTCATAAATTAAGTGTTTTCTTCTTTTAAACATTTTATGCTAATTCTGATGCATTGCTATTTTTTGTGCATTAATAGCACATACATACGTGGGTCCAATGCTATAATTAGGGACTTAACTGAAAATGTACTGTTTGGAGTAGAGCAATTTCTGTTTTTGTGCATTATTACATAATAGCAATGCATCAAACCTATTAATATTATGTAGTCAAGCGTGGCACTCAACACTCCAAACACAAAATATGATATCTTCAATCACCTGTTAATAGCACTGAATGTAACCTTGTTTTCCATCTCGTCTACTATGGAAACTGGTCACCAGGGGTCTCAAATTTAGAATAAATGTTACTTCTAGCATTTGAAATCTCGTTACTGGAACAAATATACTGAGGTAGATAACTCAAATTCCATAAATTTTTTGTTATCTAGTTATAGGATTGGACCCACGATATATAACTATCACAGGATTTTGTCCCATAGACTTAAACAGTGGAGGTATTCAACTTTCCATATATGCATACTCATCATGCATTTTCTCAACTAGGTATGTAGGGCAATTTCGAAAATAATACAATCTCCACCTTTTTACTTTGGTCGTGAAAAATTATTTGTTCCACAAATTATCTATAAATATAATTTAGCAGGATTTTTATACTGACAAATAAAGGTTTAACATGCGTCCCCTAGCTCAGAAATAAAATTTAAATCACTACATTATCAAGGAGGCAAAAGCCAGACAATGAAATTACAATCAAAAACCCATTTGTATTCAAGAATATTCAAGCAAAAATCTTGTAGCCAAATTCAGGGCACTTAATAATAATGTACACTTACTACATTTAAAAAAAATATCAAAACCAAAGGAAGACGCAATATCTTAGTCCATGCCAATACTTTATTTTGTTAGATTATATACCACAGTCGGTTAACTTGTAAAAGATTTCATGTGGATTGTACATCTATTGCTTCACAGTCAGCGAAGAAGAGGAGAAACCTGTGGGCAGTGGACACATCGGCATGTGAAGGAGAGGAACGACAATGGTGGTGCTGGACGACGGGACGCAGAAACCCTCTGCATCGACATGGATGTCGGCGGCGATCAGAGAAGCAGACTGCAGGTCGGATGTGGCGTGGTGTAAAGGAGTGGTGGATCAACTACTGGTGAAAATCTAGAATCGTTAGCTCAGCACATTGAGTCTAGATCATCACAAAATAAAGTCAGGCATGAAAAATACTGTCATTTAGAACACGTACATGCCAAGTAATAAAATTAGATGCAGTGCAAATATTAGACGTAATTTTGACAGCCACGTGGTTATAAAGAAGTTTTTCATTCCTTTAATTGTAAATTTACAATGGCTGCTTACATACACACTACCCACGCAAAAACTATTGGTCGACTATGCCATTTTCTCTGCAAAACAACGTTTGTACAAGTTTCTATCACAAAATGGATACTGCAGTGTGGTGGTGATAGTAGCTTGGAAAGTGAATTGAGCAAATCTCTGCTTCCCAGAGTGAATTCGTAGTATGCACTAGGAATAAAACAATGTGTGTATGAGATTAGGAGGCTGTGAAGTAAAGATAGTGATATTACTTGCAACGTAGTTAGGCCCAGACGTTTGGGCGCCAAATATACAGTAGTATCTGTGTGTGCATGTAGTGGTTTTTATTGCTGTTGTGAGAAATATAAATATATTCAGTGTAAGCAATAGAAAACATTTACGTTTGGAATGTGTGAAGTTTCATCGGGCGTGCGTGTGATGATTGAATAAAATTCCTACCGGGCCGCTTGCTTTCTCTATGCTCGTGGCGTTTAGCAGAGAGGATAATGACGCCACGCTAGTCGGGATCCCTTTGACTGATGCGGCGTGAGAAAATATGCTTAAACTGGCAATTGTGGTTCGGAAATGTAAAAATTGTTAATTGAGAACACAGGTAAGTAGACACTGGAGTAATTGCGATATATTAAAGCCACCCTTCATAAAACAAAATTACATGACACATTTACACTTTACATTAGCATATAAGGACACTAGACAAAAATTTCATACAATTTGTATGAAAAAACAGGAAGACGAAACATGCAAATAGCTTAATAAGAAAACTCTAGCCATATCAAATTCTACATGAAGCATAACCAATATAAGTTTTAGTAATTGAAAATCTTACGTGAAAATGGACATTCACAATTAATCAGGAAAATCATCAGTTCAGTTAATAATGTTATATCAATGAAAAACCAAGGAAAATTGATGTCAAAATAAATTATGTTCAGTTGAAAAGAAACAGAATACTACATCACCTCTATAAATCCCAGCAAACAAAAAGATAGTTGAAGTGGGTAAAACTGGAACTGGCTCTTAAGTTTCTCAACATTAAATCTTAAAGGTTCGTAGAAGTAATTCTGCTTTAGAACACAAAATTCTCTACTGGCTTCTGGTAATGTTCATGGAAAATAAAACGTCCTTCTTTAAATTTCAGATTAAATTTTAAAAAATTTGTTTAATATAGCTTTCTTAAAGTACAATTAATTTAGAGATTCCAAAATTAAATGATGAAAGGTTTGTAGCATTCAAGCATAGACTGATATCAATGCATATTACCCAGCATCTGTAGGTCATATTTAATATGCTGGTGGAGACGGCTGCCGAAGTTCTTAAAAACACTCAAAAACTAATTACAATGCAGCTCTGACCTCTTCTTTCGTGCCCCGCATATTTAGAGTAACTGGGCCTCTCTAACACTATGCCTACTCTTACGATGGGCTGTAATTTCAAAATTATAAGCAAATCTTGTAGACAAAATTTTACAATGATGCGCTCATCATGGCATCTCAGTAGAGAGTAATCAATCACTGATGTTCAAACGATGACGCTAATTACACAGGAAGTCCCTAAAAGACGTAATTTCCTACTACGTCATAGTATAATCAATCCTGTAATTTATTATACCTTTCTCCATGGCCAAAACTGCTGAATAAAACCAGGTAGAAAGGCAAAGAGAAAAATGATGATACAATTAAAATTAACACTGCAAAGATATCTGAGCTCGGTTCTCATATAACAAATAAAAGAAATAGAACTGTCAAATGTGAAAAGCAAACAAACCAAAATTTGGTAAATAAAATTTAGAGGTGATATCCTGAATGTTACAAATCTTGCTAAACCTGAAGGTAGGAGCTTTAAAATAAATAAATAAACATATAAATCAAAACACAAACAAAATCTTTAAATACTAAAATCATTACACCTGCATGATTAGTACTGTGTATACATATTTTGCAGAGTATTTTTAGATTTTTCAGAGAATACTGTATTCTTCATACTTCAACAATTTTAATTCAATTGTGTGCCTTCATCATGCCCTCTTACTCACCCAAAAAGCCTGCTAGCTTCCATCTTTTAATCATTACGATGAAAGTTGAAAGCTTTTTTTCAAAACTATGTACACATTTAGTCAAATATTTTACTGGAAAAAGTGAAACTCATGGGTCAAGTGTAGATCTCGATACCACAGGTTTGTTTATATGTGTGACGTAGTTAGTGATGTCAGGACGTTGGCCGTATAGTTGATTGGGTAGGTGGTAGTAAAAAAACACACAATTAGTGGTGGGCAACCAAATCATCTTGAAGTGTGCACCGGAAATGAACTATATAAGAAAACTGAAGAGATCATGTTTAGTAACAGAAACAAAGCTCTTTTGTTACATTGACCACTGTCTAACATTTAGTTTTTTATTAAGTTTAAGATGAGGGAGTGGGAGATAGCGATGGTAATCAGGGGGTTGAAGAGCATAAAGGCAGTGGGACTAGACGGGATAGGGAATGCAACACTTAAGTTTGGTGGGAGAGAGATAGTGAAATATTTGGAGGTGTTGTTTAGCAAGTCCTTAGGAGAGGCTAAGTTGCCACAAGGTTGGAAGGATGCGTTGGTGGTCCCAATACACAAGCAGGGGGAGAATAGGGGGAGTCCTGGCAGGTACAGACTGGTGAGTCTCACATCGAGTACAGGAAAGGTAATGGAGAGGCTGGTGGTTCAGTATGTGTTGAATGTCATTAACAAGAGAAATTTGTTGGAGTCACAACATGGTTTCAGAAAAGGACACTCATGTGAGACGCAGCTGGCTGGGCCATTAAGAGGATCTGGTGCAGGCAGTTGATGAGAGGAAGCAGGTTGATGCCTGCTTCATTGATTTTGAGAAGGCATTTGATAAGGTGTCCCATGGGACTTTGATGAAGAAAGTGGAAGAGCTGATACCGGACAAGTGAGAGGAAGGAGAGGTTAAGTCAGAGATGCTGCAGGGAAGCGTGCTGAGCCCTTTGTTGTTTTTTACCATAATGGTAAATTACATGGGTTTGGGGATTAAAGGAAAAATAAGGTTGTTTTCAGATGATTGTGTATTGTATGCAGTGGTGGGAGGTGAAAACTTGCAGACAGACATGGACAGGATATGGTTGTGGACCATGCAGAATAAATTGAAGATAAATGTAATAAAAACTAAGGATATGAGGTTTACAAGAAAGAAGGTGATAAGCAGGGACATGCACAGATGGGAGCAGGAGATAAAAGAGGCCGCAGAATATAAGTATCTAGCGATTGTATGGGCAGGGAGACCTCAGAAGGAAAAAACATGTAGGGAGGGTGGTTGCACAGGCAAGAAGGACCTTGGGTATGTTGGGAAGGATGCTGAAGGGAGTCAGCTGTGAGGTGAAGGAGAAGGCATATGGACCTCACGTGGAGGTGGAGGTGAGAGAGCTAGAGAAGGTGGAAAGAAGGGCAGCAAGATGGATGAAGGGTAGGTGGAGAAGACAGGTGCAGGATGGTGAGGATGAAGGGAACTATAGGCCATTAGTGATGATGAAAGAAATGGGGTGGAGTTCGTTGAAGGATAGGAGGAAAGTTGAAAGGCTGGTCAGGATGTAGAGGGTGGTGGAAGAAGAGAGGGAGGGTGGGGAAGATTACGCTGCCAGCTAAGTAAGGGAGTGTTTAGAGGGAGAGGAAACAACAGTGTGAAGCTTCAGAGAGTGCGGAGGAGAGCGGAGCGGGGTAGGCAGTCTATGCTTGTGAAGTCTGTGAGTGAGTGGAATGTGTAGCGGGAGGAATTGGTATCTGTGAGGGGGTTTGCCAAGTTATGGAAGGTGAAAGTTTGGTCAGGTAGGGGAGAGGTGAGAGAGCTCACCACCGGGTGGTAGCCTGATTGCAGGTGTTGGTTCTTATTGTTTATTAGTTTTGTGGCCACTGTAGTATACACGGCCACAAGGGCATGGATTTACCGTCACTATTATAAAAATTTTTTTTAATAACACGTGCACATTGTTTGGCAGTAGCATTTATCCAAAGTTAACACTATAAAAACATACAAGATGAGGTGTGTACTTTTTAAAACCCATATCAGTAATTCGCAACAGCTGAGTATCTTTGATTTCTTAAGTTGTGAGACTGCGTGTTTCTTCGTATTATAGAATAGTTAACAATTCATCCAGAGTCGTCCACTCGTTCTGTTCATAAGAGTAAATAAGGTACTAGTTTACCTGTTCAGAGTCAGTTTTCTTATGCATCAGTGCATTGTAGAATAGGCCTTAGTGCGGAGTGTAGTAAAATGGATACTTATACAGTGATAAAATAGAACGCATGATATAAAATGAAGTGGTATAGAATAAACACCTTGCGTGGAAATAGTGAGTGAACTAGAGTATGAAATAGGATCTATAGTGTACAAAGTTAATATAAAAATATGCGGTACATTATGGTGTGGTGTTTGACGTCCAATAATGAAGATCAGAGTGGCATTACATGATGGCAGAACATGGATATGATGATAAAGGCTAGTGTGGAGATATTTAAATTCAAATGTGTGAATCGGGTGCAACAAACAGTAGATTCTGTAGCGGTAATGAGTCTTTGCCATTTTTGTTAGGTTAGGTAACTGTAGTGTTAACGAGTGTTTGCCAGTAGCAAATAATCAGTTTGCAATGGATAATTATGTATATTTCGGAAGGGTGTAATAAATAATGATGTAGCTAGGTAATGTTAGGTGTGTAAAGTGGCAACGAGTGTTTGCTATTTTTAATGGATGCTGATTGCAGAGGACGGTATCATAAAATACTTTAAGGGTGTAATAGACTGTGTTGTAGGTACAGTTGGTCCTGTTAGGGATGTGTAATGTCAACGAATGTTTGCAGTCATGGTATCGGGTAGTATATTTTGGTGGGTAGACTGAAGTGTACTTCCTGATACCATATAGCGTATCGCCAGTACACTTGCGCCGATGGGCTCGAGAGTACTTCCCGATACCACATACGGCATCACAAAGTAAACTTGGGCGGATGGACTGAAGTGTACTATCCGATACAAACGAATGCTGAAAGTGTCACCGCCCGAAAACCCCCAAATTCCCGTGGATGGCCCGTTAAATTGTGAGAGGAAAGAGATGGGGCAATAATAAAAAAAACATGACTTCATCAGCGCCATATTGGTAACGTCATAAGCTGTGTAAACACATGGCAGCGGCTTGTACACTACTCCCACACTCACTTTATATACAGTATATGATCATTATGTCAAATTTCTTTTTCCACGAACTAATTTAAAGTTTCCTCAAAATAGGATCAATAAACATGAATTAATTAGGTTATACTGCACGAATCTGTACATTGTGAACTGCAAACTACAATCAGATGTGAAATATTAAAAAAATTGACACATCATCTGCAAGTCATGGAGCGGAAATTACAATATAAATTTATAGCACACCCGTACATTTGCAGCGGCATGCCGTTACAATAGTAACTACCACTCCCAAAATACAGCACGATTTACAAGATATATATTCTACCGAGCTACCAGCACAGAACAACGTTATAAAAAAACTATAACTAAAACAAATACACACTCACCTGAAAGACTTGAAAAGGAATTAATTACGTAAAATTATTCTCAAACAAATGTATCACTGCTACAGTGCTTACATTGGCTACGGGAAAAATGGCCGCAAGATACTGTCAAAAAATCGATTTTAATCGATTTAACTCGAAAATTAAAAAATAAAATATTAAACGATTCGTTATAAAATGTTTTAAACTAAGTGCAAGTCGCGTTTTCTTTCATTCTTCTTGAAGTTCAGTTTTATTTTATATCCCCCAAGGAAGAAACCAAATTATATAGACGACCACCATAGGAGCCTTGGAGGTTGTGTCGCTCCACATTAAATAAGTTTTCGTAAAGTAATTAGGTACTAGCAGTTAGGTCAAATATATGTATAGGATGGTCAGTAGTCTTTAAGGAATTCGCTAGGCGAATTCGGGTATAATTCGTCATAATGATACAGTAGTACTCTATGTGTGTTTTGTGCACCAGGACGTTGTTGTTACATAAGGTTGTAAGAGTTTGTGTTATTTAAAAGTTAAACTAGTATGCAGAAAATCCCAGGAAGTAGTTACAAGCCGAAGCAAGGTGTTAACAAGAACTATCCGAAAAACCACTATGTATATTAAGCGATTGTTGATACTTTAGTGGCTATGTATATTTTTCTATATTTTTTCCTGACTCGAAATTGCACGAGAAATATTGGTAGGATGACATGAATAAATATGATAACGCTTGCAATTGTTTTGGATGAGCAGAAAGAATGGCCAATCTGGTACAACAATATGCTTTCATCTGTCTTAGCATGGCACTGAGCAAAATATCGGAAAATAGAAAAGATCAGAAATCGTAATTAGACCATAATATTTGGTGTGTTTAAAATTAAAGATCACATCCAACATGATTCTTACCTACTTCAAAAACTTCATCGTTTTATCAACTATGTCACCTGCTAATTTCATCGCACTACTTCCTTGACTTCAACCTAAGAATATAATTCGAAATGCAGATGTGCAAAATTCTAATTTGTGAGAGTAAGTAAATATGTGATAAAAGAAATTACAGTGGTTTAACGATGCATTTATTAGAACAAATGAAAAACAATGTTCAAAATGATGACCCTCTTGTTAAATACGAATGCAGCATCGCCGGAAGAAATTTTCTCGCAAGCATCTAAATGCAATTCGAATGTTTTTGATAGTTACCTCGAATTCTTGCATTTTCTTATTAGCTACTTCAAACTCTTTGCAATATCCCCACAGAAAGAAATCAATGGTATTTAGGTCGGGAAACCTTGGAGGCCAGTCTATGGGTCCGCCACGACCAATCCATTTTCCTGGGAACATTCGGTATAGAAAATCTCTTACACACAAGTCGTAGTGACACGGCTCACCATCAATTTTAAATGTAATGTTTTTGTGTGTCTCCAAATCAAAATCCTCTACAAGTCCAGGCAGTTACAAATTGCAAACTGGATTCGTCATTCAAGCGATCTAGTAGCTAAATTGATTGTTTAGCTTGCTATTCAGTATGCCACACCAAGGATTAACACTAATATGTTCTTGAAAATTGGATCTTCATATCATGTGTCGGTTTCAGATACTACATGAATGGAAGTTATGGACATTAAACACCCTGTTACACTTAATATAGGACTCGTCCATTCACAGAATTTGTCCGAATACAATCACATCCTCTTGTTTTCGTAAGATATATTCACAAAACTGCACTCTTCTGTCGTAATCCTCTGGTTGCAATTGTTGGATATATCTGACATGGTAAAGATTATATCCAACTGGTACGGCGACTCACCATTCTGACACTCAATGATGGGTGTCTCTGCATTTCTTAGACAACCGAATCTACCACATCCGGATACCTAATAGCGACTGTATGGCCAGATATAGTCTCTGGTATGCGAATTCCATGTAGGCATTATTAACTTTACGTGGTCGAGGTGAAACAGGGCTGGTTGAGTGAAGAATTGCCCAGCGCCATATCTCAGTGCAGTGTTAAAGATGTGGGTCGTTCGGTCGACGGCCCAGGAAGCTCTGAAATATCCATCAGTTTGAAGATGAAGTTGTCAGGCATATAATATTACATTATTTCCACATGTTGACCTTGTGGTGAGACTATATGCCATCTCGTACGCCTGAACTACAATAGATAAATTGTAAGTTGTACTACAAGGGGTTGTACCGTCTTATGTGTCCCGCAGGACAATGAACCACGACTCACCAAATTTTGTAAAGCTGTTTACTAATGTACTTAAGTACATGTTCAGGAAGTGGCCTGGCGAATACTAAAAGAAACAGAACCAGCACTTATGGCCTTCCGGTGACCTTTGCGTGAAAATGACCTAAGTCAGCGAGGTGTTATGGAGATACGAGATAGCGTTAAACTCTCTAGTGACAGTGCAGGTAGTACTCCCCTCGGTACAGAAGAGAAATGAAAGTTTCCAGTTAAATAGGTTACTATTGTAATTAAGGGAGATCAGCCTAAATGATGTACCGAGGGGGTTCGCAGAGCGGACGATCAACACTGCCATTCTGGCTAGTGTGCTGCAGCGAACTTCGCGAATGGTGTCGGCTTCCGCGACAAGTTGCGTGAACCGACATGAAACGCCGAGTGTTAAAACATGACATATGCAATATGTGACATTATTGCAATAGTGAAAAATTATATAATTTAAAAGAAGCACGTTGCTGACACCTCTGCTGATTAAAATATGTATGTTAGGATTGATGTTGTGAAGTTGACGGTAAGTCTCACAGCACTAAATAAAATGTTACTCTGACAGAGGCTTTTATAGGCAGTCTCCCTTTATGAAGACACAATTACCCTCTTTTAAATATACATTGGATACTCTTCTATGCTTTATTGTGAAAAGTCTCTGTATTCCATTTCCCGTGAAAGGGGGCAAAGGGGTGAGTATTGCCACGCCAAAGAGCCATTGCAATAAAACCCATCCCTTACTGTAGATTTAAATGAGATGAAGTTGTGTGATATGTTTTTAAAAAATGCTGTGCACTATCGGTTACACTTTGGGGTACTTAGAACCTAAGCTTTGGCTTACAGGAGAGTTGACAAAACTTGGTGGTGTAATACATCTACGTCAAAGTGCGAGCTGCTATTATGTAACAGCAAATCGCCCGTGAACCCAAAAGCTGTAACTTTGAGGTAAACACTGTTTCGGATAGCCAACTAATTTATTACAAGTGTTACCAATTGTAATATATATAGTATGACGGTCTCTTGAGTCTCGTAGTACCTGTTGACGAGAAGGTACTAGTTTCGTTCCTGTCAACCTGCACTACGCAATCTTGGCCTGTTATTGTTGGTATGGCCCAGTGCAGCTGGTGCAGTTGGCGTGACTGCAGCAGTCAGAGTGGGCACAAGGAGCTCGTGGATGCGTGGTTCATGTCAAATGGCCACTCCTGTGGTGACCCTTCGAACAAACAGTTCCCCATGTGTCCTATCAGGCTGTTAGGCGCAAAACGTGGTGGATGGCTTCAGCTTGTGGGGGGTAGCTTCAGTATGCGGCGTAGCCTCTGTGCCTCTGGATGCAGACTCTGGTTGCTGCCGGTGGATCAGGGTGCTTACCCCGGCGAGGCTGACATTCGGTGAGATTCATATTTTGGCTGGGGGTGTACCCACGACATGTGATGCATGTTGGGAGGATCAAGCGGCACGGCTGCTTGGAGCGGTGGAGAGGATTGGTAGACCCCTCCTCCTCTGATTCTTCTTTGCTGCTGTTGCTGCTGCGGTGTGGTGGTAGGCATGATGTGGATGTTGCCGAGGAGAAAGGTGAGGGCCCCTAGAAAGGGCTGTAAAACCCCATTACGTACCCCTGTCGCTTTGGCCGATGTCCTCCGGTGTGAGGACACCCGTTGGTGGTCAGAACCATCGAGAGAAATGTCCTGTGTGGAGCTCTTTCCCACAGGTGTCTCTGGCGCTGGCGGCTCACCATCGTTGGCATCCCTGGCACCGTGATGGCAGGTATAACGATGCTGTGGAGTGACCCTTCTGGGCCAGCAGTGATGCTTGCAGTGTTGGTGTTTGTACTTTTCGGCGGTGATCCTTCCTCGGATACTACTTCCTTCTTCATGTCCCTTGTGGGCATCGAGATGTCGGGTGTTGTGACTGAGAAGAGACACCGGAGAATTTTTCCCATCGCTGCCAGACTTTGTACCTCGACTTCGCCTCTGCAGCTATTGGTATGCTTGTTTCCTGGTGCTCGGTGTCCTGCGAGTCAGGCGTCGTGATGCTTGACGTCCCCACTGCCAATTGGAGGTCGTCGCAATGAAGAGCGGCCCTCCTCCTGTTGCTCACCCTGATGAGGTGTGAGATGTATCCTAGCAGTTTCACCACTGAATGTGGTCCACTGCACTTCTGGGCGAAATCGGCACATAATTTATTCACGCAGCTGGATAATTTGTTCTCCCTGAACTAGACCAGTTTGCTAGGTGCCAACCATCGTGGTGCTCGTGTGGTGGCAATCATCCATTTTTCAATGTAGTGGTCTTAGTTTCCACGAGCTGCTTCTAACTCTGCCTCCCTGCACTGTTTTCTGGCTGTCCCTTGTTCTGGTTCGCCCACACCCTCTGTCGGGCGTGCAAAATTGTCGGAGTAGCATGAGTTCGCACCCTCCAGGATCGCTGCTGGAGTCTGCCCTGTTGCGAGATTCACCTGTTGCCTTATTGGGAATAGGGTGGCAGGTAAATGTTTGACCCAGCTGGTGTGGTCCTTCCCTACTCTCAGGCGTAATCGGGTCTTGAGGTCTTGATTCCTTCTCTCGGTGGCATTTGACCTTAGGTGGTATACTGGTGTTGTATGGTGGCTTACCCCCTTACAGAGTGCACAGATCATGCCAGTTCATTCCAGTGAACTGGGTACCGTTGTTGGCGGGCGGTGTTTTTGGGTACCCAAACCACAGGTAGAACTCAGTTTCCAGTGTCCGTGCAATGGTGTGTGCCCGTGCACTGGAGTCTGGGTAGACTTCGGCGCAACTAGAAAACCCATCACTTACGACTAGTATGAATCTCTTCCCTGTGGAAGTATGAGGGTTTGGGGCCCATCAGAACTCCATCTCGAACAGTTCCTTCGCCACCCTGGGTTGCAGTTGGGTCACCCATCACCCTGTCTGCTCTCTTGCTCTTTGAAGTGGCAGGGACCGCCCTCTTTCAGGTACATGCGTACATCCCTGCTTGCTCCTGGTCAGTGGACATGCAGGTGGAGTTTCCTGACCATCTGGGTTTGCCCAGTATGTCCAGTAAAGTGTCTAATGTGGGTGTGCCTTAGAAAGTGTTCACATGCTTCTCTCGGTACATTGAGCCAACAGGTCCCAGAGTAGGCACCTGTTGTCGGTTCGTAAATTAAAGTGCTGGTACTCGAGGTATGCCCTGTAATGTTTCACCAACCAAACAACTGACAAACACTCTCTCTTGTTCACGTCATATCAACTCTCAGTTGGACCAAACTTGGCGCTGCTATATTCAATGATTTGGCTCTCATTGTTTTCACCGAACTGGAATAGCACAGCGTCTAGGCCCTTCTCACTGGCCTCAGTTTGTGGGTACAGATGCCTACTTGGGCCGTGACATGCGAGTGGTTTACACTGCCGGAATCTGCTCTTCAGCTCCTAAAAGAAGTTTTCGTTTTCATGGTTCCACTGGAACTTGTGGTTCGGGGACAGCATGTCTTTCAGGGGCGTCGTTATCGTTGCGAAGACCCTAATGTTTTCCCTAAGCAAGTTTACCAACCCAAAGAACTTCCTGAACTGTTTGCGTGTCCTGGGTGTCTCATATTGGTATAAGAGTGTCAACTGTTCCGATGTTGGCCAACTGCCATGTTCGTCCACTAGGTCAGCAAGGAACTGAATGCATGATTTCCCTATGTGGCACTTCCTGTTTGCACACATTAACTTGTTTATTGCTAGGCGCTCTAGTACAGATGTTTCACATGGTCTTCCCAGTTCTCCGACCAGATGATCATGTCGTCCAGGTATGCAAGGTTAAAATCCCCTACATACCCGTCGAGCACTTGTACCATCATCGCCTGGAAGGTGGTGGATGGGGATTTTAGCCCGAAGGGCATTACACAGAAATGGAACAATCGTCCATCAGGGGCCATTAATGCTGTCTTGTGGCGGTCTTCTGGATTAATTGGGACCTGCCAGTAACCACTGAGCAAGTCTAGTGGCGTCATAACCTTCGCCATTATTAGTGTTTGTAAAGCGTCCTTCACACTGATGTATGGTGGTGGTGCGCTTTGTGTAACCAAATTAATTGGACGAAAGTCGACACAGAAGCGCCATGTTCCATATTTCTTCGGCGCTTACTTGTTTGCGCTGTTGTATTTTCTGTATGTGGGCTCAATGACGCCTTCGGCTAACATCTCTTTAATCCGTTCGTTGATAATGGCACACTGGTGTGTTTGGTAGCTGCATTGTCCTGCGAAAAGCGGTCGGTTATGTTCTAATAAGATTGTGTGTTTGGCAATAATTGTCCTCCTTATGGATCTGCATCTGCAAACACGTTCCGTCTTTCCTGGAGAATTTTCTGTACTATTTTCTTGTATGCTTCTGGCACTTCATGGTCCAGTTCGTCCAACTGGATGTCTGGGGTGCAATTGATGGTCCGCGGTGGTCCTGCTCGCCACTTGCTCTACTATTGTGTTTTGCTCTGTGAGCCAGGGTATACCAAGTATTGTATCTTCCCGCATGCCTGCTGACACTAGAGGTGTAGTTATAGTTTCCACATCCCTAATTCAGACAGTGACTGTCACTTCTCCGAGGGTTTCCCCTGTATATTGGTCTGTGGCTAAATGTACCATAGGTTTTGCAGGTCTTATCTCTTCCTCGTTTAAGAATTCTGCTCTTACGAACTTTTATGTGATGTTGCTGTGTCAACTAGCGCTAAACACTGGAAGTTATTCAGGTTGACTGGTTTCATTATCATCCTGTGTGTGCCCTTATTTATTTGCTGCAACACAATTTGATGTGGAGTGGGTGTTACTGTGGATAATTTTGTTGACATTTCGGTGTTGCATGCTCTTGTTTTGAATGTGGGCAGTTAGCGTCCGGCATGCTTACTCCTACGGCTCGTTTCCCCCGGGTGGTATTATGCCAGTGGTATTATTGACCTGCATTTAAAAGAGGGGTGTTCCCTCCTAATTTATCCCATTTGAGTGGCATATGCAGCCGCATTTGGGCCAGCGGTTACAGGTTTAGCAAGTCGGCTATTCCCCATGTCCTTGTGAGTTGTTTGACTCACCCCATTTGTGCTGTGTCAAGCTGCTGGCTGTGCATTCCCGTTCTCTCTATTGTAGTCATGGTGGCGAGGTTGTTATGGCCGATTAGCCTGGTCTAGCAAGGCTGTGGATCTCATGAATTGCAACATACTGCCGTGTATAAGTGGTGCCAGGGCCAATTTAAATTCTTCTTTTATAGTTGATGCTATCACTTCTTAAACTTCTGTTTCTCACTTCTGTAGGTGAAAATGCCCGATGAAATTAACTTTACATGTGGCAAAAGAAGTTAGCATTTTAAAATCTCACATTGCTTCTAAAACAGACAGTTTTTGGCCTGTAATAATGAGAAAGTCTGGGCAAAACGTCTCTGAAATGAATTTTCTAATTCGGTCCTGTGCATACCATATGGTCAATGGACTGCCATTATGTGCATGCCTCACCTGACAATATGCCTCGTATGCAACTAGGCCACTCTGGTTGACAAACACCATTCCTACCCAATCGTCCTGTGCAGTAGCTCAGGAACACCCGCGGGTCCACGTTGCTGTTTCCCGCGAAGGTAGGCAGCGACTGGAATCAGGCTGGTGTCGTGCCCGTTCCTGTTGTTGGTATTGCAAATTGATGTCATGGCCACCTGATGTGGCCGATGCCACTCGAAGCCAGGGGTGGTGTGTGGCACCAATGGGTTTCTCCATGGTGGTGCTGCTCCGTCCAGGCCCATTGAATGTGCTAGCAGGTTGGGTTAATTGCTGGTATTGTCACTGTCCTTACCAACAGCCTTCCTCATGTTTGTAGTACCCCTCCATCAGCTCAATTTACTCACCTTGGAGGTTTAATTACTATTGTAAGTTTTCGTGCCATTCTTGGCGTTTTTGTACAGAAATGGCCACTGTTAGTCCTTGTGAGTCAGGTCCTCTTTAATTTTTTTTTGTTTACATGTAACTGTGTGTACTACTTGGTAATTCAATTTGTTTGAGTTAACCGAAACTTGTGAGTTCTCATTTATTGTTGTATTCCTAGCACCGACACTTACCAGGATGTCATCGATGCCTCAAGTTTTTTTTTTCTAACCTACTTTAAAACTATGTGTTATTTGGGCCCGCGGTAGGTACGGGGGATTAGTGCGTCTCAAGGTAGAACCTCATACGCTTAAAGTATAGGGAATTTCATGCAAAGGAGGCGTGCATCTTGGCGAGGAGGGATATTTGGCAGCCATGGCCGAGTTTAGGCCATGGACTACATCCCTAAGGGGGCGTATAGCAAGCTATAGTTAAAGAAGGGAGAGGGGAAAAAACCCGCATAGACATGGTAAAAACCTTCTCGACAGAAAAGAAGTTTCAAACTTATCATGCATTAAAAAATGCAAAAGGAGACAGCAGGTTTGGTAACATGCTTAAAAATGGGAATTTAGATCTAGAAGAGAAAATGACTCAAGGAGGCATCCTTCATTTATAAGGTAAATGGGTGAGCCTGAATATCCCGGATATATTATATTTTCCTCTAAATTTGTACCTTGTGTGTCAGGGGATACAGCCACGTGGTCATTCGGCTGAAGATCCTTATAACTGTGACTTCGTGCTCACCCAATGAGCTGGCGCTCTATCTATTTGAAATAGGAATATAGTGTAATATTCTGACTTTTCTTAACACAGTCGTGCGGACGACGTCCGCATTACTATCCCCGACCACTCACTTAACGTTACAGTGATTTAAACAACAACGTCGTTTCTTTAAACTGAGCTGGTGTATTTTCGCAGGAATCTAAATCTGCTGTTGCTGTTCTGCATTAGACTGTATACACAGTTTATGGTCAAATGAAAGGAATTTTAGAATTTTGTTTTGATTACAAAATAATCCTATCTACCTGTATGATACTCTATGCATTTAGAATCAGCTGGTGAGGTTTTGGGTGTTTTGACACGTTGGTTTGCAGAACGGGAATGGTAAAGGAACGAAATGTTGTAGGAAGTTTGTGTAGCTAGGTTTTCAACTATAAGTTGTGTGTATCTATTAAAATTGTCAGTATTTGTTAACAGTATTTGATTCCTTTCGTCATTGTATACGCTGTGCTGTGTGTGGACATCTAGTAAGTAACGCGTCAAAACAAAATAACAACTTTTCTAAGAATTTAAGCTACTGTATAGTGTCCCAGACGCACTATACCAATTGTTACTTATGTTTTGTTCTAGTTAAGGGCATGACGTCTCAGTTTAGTCCATTTGTCTTCAAGAGCTATGATAAACAGTGTACGACCCGAACCGTAGTCTTCACCTTACAATGGCCCAGGGATCTTCTGCTTGCAAGGTAATATATTTATAAAATATAACAAAACTTACGTAGATTTTAATGAAACAGATCTATACGTCTTTATTAATGTGAATGGCTACAATGTAACGATTTCAGCATTTAAAATTTTTTTGTTTGTTTCCTTTCTTTTGAGTTGAATGTTTATTTATTTTGACATGTAATTTTAAATCCCCTAACCTCAGGCAAAGCTAGATTTGCATTTCAGGACCACTTCTAAATTTATGTATATATAAATATATATTTGTTTGTTTACATTTCACGTATTTTGACAGTAATTCTTTATTTTATTTTATGTGAACTGAGCTCAAATATCGTTGTTAGTGCTAATTATCTTGTCATAGTTTTTTTATTTATAATTTACTGGTTTAATCCAGCAGTTTTAGTCATGGAAGAATGTATTAAATTACAGTACTGATGAGACGTATCAGGAAGGGACATATTTTTAGAATTTCTCGTTTGGTAATTGTTCAGAATAGGGGCTTTTCTGAAAATAAAAGGGGGTAATTATTAAGTTTAGGGGTTTTTTTGAAAAACACAAAAAAAATTCAAAATTATGATATATTTCTATTGTACTAATCACGTAGAACACGAATATACTAGGGGCATTAACGTCCGACTAATTTCGTAATATGTGCCCACCTAACCTAACAGAACAACCCCACGATGGGTGAATCACTATTTTACATTTTTAAACTAACCTAGGATTGTAGAGTTTTAAACTAACCTAGGATTGTAGGGTTTTAAATTAACCTAAGATTGTTGGGTTTTACACTAACTTAGGATTGTTGGGTCTTATACTANTGGGTCTTACACTAACCTAGGATAGTAGGGTTTTACACTAACCTAGGATGTTTGGGTTTTACACTAAACTGCAAATGTAGGATTGTAGGGATTTAAAGGAACCGTAAAACACACCAAAATAAGGTAAATTGACTTATCTAGGTAGTGTGCTGGTATAATTCCTCTGACTTTAATAGATGCAAACAAATATATTTTGCAAGTTTTTAAAATATGTTCTACTTATTTTAACATTACGCCCTCTTGAATATGAACAAGGTAAGCTGTGCAGAACCCGTTAATGCAACTTTTGTTGGTCTAGGACGTTTCTTTCAGAAATGTAAACAAACTGGCTATACTGCTCATTTCACAGTTTTGTTCAATTTTTTTTTAAATATGTTGTACTTATTTCAAAGCTACGCCCCTATTATATTCGTGTTCTACGTGATAAGTAGAGTAGAAATATATCACAATTTTGAATTTCTTTTGAGTTTTTCAGAAAAGCCCCTAAACTTAATAATTACCGGTATTACAAATACGACAGTGGGGAGGGCTATGAAGATCAGGGAAATTGTGGAGTAAAATTGCTAAAATTACACCCACAAAAATACAAAAACACCTTAATTTAACATTTGTTTGCCCAATTTCGTAATATGTGCCCTCCTAACCTAACTTAACCTAACTCTACAATGAGCGAATCACTATTTTACATTTTTAATCTAACCTAGGATTGTAGAATGTCAATCTAAGCGAGGATTATTGTAGGGTGTTATTCTAACATAGGATTGTAAGGTTTTAATCTAAACTACGATTTGAGTCTAATCTAGGATTTTAGGGTTTTAAAAAGTAACAGTAAAAAACACCGGAAGTATATGAATTAACTCACCTAGGTATGCGGCAGGTACAATTCCACTTTCCTTGGCCAATTCAACTACCATCGTGATGTACCACAAATTCGACCAGTAGTGGCCAAAACAACGTTGATAATTATCCAGTTTAGTGACTTTTCTGTAAGAAAAAAAATCCTGGAAAATGGTATATTCCACTCTACTAATGACACGGAACACGTATATACTAGGGGCATTAACGTCAGACTAATCTTGTAATATGTGCCCACCTAACCTAACAGAACCTAACCCCAAGATGAGTGAATCACTATTTTACATTTTTAACCTAACCTAAGATTGTAGGGTTTTACACTAACCTAGGATTGTAAGGTTTTACACTAATGTACAATTGTCAGGTTTTACACTAACATAGGATTTTAGGGTTTTAAACTAACGTACAAAATTAGGATTTTAGGGAATTAAAGAAACCGTAAAACACACCGGAAGAATATCAATTAACTCACCTAAGTAGGCGGCGGGTGCAATTCCTCTGTCCTCGGCCAATTCAACCTTCTTACCTCACTCGACGAAACACCATGATCTACTAAAACTTCACATAGGCAAATATTACGCACAGAAGCACTCGTTCATAGGCGAATATAACACACAGAAGCACTCGTTCTTGCTTTTTCCGTTTTTAAATCCGTCGGATTGCGACGCCTCAACTCAGCCCGGCAAAGACACCAAAGCTACGGAGCTGTTCAAAAATTTACGTTAAAATCACATGTGACGCGTCACTGTGACGTAACAATACCCACAAGCCAATAAGGTGACTGCAGGAATCATGACATCACCAAAAATCATGGTGTGCGACGTAAACAAAGCAGCGAACTGCTCATACTTTTAATTATTTTATTTAATACGTTCTACTTATTTTAACATGACGCCCTCCTGAATATTAACAAGGTAACCTGTGCAGAATCCATTAATGCTACTTTCATTTATCTAGGACATTTCCTTCAGAAAAGTCACTAAACTGGATAATTAACACAACGTTAATTCTATAAACTGGCAAACACACAGAAGCACTCTTATTCTTTAATTCTTACATCATTCTTCACCATTCTTCAATCACAAGTCTTAACACGATTGGGTTCGGACATCGCAAACCACGTGTACATAATATTCCACTCACAATGAACTGCACTGTATCCCATACAATGGCGTACTAAGCCATCGTTCGTCTTCACGTCCCCAGCCGATAGATGGCGTTAGCACACTTACATGGCTATTCAACATGGCGTCCGACGAAAACAAAGTGGTTGAACTGCTCGTACTTTTATATATTTTATTAAATACTTTCTACTTATTTTACCATTACGCCTTCCTCAATATTAAAAAGGTAAGCTGTGCAGAACCCATTTATGTTACTTTTGTGGGTCTACAACGTTTCCTTCAGAAAAGCCTCTATTCTGAATAATTACTGAAAAAGGATACATTTCAATACAATTGTTCATTATGAAGCCAAATCCCATGATTACAACAGTTCCTTCCCAAGACTATGCATCACAATAGTGACGGTGGCTATGATCAGGAATATTGTAGAATAAAAGATAATAAAAAATCAGGAAAATTAACAAAATAATTGTTCATAACATGAAAGGTGCAAATAAATAACAACCACATATGACTGCAGAATGTTGAGTACACTCAAAATCTGTGCCACTCTGCTTTTCAAAGCATGGGCAATAGTGAGTGCAGAAGGTAGCACTGATTTACCTGCTTCATATGTTTAATGCTGGTTATATTGTGTACGACATCAGATAATTGGAATAAGTATTCGCCACAAAGTTGGGTGCCAATTTAACGCCTGTTTAATTGCGTAGGGAAAATGTTGAATGAAGAGAGTTTTCAGCAGGAAATGGTCATGCGGAAGGGTGCCATTTTAACGCTTGTCGGCTGGATGGTGTTGATTAATGAAAGTTTTGAGGGGCGGTGAGAAACATTGTTAGGTGGGATTGGAGTTTGATCCCCGACTAGGCGCCAGTCACTGTCGGCAGGCAGTGTTGATTGCTGCTGATGATGATCACGGGGTACGACGGGCCGTTCGCCCGGACATGCACAGTTCCTCAGTGAAATTGTTGGATGAGCCCCTCTGGACAGGAAAACCAGGCGTTCCCTACGCCAATTACGTTGGAATGAAGTGGGGCCTATTCAGGCTGACCCACACGCCTTTTACTGATAAAAGCTCTGTTTTGAGCATGCTGGTTATTAAGGTTAATTATGGGAAATTACTGTGAAAGCAAGTGTTAGGGGACCCAGACCCTTAAATGCCCAAAGGCAGTGTTTGAAATGTAAAACAAAGTGTGAAATTTTGTGTCTCTTGCACAAAACTTTACATCACTCTAGGTGAAAACTTTACACAGGTTCTGGCCTGCGACCCGCCAGATAGGTAAAACTGTGAAAGTACACAGGTGTGCACAACAATAAATTACTGGTATGTTAAGCTTCTCCAGGTGCTGCTATTCCCGGGAAAGAAGTGGTGGCGTCTCCGGGTGAAGAAAAGAACAGGTTCCAGTAAGTTACATCTGACTATTGGAGCTAAAGATGATTGGCGCAAAAACGTTAAAGCACCTGGAGTGCGACGTAGCGCGTGCCAACCCCTTCAGACACTTGACAGCGACTGAATCCGGCGAGCTCGCGAGGCGTGGACTATGGCGGCACGTGGCTTGCCCTGCACTACTTTCTGTTAAACTAAAACACTTTCACAACTATATGGACATAAACCCTTGCATGAAACGTGATTAAATAAATACATAATATTACACTGCACATGAACAAATATAATTTAAATGGGCATTGCATGAAATTAGGGTGAAACAATTCAGGTAAAAAATACGTGAATTTTAAAATAAACATAATTAAAGCACTGAAACACTTATAGGGGCACCTTTATGCGTCCACACGCTTTGTGCGTCTTTCTTTTGTTTTTAATTATTTGATCTTAAATTGCCCTATAATTAAAGTGTGGAGAGTCCATCATAACGTACCCTCGCCCGCCCGGTTGTGGGGGAATAGTATGAAGTTGCTCTGCACTCTCCTGGTCTCGCAGTACACTGTGCACTGAGGGCACACTGGTGCCGGTGGATGCGCGGCTTGGCAAACAGTCTGGAAGACAGGGTGCTGTCCTGCGTCAAACACCCCCTCCTGCTGAGACAGTTGTGGGCCGCGTATCTTCAGCTGCCGCAGGGACAGGCTGTGGTTCCACTCGGTTGGGACTGCAGGGCGTATAGGACCCTTAGGTGGCCTGAACGGTGTTGGTGCGGCTGCTGCTGGTGTTGACGTGGGTGGCCTGCTGCGGTATGTGATACTGCAGGTCAGGCACGCTTGCGCTGGTTGACGTCTCTCGCGTGAGCGGCAGGGGGAGGCGAGCTGAGGGTCTTGCTGTTCTCGCAGCTGCTGTCACTGCTGTTCCTGTGGCGGCTCCGCCGACCCCACTGCTGCCGGTAGCGACCGGGGCTGGCAGTGACCGAGGGGGGTTGATCACCTGGTGGTGACCCCTTGCCAGAGGTGGACACCTTCGGAAGCCGTCCTGATGCCGTCGTTCGTGCATCAGGAGGTCGCGGGGTGTCACCTGTAGCGGGCTTGGTGAGGGGGGTGAATGCCCTGTCGAGGTGGGCACCTCAAAGTCAGGCGTTGTGGCGCAGGCAGGCGGTGATGCTGCCTCCTCTTGCTCATACTGGTGCTATGTCTGGGATGGCGTTGGCACAGGGACGGCGATGCTGAACGGCGCCGCGCCATCCGCGATGATGAGTCTCCCGCCTTGACAATACCTGAGGGGGCGACTGGACGCTGGGCATCATTGGGCTTGCGGGCCCTCCTAAATGCTCCTCCAAGGGAGGTACTGACTCACTTTTCTCCGGTGGTCGGCGGACCTCGACATCGGTATCACAGTCATTGGGCACCTGGTGTTACGCGCAGGTCATCGCGATGCACCTTAACAGTCTTTTTGCGAAGCCAGACCAGGTAGGTGGTGGGTCCAATGGCTCGTACAATCGCGTGTGGCTCTCTTCACTTCGCTGCAAAGCCAGCGCAGAAGTCTCTGCGGACTGCGGGTGCGCACGGACGTAGACATACGGACCTAGTCTTAGTAGGGGTGGTGGTCGCGTAGTGGTCAGCAGCCACTGCACTATGTAACCTTGCTGGTGAGTACATAACTCTTGGTGCACCCTATCACACCGTTCACATTGGACGTCATTGTTGACTGGGTCACCACTGTCTTCTGCCAGCGGGCAGTCAAACTCACCAGGCAGGGTGAGGAGGTGGCCCAGCAGGATGTCGGCAGGTGACTTGCCGGTGGCGGCATTGATGCGCCGATGGAGGGTGAAGAGGGTGGCGGGCAGATGATCGGCCCAGGTGGTATGCTGATTGCCCACACGAAGCTGCAACTGGGTCTTGAGCTCCTGGTTGCTCTGCTCCATGGGGTTGGTACATGGGTGATAGATCACCGTCTTCAGGTGTCACACTCCCTAACGGGCAACCAATTCCTGCCTATGAATTGCGTGCCACACTCGGAAACGTGACTTGATTTGCTGGAAGGCGTCGTCGGCAGGGCCATCCCATTAACACCGTCGCTGGGTTGACAGCAGGTCGGCGAGTGGTGCGGTGATGACGGTAAAGTCCTGAATGTGCTCCCGGAGCCAATTTATTAGTCCAAAGAACTCCCAGAGCTGCTTGCACATATGTGGTGGTGGGTACTCGTCAATTAGCCGCAGTTGTTCAGGGTTGGGTTTGTTGCTATCCTCATCCATGACATGCCCCAGGAAGTCGATGCTGGTCTTTCTAAGGTGGCATTTTGCAGTAACGCACGTGAGGCTGTTGATGGCCGACCTCTCGAGCACAAGTGACAGGTGCTGTAAGTGCTCCTCCCAACTTGCCAACCATATCACCACGTCGTCCAGTTAGGGAAGTGTGAATTTGCCAAAGAGGGCTTCCAACACTCTGACCATCATCGCCTGGAAGATGGCCGGTGCACACTTCAGGCCAAACGGCACGGCGCAGAACTGAAACTGCCTGCCGTTGGGGGCCATGAAAGCTGTCTTGCCACGGTCTTCGAGCTTAATGGGCAGTTGGCAATAGCCGCTGTTGAGGTCAAGGAATAACATGACCTTGACTTGCCCTAAGGAACCGAGGGCATTTTTGACTCTGATGTATGGTGGTAACGCACTGTGTGTCACTTGGTTCACTGCCCGAAAATCTACACAAAACCTCCACGTGCTGTCCTTTTTAGGTGCCAGTGTTATGGCGGAATTGAAGTGTCTGTTTGTTGTTTCAATAACAACGTCATTCAACATTTCTTGTATTTGCTGTTTAATAATTTTTGCTTAGTACTGTAAATAACTGTGAGGAGGAGTGTATATAGGCCGGTTTTGCTTTAATTACGGCAGAGCTGTGTGTGATGATTTCAAGTTTCACGGCAAAATCATTGTTTTTTTTTTAATTAATTTTTTTATTTTAAGAAATTAGAAAATGGGTGGAAGTTTGTATTAGACAGAAATGACATAATATGCGTGGGGGGACAAGGAGCAGGAGCATGTGCTGCCGTTAGCTACTTCAGCAAAGTTGNTTAATTAATTTTTTTATTTTAAGAAATTAGAAAATGGGTGGAAGTTTGTATTGGACAGAAATGACATAATATGCGTGGGGGGACAAGGAGCAGGAGCATGTGCTGCCGTTAGCTACTTCAGCAAAGTTGTATTGTTTTTTTCTATGCTACACACTGTAAGTTAATGACAGTTATTACATATTTACTTTTAATAGCTGTTGCTAGTCTGTAAATTTAAGTGTCTGATCAACTTAAAATTTTAGCTGATTGTCTACTGAAAGAGTTTTCTAATATATGTATAAACTCCCAAATATACCACGTAGGTTCATCATTTTCTCTTTCTACTAAATTCAAATGTTTCTTTATACATAGAATTGTAATTTATATTACTACAATTCAGATTTCATGACAAACTTACTATGACGCGACGTACGCTTGATATGTGGCAACAGGGCTCGATAACGCTCACTCATAGGCTGAGACTGAGCGGCCAAGAAGTTTTGTGCATAGTATAGACTCATACCAGTGTGTCCGTGAAATACATGCAGTGACGGGGCAGAGACATTTTTCAAAGTTTGATTTCAAAAGTGCTCAATGAACCACGAACAGTCTATGTATAGTCTTGCTAAGACATCATTGTATAGGCACATCCTTATACTGTATTTGTGGTACTGTACCGGTACACACTATAAAGTGCAATATTGGGAAGAACTGTGAAGATCAACAATACTGTGGGCTATAAATTGTAAAATGAACAAAGAATATAACATTACTACAAATTCCAAAAGGCACAAAAATTTAAAAAACACATCCACAAATGGCTCCAGAAAAGTACATTTGTGCAAGTCTTTGGTTCTTTGCTTCCTGCAGCGCAAGTGATATGTATTTACCTGCTTCATACATAACTGGTAAAAATGTATGGAAAGCATTGAAATTATGTGGCTGTTTTATCTTGTCTAGTGACACATCTCAGGTCTCTGCAACATCTGTGTACTTAATTGAAATGAAAAAAATAATAAAAAGACATAACTAGATATGACATTGTAGTATTTACTGTACCACTTCATGTTAGGCTGTTCATAGTAAAGTCTGCACTTTCGATTTTTCAACTGCATGTATTCTACAATACACACCGGCATATAGGCTCCCGCCTACCTGGAGCTTTTTCCACGTTTGAGGCAGAAAGGTGCGGCAGCGATAAGGACGGCATTGCCACACAAATCAAGTGCGCCATCGCCGCTAAGGGCAAGGCTCTAAACTGGTATTCAGTGTTTTCGTCACACTGCCTGTACCTATGAGTCTTTCAGCGGTACCCCTATAATTTTATTGGTGAAAAGTCTCTAGGAAGGTTCAGTGTAGGGCCTTAGAGTAGATTTGTATGTCTGGAACATACGTTTTGAGATACAGTGCTTTGGAAACGCCATTTTTAACTATGTTGGGGTACTCCAAAATGGTGTTTTTAATATGCGTAACTACTTATAAGTATTCAACAGCCCTCCTCTGAAGTGTGTGTTTTTTTTAGTAGATGAATAATGGGACACGTGTTTAATAGTTTCATAGAAAAACTTGTATTTCAAACACTGCAATTCTGTTCATGCACCAGGTAGGTGCGAACCTTAATTCAGTAGCAGATTAATGCAAATAGTTGTATGTCTTGAAGTTGTATTACGAGTGGAATGCTTGAATTAAAACAAATCTACACTAGAGTGCGGATTGCGATATCAGTTATACATTTAGGCTACAGACAGTTTCACATTTTCACTTGATTGCCACATAAATACAGGTATTAAGCCCACTGGAATGTGAAATTCACATTTTGTGTTAGAATATAAAATTGAAAACGGCATATCGTAAGCAGTGCTTTCAAAAGTGCTCAGTTGACAGGGAGCTGTTTAAAGGAACTGATATTGTCACGACTCTTGAGGAGTGTGGCTGCCAGGCACACGAGACAGCATGGTGATAACAGAAATCCGACAGTATTGGGGTACGTGCTGTCTGTGCCGACAATAGTATTTTCACGTGGAAAACAATTTCTTTACCACTGTCTGTATCAGCTGTGGTGGCACTTGTTTGTGTGAGCTTGCGGGGTTTGCCGTGGACAGGAGGAACAACTGTGTGCGGAGCATTCACATGATAGTGTAAGAGGGGTAAGAGAAATGAAGAATATTTTCATGCATCAAATATGGTAAGAATAAATGGATAGTTGTGAGCTACTAAAGTGCAGGAAGGGTGAAGATAAGACTTAATATGAGTTAATTAGAAAAGTGAGAACTTGTCTTATTAACAATATTTACATTGTACCCATAGGTTCTGTTTAGTACTTTAATAAATGTAAACTTGTAAGATGTAGAGAATGGTGGCAATGTAGTGAATGGTGGCAATGTACATGTGAGGGAGAGGGTTTCAAACATCACTTTAGAAGGGTGAATAACCTCTGATATGAGTGGTAACTCATCATGATGTTACCAGGGAATGGAACATGGTTCTCTGTGTTAAGAGGTTTGTGTGCAGATCGCAGGCCGCTGGCGACTGTGTGTGGCCTTGCTGATCCAGCTTTGTGCTGGCGGTTTGTCCGCTGCAGACTTTGCAGGCAAGATAAAGTGTGGTTCAGTCATGCTGGCAGTTTGATTAGTCGTCCTGACAAGGACGGACTAGCATGTACAGATAAGATATCCCTCTGACAACACTTATCAGAACACCTCAGTTCAGTTGTGGTCGCAAAGAGTTCTTGCAAGTTCTGCACACACTCAGCTTCTTTCACTAATATTTCTTGTGGTTGTGGGTTCTGTCCCCAGGGGGAGGGAGTTCAGGGGGTTAATACTCTTACAGTATGTGTGTGTAGGAAAGGAAAACACATATGTTCATTTTATATATCTTGGTGATCCCCTAGCCATCCAAACTTTTTGATTGTTCCAGACTGGCATACAAGTGTAATTTACTGTACTTTCCTGTGTAATGTATATTTAGGAAAGGGTGGCATTAAGACTTGTTTGTAATGGCTATTGTGCATTACATTTTAAAACATTTTTTATTGAAGAGTTTTATGTTTATCTCACAACAAGAAAAATTGAAATATTCTTTTGCATCACTTCGAAATACTCACATTAGAGAAATTAAGGGGACTAGAAAAATGTCCGAAAAGCACCTCGGTTGGTGCCGCAAAGTTTGTCATGATCGCGGAGCGAAACATATCCCTCATAGCGAGCAGAGCACACTGCCTTGAAGTTAAAAACAAGAACCAAGATATTACTTGGTATGCAGGTGCCAACACAAAACTAGTAATATCCAAAGTCACTAAATAAAACTAAATGTCACCAGAAGTCACTAACTGAGTGTATAAGCATCAGTTCAGTCCGCACATACCGCCCACCTTAAAATGACTATTTTAACAGTATGTACACACTTTAAGCCTCCGGGAGGAGACACAGTTTTATTACTGCTCTCTTGAACAGTCCTTGTTTGGTTTGGATGGCGGCAACTCGGGATATGGAATCAACACCAGGATGAAGACAGACATCACGTCCCAGACACCACTGGAAGCAAGGAACGCGTCCCTCCTTCAGCAGCACCATGCTGCCGGGTTGAAGTGCTGGAGCTTGCCGAGTCTACTTACTGTGCTGTTGAAGTATGTGCAAGTAGTCTGTGCTGTAGTTTCCATAGATCTTGATGGATCTTCTCAATCAACCGCCAATGCGAAAGGTGATTCATAGATACACCTTTGAGTGTAGGCTCTGGGAGGGCAGTGAGTGGTTTTTGTGTGAAAAAATGACCAGTAGTTAAAGCTGCCAAGTCATTTGGGTTAGAACTCAGGGGGCACAGTTGCCTAGAGTTGAGTACAGACTCAATTTGAACCAGAACTGTGTTAAACTCTTCAAAAGACAATATCTGTTCTCCTATGACTTATGTCAGGTGAGATGTGAAGACCTTGACAGCAGCTTCCCATAAGCCTCTGAAGTGAGGGGCAGCAGGTGGATTAAAATGCCATTTGATGCCCAACACACTCGTGGAGTTCACAATGGTTTCTTGGTGAACTGGTGAAGACGCTAACTGTTCAAGTTCACTGAGTCAATGAGAAGCACCGCGGAAATTAGTGACACAGTCACTGTAGATGTTGTAGGAACAGCCACGCCGAGCAATGAATTGTTTGTTTGCCGCCAAGAAGGTGGAAAGGTCAAATGCATGTTCTACATGAACTGCCTTTGGTGTGCAGCTGACATACACACATGTATGCTTAGCAGAAGCGTGAGCTACGACTACATGTCATGGTAATGTTGAATGGCTCTGCATAGTCAATGCTACCTTAACAAAGAGCTTGACTTGCTGAACTCTCATTGTAGGTAGGTCTGCTATGATATGAGTGTGAATAGGAGGCTGAGCGCAGAAGCATCTGGAATACAGGCGCTCACATTTCCGAATTGCTTGTTTCTCACCCAAGATCCAGAACCTTTCACGAAGAATACTCTGAAGTGCTTGAACTCCAGGGGAAGATTTACTTCATGGAAGTGTCTTATAAGTAATGTAAAATATTGTACCTTTGGTAGGATGGCTGGATGTTTATGTTCAAACAAGAAGTTGGCGTTTGAGAATCTCAACAAATGAAAATAATTTTGCCAGTCTTGCTGTAACAGGTTGTCCTTTCTTGATTAGTGCAATTTCATGAACGAGGTGTGTTGCACTTGTTTCAATAAAACAAACGTGGAATCATCCAAGTCCATGGGTGATAGCAATTCAGTCTTCTGGTCAGTAGGATGATAACAATTGTGGAGAAACCGGCAAATATATGCAGTTGTTCGTAACACCTTGTTTAGTCGTCCGCACCTTTCCAGTAGCGCTTCAAATGTCTGAAAGACAACAACACACTCCACAGTCAGAATCTTTTTCTCATGAAGACTTTAATCAGAAATCTGAGCATCAGTAATAGTAGTCACTGGCCACTCATGTGGAGGCTTGAACTAGCCAAGAGGACCTGACCACCACAACTCTTATTTCAACATTTGTTTTGTTAAAATGCAATGCGAAGCACAATCGGCAGGGTTGTGCTCAGAGGATATGTGCTGCCATTGACTTGCTGGGACACATTTCTGGATCTCGTTTACCTGGTTGGCCACAAATGTTTTGCAGGTGTGTTAAGGTGACGTGGTCCACGAGACCGCTACTTTGGAATCAGTCCAAAGTGTTTCATCATGAAGGGTGATCTGCAACTGAAGTGAGTGAATCACTGTGTGTATCAGATAAGTCACAGCAATTCTACACACAGTTCTAGCCTGGGCAGTGACTGGTTCTTAAATGGTACAACCCTTGATTTGAGTGCCAGTAAGTGAATTTGCGTTTCTCCATGATATAATGATGCATGCAAATAAACAACTGCTGCATGTCCGGCCTCAGAGCTGTCTACAAAACCATGCAACCTATAAGTGACACTTACTTTTACCACAACTTGTATAATTAATAACATGCAAACATCAGGGAGTTTTTCCTTCACTTGATTCAATTTTTGGGTGACCTCTTGAGGTAGGAATGCAATTGCAACTGGTGTTTCTTGAGTAAAGTAACAGATGTAAGTCACCCCAAAGGATCAAATGTTCTTGCGAGATCAGAAAGGATTGTTCGTTTAGTCGACTGACTGTGGCAAAGTGATACCTTGTATGTGAAAGTGTCTGTTGCTGGGTTCCACTGCAGACTGAGCACTTTTGACGATGTGCTCTTCTTCAGCATCAAAGGTATGTGTATTTAGAGATTGCAGGTTCTCAGATGGCAGCTATGAGGGCAAGGTAATGTCATTACTTGAGAACTTTCCAAGAACAGAACTGCCCAACTTGAGAAAATTCACCATTTCATGCTGTATGTCTGCTGTGAAAACATGTATTCAAAATTTAAGCAAAACATAAATTATATTTGATGTAATTTAGGACTAGTGAGCAAAGTATCTCTCAAGGATGATAGTACGTATTATTCCCCTTGCATCTGGTAAAGGACAAATATAGTGTCGTTGCTAATTCCAATACGCTATACTTGTTTTTGATTATGCATCGAATGCCACATGCAGTTTGGTTGTTGAGCTGTCCAATTTGCTAACACAATGGTGTGGTATGTAATATGCTGAATGATACCATGATTCATAACAAATTGATTCAAAACATAAAGTACTGAAAATATATTACAGCATCTGATGTATTTAGAAAGTGTAATTTTATGTTTGTGTTTGTCTTGTAATTTATGTGAGTTATGCATGTTTGGCACAGAATCTTTGCTACGTAAACTGTATAATATTTTTTAATACAGTTTTATTTTGTGATTTAAAAATATTAATGTATTGTAAATTTTTATATTTTAATTTAATTTAATTACTTTTTTAATGATTTCTGTGTATAATTTTTTGTTGATGTTTGAAAGTTATTAATTTAGGTTTTGCAGAGTATCAGGTGCTCACCATTTATTTTAATTTATGTCTGCCATGAATTGTGTGTGTGCAAAACTTGCTTTAATATTCTTTATTTAAAATTTTATTAAACTAGGAATATTTATTTGCATGATTTATCATGTGCATAAATTTGTCAGTTGAAATTTGAAAAGACGTTGCAGGTAAGTACCGCCTGCTTTTCAAATGCACGGTCAGCATGTTCTCCTGCTTCATACAGAGTGAACGTGATGTGTGTCGCTCCAGCTGAGAAACTTCAGTTTTGATGCAATAATGAAGAAAGAGTTTTTTACTCTATGTGGAAGTTGTGTTACACACACTTTTCTACAGAATTGTGCGCAGTAACAGCATAATTTTTTATTTCTCTGTGCAAGTATTAAGATCTTTCTACCCAGCAATTCCAGAAAGGAGTAATGCTTTTGCATGGCAGGCTATCCTGCCTGTGAAAAACTGTGTAAAGACTGTACAAAGTAAAATTATTAATTGTTTTAGGATGCAAGACATGATTTTATACCCACGAAAAGACCTGATGATAATGGTTTCTTGTATTAATGAGCTTTAGTGAACACTAAAAATTTTTGTCAGTTCAGTGTAACAGACATTTTTGAACAATTTGAAATTTCAACTTTCAAACAATAACTCTTAAAGTGATAGGCAAATTATACATAAAAGCCAATTTAAAACTATTTTGAATTTGATTTAAATAATTTTTTAAAACTGTGCAAACGTCAATTTTTTGTATTTAATTGATTTTTAACACAATCTAAAGTTTTTTTTTTTTTTATTCTCTGAGGGCATATCCAAATGTCCAGTCATCCACCAAGATTGTTGAGTGTTAACATATTCTCATACGATTTATTTGACATGATCCCCATGAGGAGTTGGCTGTGTGTTGCAGGAGTGCGGGTGGGCGTGCAAGAACTGCTCGGAGCAGTCAAACCTGCACCTGCATGTGGAGATAGAGAACCTGAAACAGAAGCTGCTGGAGAGAGAGCACCACATAGTGACGATGGAGACCAACTTCCTGTCGGAGGCGGACAAGTTCCCCAACGGAGAGCTGGCTGCGATCACGGAGGAGCTGCTCACCTGGCAGGACAAGTACTCCAGGTAGACTGCTGCTTCTCTCCCTGCCCATGGCCCCGTACATTACTACTATTCCTGATCTACACTAAGAATTTTGTTTCTAGTAGTATTTCAAAACAGTTCTGTTTGGATGCACTTCTGGGATTGAGTGATCTTGCGGGGCCCTTACGTTTGAAGCTCGTAAGTATGGGAGCAGTAAGGATGACATTACCATGTACATAAAGTATGCCACTTTCACTACACGCAAGGCTCTGAACTGAGGTGCAATGTTGTCGTCGTGCACTATGTAACTGTGGGACTTTCAAGCTGTGACATATTGTTCATTGATGGGAAATCTGTAGCAAAGTTAGTTATAGGCCTCTTAGTGTGTTTGTGTCATGGTAGTATGTTTTAACTTACAGTAGTCAAATAATCTTTTTTCATTGATGTTGAAGGGCTTCAAAATTATAATATATATATAGACACACATACAGTAGTAGAACACTATTGTAACATATCTCAAGGGCCCCAAGAAATGTCAGTCATATGCACTGAGGCGACAAAAGTCATGGGATACCTCCTAATATAGTGTCGGACCTCCTTTTGCCCGGTGAAATGCAGAAACTCGACGTAGCATGGACTCAATAAGTCGTTGGAAGTCCCCAGCAGAAATATTGAGGCATGCTGCCTCTATAGACGTCCATAATTGCGAAAGTTTTGCCGGTGCAGGATTCTGTGCACGAACTGACCTCTCGACGATGTCCCATATATGTTCGATGGGATTCATTTCGGGCGTTCTTGGTGGCCAAATCATTTGCTGGAATTGTTCAGAATGTTCTTCAAACCAATCGCGAACAGTTGTGGCCCGGTGACATGGCGCATTGTCATCCATAAAAATTCCATCATTTTTTGGGTACATGAAGTCCATGAATGGCTGCAAGTGGTCTCCAAGTAGCTGAACATAACCCTTTACTGTCAATGATCGGTTCAGTTGGACCAGAGGACCCAGTCCATTCCATGTAAAAACAGCCCACAGCTTGCACAGTTCCTTGTTGACAACTAAGGTCCATGGATTCGTGGGGTCTGCACCACACTCGAACCCTACCATCAGCTCTTACCATCTGAAATCAGGACTCATCTGACTAAGTCACGGTTTCCCAGTCGTCTAGGGTCCAACCGATATGGTCACGAGCCCAGGAGAGGTGTTGCAGGCGATGTCGTGTTGTTAGTAAAGGCACTCGAGTCGGTCTTCTGCTGGGATAGCCCAGTAAAGCCAAATTTTGCAGCACTGTCCTAACGGACACGTCCGTCGTACGTCCCACATTGATTCCTGCGGTTATTTCACACAGTGCTGCTTGTCTGTTAACACTGACCATTCTGCGCACACGTCGTTGGTCTCGGTCATTAAGTGCAGGTGGTTGGCCACTGTCCATGGTGGGAGGTTATACCTGAAATTAGGTATTCTCGGCACACTCTTGACACTGTGGATCTCGGAATGTTGAATTCCCTAACCATTTCCGAAATAGAATGTCCCATGCGTCGAGCTCCAACTACCATTCTGCGTTAAAGGCCGGTTAATTCCCGTCGTGCGGCCATAATCACGTCAGAAACCTTTTCACATGAATCACTTGACTACAAATGAAAGCCCAACCAATGCACTGCCCATTTATACATTTTGTACGCGATACTACTGCCATCTGTATATTTGCATATTGCTATCCCATGACTTTTGTCACCTCAGTGTATAAGGGAAAACTTTATTTATAAGAGTATAATAATTGTATATTGAAAAACATGTTTGTAATGAGGTAATTATATAACTAGCTTATAATGCAGGGAAGTGTTATAAGAGGGATCGTTACGACAGGGTTCCATTGTAGCACATACGAGTAAGTACCATTCCGTCGTCATGTGGGATATGCTTCCCTCTCGTGTGTAAACATAGTGAGGATACTTTTGATACTTTAATAAAAATAGCACATATTTTAAACATGCTGCAATACAGTTTGACCACCAGGTGGGTGGATCCCTTAACTTCCACAAGCATCAAGACTCTGCTTGCGAATAACAGATGTTGATTGAGCACCAGGTGGGTGGATCCCTTAACTTCCACAAGCATCAAGACTCTGCTTGCGAATAACAGATGTTGATTGAGCACCAGGTGGGTGGATCCCTTAACTTCCACAAGCATCAAGACTCTGCTTGCGAATAACAGATGTTGATTGAGCACCAGGTGGGTGGATCCCTTAACTTCCACAAGCATCAAGACTCTGCTTGCGAATAACAGATGTTGATTGAGCACCAGGGGGGTGGATCCCTTAACTTCCACAAGCATCAAGACTCTGCTTGCGAATAACAGATGTTGATTGAGCACCAGAGCAANTGGGTGGATCCCTTAACTTCCACAAGCATCAAGACTCTGCTTGCGAATAACAGATGTTGATTGAGCACCAGAGCAAAGTAATTCTGATTGGCCCAGTCATGTGGGAAAATGACTCGTAACTAAGAGACAGCCAGTTACTGAGGAGAGCTCCAGCTGTGTGCATCTTGCATACTGAAGTCTAGCTTGCACATAATTTTTTTTTGCAAAAATCAGATGATGTTAATTATACTTAAACTGAATATGTACTTTAGTTAAAATCACGTTGGCAGCTGATTGTATAAATGACAACTGATCATCCAATTTCTAGTTTAATATTTAAATTTATGGCAACCAGATTCTTTTGTGCTTATTAAAGTATGAATGATTGTAATGGTGATGTTTGTCGCAGTGCCACACGTACACAGTCTGTCAGCTGGAGCATGTCGGTGATAGTGTACATGTAGATGTGAAGGACACACTGTGGACTAGAAGGACATTCAGGCAGGACCCTCAGGAGAGATATCAGTTAACTGCAAACTGACTAGCTACAGTCACAGCTGGTTATTCATCAGTGGACCTAGAAGTCTTAAATTAATTGCATCCTTTCTTCTCTTGTAGATATATCAACTTCATGTTGGATCTTCACACAAAGTGCTCTTAATGGCATTGCCTTCATTGCATTCCATCCAGACTATTAAGCTTACTGCCATGCAAATTTAATCAAATCTTTAACTTTTTTTACATATTTGAACNTGCATTCCATCCAGACTATTAAGCTTACTGCCATGCAAATTTAATCAAATCTTTAACTTTTTTTACATATTTGAACATTTGTATATAGTATTACGTTGGCTAGTGTGGCTGAATGAGCTTAATACTGATGCACTATAGGCTTTTTTTTTTTCATGGGTGGGGGGAAGGAGGTGGGATCAGGATACATTCCCCCTTTCCAAAGGTTATTGCGAAGTNCTTTTTTTTTTTCATGGGTGGGGGGAAGGAGGTGGGATCAGGATACATTCCCCCTTTCCAAAGGTTATTGCGAAGTACAAGCGTTCTGTGGTTGCACTTCGTGTACTATGCATGCCAATGGGTGTTTGTAGTTTTTTCAAGACTATATGTAAAATCAAAATTTTTAGGTTGCTACAGTTAAAAAAGGGGGCTAAAAACCATAGAGAATGACCATAATTTTTACCATACAATGCAAAAAAATATCTCCCTCACTGAAATAAAATGTTGGCTATGCCCCTGGTCATGCAGCCAGTAACTTAAGCCGCTGTGGTGGTCTTGTGGTCAGGTCACCTGCCTCTCACCATCGCAAGTAGGGTTACATTCCTGGGGGAGTACAGTTGGGTAACATGGTAGACATTGCCACTTGCAGGTGGGTTTTGTTGGTGCACTGCTATTGGATTGTGTTGCTGCTCCACCTGAACCTCACTTCACCACTGTGTGTGCTGAAGACAGCTACTGGGTACTGCTCTACCTCTCTGACTTATTCTGCTATAGTTGTTTGCAGCTTTATGTTAACTTTTGTCATCTCTGCTGAAGGCACTTCATAGCCATTAGCATACAATTCAACAGCAGCGTGTTTCAAATACATAGTGGGGAGAATCAGGGATGTGTGTGTTGCTTTTAGAAGTCAGTTTATGTTTTCACATAGCTTGGATAGGCTGCTAATTTTTTGACCGGGATCTTAAGTGAGTAGTGTGTGACAGGTTTCTTGCAACTATCTCCTTTTTCTCCTGTCTGTGTTCCACGGCCCTTTGTCTCGCAGCCACTCTCCAGGCAGGGAGCTGCCTCTAATTTTATCCACGCTGATCCTGCAGGGACGGTGTCGAATGTTACTTATCTTGCAGTATTTGCAGTAATCACTTTGAACTTCCTTTCCGTACACACATGCGCGTGCAAACTCTCTCTCTCTCACACAGTCCTCTAGTTAACTGTCTAAACAGAAGATTTAAGTTAGTAGAGTTACACAATATTTAAATTGTATTCTTTTTTTTTTATCTTAAAATTTGGCATTTAGATTTGGTTTTCAGTGAAACAGCAAAGACAATCATGGGCAATTTCGACTGTACTAAGCATATCATATACACTACATATATATATACTTTTTAAAGTAAAAGTATTATAGTGTATTAAGTGGTAGGAAAATTGTGGAAACTGTGTTTCAAGAACATTTGACTGGATATGGTTGGAAGTATATTTTGCATATTTTCAGTGTTCTTATTTTTACCTTTAATTTTATAATATAAAAAAATATTTATATGAAGTTTAAATGAGTTTGAAACTATTCTAAGACTGGTCTGAAGATACGGAATACCGAGTCGAAATTTAATTTTGTCAATTTGCAGTTTTTACTGCTACAGAGTATAGCTTGGAAATCATACTTTTTTATTATAAACTATTAAGCTGATATTGGGAAATAATTTCACATTTGTATGAAAACTTAATTTTGGTCTTGACTTGTATTAATCGTTTTTAAATTATGTGTAGTTTTTTTAATAACATAAAATGTTATCTGGAATTTTTGAACTATGGGTGTCTATCAGTGCACTCTGTTATTTTATAATCAAACATTAATCCTCTTTGATGAAATCAAAATGTTTTTATTCAGCATAGTATACTATAATTTTGCACACTATAATTTTTCTAACATATTTGTACTTATATTTCTATTGCAGGTTGTATGAATCTCACAAGCGTGTGCAAAAGGTAAACCAGAATTTGGAAGACAAGTTGCTTAAGATTGTGGACAAATGTGAAACAGAGAAAGCTGCACTAACTCGTGATGTGTCCAATTTAACTCAGAAGCTCGTCGATGCTGAAGAGAAGCTTAGCCAACTAAAAGAAGAAAATGTAAGTGTTTACGTTTTTCTTCTAGTACTTGTACACCATAAAAATTTTCAACATGTTTGCCTTGTGTTAAAACTAAGAATTTTTTTTTCACCCAAAAATAATTTTTACTAATATTTGTAGAATCCTATAACTTCATCTGTATCTCATTTCAATAAGAATTTAAACATATGGTACAGTTATAAAAGTAAATTTTTCTACGATGTCAAAAATAAATGAGGTTCTGTGCCAAGTAGGTAATTGTAGTTGTTGCTGAACTCAAGCTCTGCGAGGTGCCACATACCTTTGTTTATTTTCCACACAGGAGCGATACAGGAATGACGTCAATCTCGCCATACAGTTGCTACAGTGCAAGCCAGCCAACTTTGTCTCCCAGAAGTACGACACAGTAAGTATCACGCATGGATAATTACATCACGAAGGTTGCAGTGACTGAGTCGTCGTAAGTCTAGAGACTAAGTGCACTTACCACAGAGAGACTTCTCTAGCTCTCAGTTTTCTCGTCGACACTTTGTGTATTTCATGAGTGCAGCACAGCTGACAGTTTCTCAGGTTGTGTAATGGTTTGATGCATCGCTTAACCAGAGATGCAGTTTCTCTGTTTCTCAGGGTGAGGGAGATGCCTAGAATTAAGTTCAGTATGCTTCATAATTCCTTGTGATGACTAAAGTTTCACAGCTGTGACTTGCAAACATTTTGAGCTACCCACCTTCCAGTGTTCATATTTGGGCACATTTCCTTGAAGCTTGATCTCCAGATTTTGTAATGTTGCGAGACGTGCCAATTGTTGACACAGTCGAACATTAGCTCGCTCAACTCAGTCTGGTATGAACACAGAGACTCAACTTTATAAAGGTGCCAAAATAAAATAATCAGATGTGCCGGAAATATAGTTCAACTGGATTTTATTACACTTTGCACATCACTTACAACATCGGCATAGAAAATTATGCAGTTTAATCGCAACAGCGGCACAAAAATATAATTAACAGCAAACAAGCCGGAACAAGATGAGAATCACAGTATCTGTTATTCTGCAGTTGAAAATACTCAAATCGTGAGGCTATTTACGAAGGCAGGAGAGAAACTAAACACACTGCTGGCACCCTAAATGAATGACCTCTCGCAACAGCGGAAATAATTTGGTAGGTTTAGGTTATTCCAAAATATGAAAAAGAAAGATCGCGGGTGCTGCTGGTGTGAGTTGCAATCGTGACTAATGTACTCTTGAAACGTCCATCTTGGATTCTCACTGACTAGAAACTGACTAGCACTGAGTTAACTGAAACTTCTACTCTTGATCTGTGCACTAACACTACATTGCTGGAACTGGGCACGAGGGAGGCCGTGCCTACTGTAAGTATCTTCTCACAGCTTTATCGCACCACTGAAAACTGCCCAATCGGGGCGTCACAAGATGCTGTCATGTTTACAAATAACACACATAACGTTGTCACAGTGTGATCCTTGTCATCCTGCCTATGTTGCACCATATTGCAACAGCCAACTATGTGTCCTTAGCTTCCTGGTAAAAGAAAATATGTTGCATCACTTTAGGATGATTAATGCTACTGCCAAACAACTTGAAGTAAAATTATAAACTTTGAAAATCGAATATATATAAAATAAATACAAATTGCTATTATCTCAAATTTTAAACACTGAATAAATAACTTGATCGTTGAAAGTATAGCAAACATAATATATTGCCTGCAACATTACAATTTCTTACATGTGGCAGTGTTGCTGTTTTTTTTTAATCCTTGCCTTGCATCACAGAGAATGACATGCAGGTTGCTTGGGTAGAAGAGATTGTCTTTTCTTGNTCGTTGAAAGTATAGCAAACATAATATATTGCCTGCAACATTACAATTTCTTACATGTGGCAGTGTTGCTGTTTAATTTTCTCTGGGTATTTATTGCTTTTTTTTTAATCCTTGCCTTGCATCACAGAGAATGACATGCAGGTTGCTTGGGTAGAAGAGATTGTCTTTTCTTGCATCGTCCCTTCTAGTCGGTCGAAGATGGAGAGTTTCGAAATGTGAATCGAGAAAAACTATTAGCACATAAGTAGCCAGGGAGTGTTGCCAACCACACAACCTTTTTTATTCTCTTTTCTACAATTATTCAAATTTAAGTGAGTAATATCTAAGAGCTTTTCAGAATTGTTAAGCATTATGACATCATAATTTCAGAATGGATTGAGAAATTGGGAACAGTGTACATTAACCTCAGTATGTATTGTGTAACATTGTTCTGAAGTATGCATATGGTTTAGTGTTTGAGCCAGCATGTGTGCTCAGCTGTGCAAACCATGACTGCATCAGAAATACATGTGCAGAGTTGAAACAGTTGGTCACGTGAAGAAGTAAAGTAATGTAACATATTACTGGTGAGGTTTTTGCTCTACTGAATTCGAAAACATGAACTGAACTGCAACAAGTTTTTTTTCTGATTTGAGTTATTTGTTCACACCATAGCGGTATGTCCGGTGGCTGATCAGTGCGGGAGAAAGGACTCGTAGGCTTACTAGGGATGAGAACTCATAATCTTGTAGTCAAGAATTAACAACTTTGGAACCTTGTCTACAGATTGCACATGGGCAGAGTTTTGCGAGTGTACAGGATGTGGTACAGTAAACGTACCATTTTAAATTGTGTGTAATTCGGCCTTTTGGTTATGGAAGCTAGATTAGAAACAGACAAATTGTAGGTACTGTTACCATTTTATTAACCATGTTGACTGTCATCCACTCCCTTCTGTTGTATTTCTCAGGTCCACATTGCGTTATCACTTTGCTTGTTCTGCAGGAAATCTGGGCACGTCTAAACTGTTATGTATGGTGACATGTTCAGTTGTGTGCGTGCGTGTGCGATTACCAAGCGTTGTGGATGGCATCCCGCACAGATCACGTCCAACAATTGCTTAGCACTTATGTTATTTAATTACAGTACAAATATGGCTGATGTTTATCCACTTGTCAGTATTGGTAAATTAATTTTGTTTAATAAAATGGCAACACAGTGCCTCCAACTATGCAGTTTCAAATGTAGTTTTCATACAGATCTGGCCAAATTATTTACATTTAAAGATAGTAGGCATACTGTGCCACATTCTGTATATTAGAGAGAATGTTGATACATATCTCTTAATATTTGTTTCCAGCTTGTTATATTATTAGTTGTCGATATAATAAAAATAAAATGTGTGTGCTAGAAATTTTGTAATGAAATAAAAAATAAAAAGTAGTTGTAATACGACACCTGGACTGTACTGCTTGGTAAGAAGTTTGGCAGTGTGTGATTAATGGAAATGTGGCGTGGTGCAGTACAGTTGTGTGTGTCGCAGCTGCCGGCGGACCTGCAGCAGAAGGTGCGGCTGTACGTGAGCAGCAAGCGGCGGCCGGCGGACACTAACGGCACACAGCTAAAGCCAGAGCTGAGGACCATCAAGGTGCCAATCCCCACCTTCCCCCCCACTGCCATGGTCTACAGCATCAACAAGGAGCTCTCTGGTAACTACGCCTCCGCTCCTTCCCGCACAATACTTCTCATCCTCTCTCCATTATGTCTATCGCACACACCACCTAAGTTTTCTGTTAACTCTATACCATTTTTTTCTATGCCATACTATGTATGTTGAAAATAAGAGCATCCGTACATTTATTTGTGGCCTTAGCAAAAAAGTAATTTTTTCACAAATCATATGGAAATACACATCTGATAAAAGTATGTGGACACCCATCCGTGAATGTAAACTCGCACCGGGATGTCACTATGACTGTCACTGCTGCTATGAAAGGAAGCAGAAGGCTCGGTGTTGGTTAATGCTACTCCTTACTGGCAAAATAGGTGTAGTAAGGGAGCTCAGTGAATTCAAACGTGATGTAGTTATATGTTGCCTCATCAGTAGGCAATCCATCAGGGCCTCTTCCATCCTTGTCAAGTTGCCCAAGTCGTCTGTAGGGGATGTGATTGTGAAGTGGCAATAGGCAGGCACAAGCACAACGAAACCACGGCTGGGTAGGCCATGCATGTTGACCAACCAGGACAGGTGGTATGGGAAAACGACGTCACTATGTATCACCCGTGAATCCCACAGTGCCACTAGTTGTGCAGCTAGCACCAGGACTGTGCACTAGGAGTTATGAAGACAGGAGTTCAAAACTCAGACATCTGCCCATAAACTGCATATTTGCCTGTGAAAGCAAAGCACCATGTAAAGAGCTCCGCCACTGGAATGTGAATAACTAGAGACATGTGATTTGGAGTAATACATCTGGCTCTACCATGTGGCAGTCTGATGGGAGGGTTTAGGTGTGTGGAAAATGCCACAGAACACTACATGCCGGCCTGTGTGTTGCCCACTCTGAAATTCTGTGGAGGTGGGGTTACAGTGTGAGGGTGTTTTTTATGGAAGGGACTTGGACTTCTCGTAATACTACGGGGCATGTTACAGTCTATAACTTACGGACGTTTTTACCAACTGCGTGTTGTTGACTGTAGAAGACAGTTCGGTGCTAAGTGCATGTTTTAGCACGACAGTTCTCCCTGCAATAAAACATGGTCTGTTCGCAAATCGTTTGTGGACAATAGAGCTCTAAAAATGGATTGGCCAACCCTGAGCCCTGACCTTGGTCCCATCGAACACCTTCGGGATGAACTGGAATGGTGACTGCGGTGCCAGTTCCTAACTACCTACAGTATTTACTACACTTAAATTGGCAACATAAGTAAATACTCTGTATTCATATATAATTATAATATCTGTTACTAACTGTAAATATAACTCCTGGAAACCTGCAACATTACATAACCTCCTGCAATTTGGAACAAATTTTATGAATTTGGTACAAATAGAAACAAACCTATGTGTTGATTCACTAAAATTGCAGTAACATGTTTTTTACAATTAAATTCAAAATTCATAATTTTTATACACACAGTCGAATCACATTTTTATGACCACCTGTTAGAAGTGCCATCTGCAGTAGCACGTAGCCCATGATGTTTGGCTTGTGTCGTGGGCTGGTGAAACGGGTATATAATGCGACTGACAGGCTGGCTGTACACAGTGCGCTTTCTGCTGTCGTGGGTAAGGGAAGTGATTTAACCAAATTGTTAATAGGTATGATCATCGGCTTTTGGGCCAAGAAGGGCAGCATTTTGGAAACACCAACGTTTGTGAACAGTTCACGTGCCTCTGTAGTGAAGGTGTATCGTGAATGGATGAATGGTACCATTGGGAATAACCGTCGTGGAAACTGCAGAACTCCACGCGCCCTTCTGTGAATGGGGCTCCGGAGTAGATGTAGGGTGAATACACCCATGCTAACGCAGGTGCATCTATATAAATGACTGGAATTTGCTCGATAGTATGGCGACTGGACCGCTGCTGATTGGTGATGGGTAGTCTTCTCCGACAAGTCACGGTTTCAGCTGCATAGAAGGGATGGACTCAGCTTGTCCAGCTAGAAACTTCTGAGAACCAACACCCTGCATCCATTGCTGGTCGAACACAAGGTGGTGGGGGCAGTGTTATGGTCTGGGGAATGTTCTAGTGGTATTCTCTAGGTCCCATCATCCGTGTGGAAGGCACTTTTTATCAATTTGGTTATGAATTCATCCTTGGCGATAACTTCCACCCGTACATGATGATTGTTTTTCCTAGGGAGGATGGGATCTTCCAGCACGATAATACATCTTGCCACACCAATAGAAGTGTCCACACGTGGCTGGAAGAGCACGATCAAGACTTCAGGGTTCTTCCCTGGCCTTCAATTTTGAAATATTTTCAAATAAACTGTGTGTTGTATATATATATATACATACACACACACACACACATACACTAGGCTTACTTAGCTTAAAAAATGAATTTCACACCCTCCTATACAGTATTTAGTTCTGTAAAGCAATTGTCTGTAACTAAAGGAATCGTGATTTTTGGAATCGCGAATCGAGAGTGGTAGCATCATCGAGATCGAGAATCGTGGTAAAGTGGAATAGTTACATCCCTATATGTTACTGAAATGATTTATTTGGAAAGATAAACATCTTTTGATTATACTTCCTTCAGTGTCATTTGTTAAGAGTATGCGGTGTGATTTCGTTCATAGGAAGCTTCACCAATAAGTAAGCAGTGGGTACTCGCAAGTCACACATTACTTCACGTTTGCAGAATATAATTTGTGCATTTTCATACTTTAGAAAGTACTGTTTTACCTTTGCTTTTAAAAATAAAAATATTTTTTTGTAATTACATGTTTTATTTACCGAATGACCAATTGTGCCGTAATTTCGCCACCTCAAACCGAGTGTTACGAACGCATCGTAACACCGGACATGCTGACAAGAGTGTGGAACGAGTTTGATTATCCCGTATATGTCGTTCGGACCGCTCGTGGTGGTCACATTGAACATTTATGAAGATATGGTAAACAAACTTTACAGTTCCACGGTTCATTTGATTGGTCAACCAAGGTTGTAGGTTTGATATTATAGACCTTCGAAGTTGGGGTATTCTTTTATACTCGCCCTGTTGAGTGATTTCATTACTAGGAATAAAAGTTGAGGCTTTATTCATGTACATTATAACAAAATTTTACTTTATAACTTTTAAGGTTTTTTTTATAATAACTGTTTATAATTCCGGCATTTTTTTAGACTATTCTGTATATGTTTAATTGCAGAGTTTATATTCAACCATATATGTGTTTTATCTACATCACAACTACAAGCAATGACAAATGGTGAGGATAGGACCTTGAATGTAAGTGTAGGAACTGCCTTTGCTGATGTGCTGCCAGCATAGCTGTAGATGTGCTACTTTTTGTTTACATTCAGATGCATTCAAGTAAGGCCAGTGAATCGTTTTGAAGTTGGTTTGTGGTTAGTTTAACATTTTTTAAATTAAACTACAGTACATTAACATTTTTGCAGTATCAACTCCATGGTTTGCGACTTAAGATGTTTACAATCCAACGCTAGTGTACCATCACAATTGTACACTAGTTAGATTGCTTATAGCCCACAGTTGGGATAACTGTGCCTTAAAAATGCTTCACTGTGTGTACTTGGAGTGTATCCTGTAGTAGTGCCTTTACATTGGTCGTAGCCCACATATAAGCCCTGTCAGTCTAATGGCTGGCAGAGGTGGTGCACATAGCACTAGCTGCGTGTGTGAGATGCCATGTTGTGTATGCAGAAAAGGAAGAGGATGCAGAGAAGGAGAAGGGGGAGCGGCGACCAGTNTGTTGTGTATGCAGAAAAGGAAGAGGATGCAGAGAAGGAGAAGGGGGAGCGGCGACCAGTGGACATAGTGTCGGCAGCCATCATGGCGAAGGTTCTGGAGGAGAGGGAACGTGAGCGTCTGCGTACCAAGCACTGTGCGAGCTGCACGTGCCCGCGCCAGCCCAGCCCCTGCAAGGCCACGCAGACGACTGAGCCTCCTGTACAGCGCAGCCAGGGCCTGGTGCGCTATGTCGACGTGGTGACGTCGCGTGGGGATGCGCGTCGTCCCATGGGGCTCGTAGAGGGAGAGGACGTGGCTCCCCGGGGAGGGGAAGTGCCGCGCAAGTCAGAGCTGGAGGTGTGCGTGTGGGGGCGTGAGGGAAGCGGCAAGAAGGGCGGCGAGGTGCTAACGACAGTGCTGCGCGGCCGGGAGAANGGCGTGAGGGAAGCGGCAAGAAGGGCGGCGAGGTGCTAACGACAGTGCTGCGCGGCCGGGAGAAGGGGGCGGGGCCCCGGCCATGCTCCATGAGGCTCCAGGCGGGTTCCAGCAACATCCTACTGGACAACGCAACTTCGTACGCCCCGGTGCTGTACACGGGCCGGCAGCCGTCCGCTGCTCTAGTGCACTGCCCCAGGTCGCGCTCCGCCTCGTCGAGTAGCGGTGGCTACTCGTCCCCCACGGAGACCTAGATATGATGCCCTGCCCACCAGCGCTGGTGCCATCGGCATTACCAGTCTTCCTTCGCGTGCTAGGATCTTCACACTACTGCGCACCAAAGTATTGAAGTTGTTCTACCGTGTTTCGTCATAGTGTGCGTGTGTTGTCGAGGATGCTTGTGGAACTTCTCGTACTGGACAGAATGCTCTGTGTTTAATGCTTGCTGGTATAGTCCTAGAAAAAAAAATAATTTTTTTTTACCATGATGTTACCAAAAAAATGTTATTTTTGATGTATTTGGAATTGTTCCTAAAGTGAAACTTGGCTCACAAGTCTTGTGGAACTTGTTGTTTATGTGCGTGTTTTAACAAAACAAAGTACAAAAAGTGGAATACTTTCATCTGTAGTCTGTTTTTTGTAGGGCTGCACTTTAAATATATTAAAAATAATAATTTTTGTACTGTGATTCTTTCTATATTTTAATGTTGCACAACTGTGATTAGTGCATAAATTATATGTAACGGACATTTTTTTCTTAGATCTTACAGGTTGTTTTCTGTATGAAAAAACTGTGTGCTGTAAAACTTTTGGTAATGTTTTTGCCATGAAATAATGCCTTGCACTTCACAGCATGCAAACAGAAGTTCATTCTGAAAATTTAGAGTTGCCTGATGTCTCTTATTAGAAAACTTGCTGNCACTTCACAGCATGCAAACAGAAGTTCATTCTGAAAATTTAGAGTTGCCTGATGTCTCTTATTAGAAAACTTGCTGTGAGTTTCTTGTGCATTGCAAAATATACCGTTAAGAACAAATTTTCTTTAGAAAGCTGTTGAGAATAAACTGGGTTTGTATCCCAGTACATAGTCACACCACAGGACAATATACATTTCAATTATAATATAGCTGGTGAATCACTGCCCTGTTGACTCGTATGTNTATAGTCACACCACAGGACAATATACATTTCAATTATAATATAGCTGGTGAATCACTGCCCTGTTGACTCGTATGTATAGGCTATACAACCTGCTGATTAATAAGGGCACTGTACAATTATGATACAACATATTTCACATTAATGTCTTTTTCACATTTACATATGATTTTCATTTCCTGGCCAAAGACAATGTGTAAAAATATTTTGCTTTTCTAATTTTCAAAATTTTATTAACCCTCAGTACAACAAAAATTATTTCTTGATGTCTTTCAAAATTGGATTTGTTAAATGTTAATACACAGTTTTTACAGAAAAGTGTTGATTTTTTAACCTCTTCCAAACAAAATTGGGTTTTGTTTACCAATACTGCATGTAAAAAACATGCTGAGACACGTTCAGTATATTGTTTACATATAGGCTGCAAACAGTTAATTGTTGCTGCCAACTCGCAATGCCATCTATCCACTTGTGTCGACCTAGCTTAATGGCGTTGACCTNCAAACAGTTAATTGTTGCTGCCAACTCGCAATGCCATCTATCCACTTGTGTCGACCTAGCTTAATGGCGTTGACCTTAGGAGTAAAATAATAACTCAGAAGTGTAAACTTTTTCTCCTCTTGTTGCCGAAAATTCTTATTAACAGCAATCAANAAGGAGTAAAATAATAACTCAGAAGTGTAAACTTTTTCTCCTCTTGTTGCCGAAAATTCTTATTAACAGCAATCAACACATTTTACCAAGTGGAAAATCCATTTTCAGGTGTTTTCGTGTGGGAAGAGAATTTTTTATTGAAATAATAAGAAAAATATATTCTTCTTTGTGTTTTAAGAGCAAGTGATGTAATTTTTTCCAAGGAAACTTCACCAATAAGTGTGCATTTGCAAACCATGCATTATTTTTTATGCATAATGTAATTTGTAGATTTTCAAATTTAAAAAAGTGCCATTTTATTCTTGTTTTAAAAAAATATTTTCTTTGTAATTACAGTAGAACCTTTTTATATACACCCCAATTAGTATACCAGTGTTTCTACGACGACTTGTTTTTGAGGAACAGTAAATAATATGGGTGAAGAAAGTTAAAAATTTAAGGGAAATCAGTAGTAATAAATAAAGTTGTTGCAATTTTTGGTCACTACGCATTGTGTTTCTCGTGGTGAGCTCTATACTGGACATAGCGCATATCTGAAAATTTGAAAATATTCATTCAGCACAAACGACATAATGCCTAATGTTTAAGAAGTGAGAGTTTATGCAAGCTCTGCTCTCGACAGTGGATTGTACAGTAGCTGTCGGGACAAAGTCAATTACTGGTCATCCCTCTCATAGAACCACTCAAGTCAAACCATCTCACTTATCCAAACAACGTAAGTCAGTATTAGTTTCTAACGCAGATTGGAAAATGTTGAAACCCTGTGCAAGCTGTCGGCAAACCAGTCATTCTCTTTATAAATGCCAAGATTTCATCAGTGCTTCACCAACAGGCAGACAAACAACTGCATGAAACAAAAAATTCGGTTTCAATTGCCTTGGGACATCCCATGTGTTGACCACTTGTTCCTCATCTCAAACATGTTTCCGATGAGAGCAGAGGCATCACACACTGCTCCACATTGATGGCAAGTTGAATACCCTTGTATGTCGAAACCCTGTTTCAGATGGTACTCCTGAAAGGGAGGCCCACGGTGTACCTACCAGTGTTAGCTCGTGAATGTGTAGCCATGTATCGTGTTTCACAATAGTCAGCATCCGCGATGCAAGAGCCAAAAAGTCCTCGGACGAGCAAGATTATTCGAGGCTCTGAGGAATGAGACACTTAATCCTCGGATCAGCAAAGGAGAATTCGAGGCCCCAAGCCAGGTCCAGTGGACATGTCCACCTTCCCTGACCATCATCCTGCACCTACTATGTCCTCTNCTCCACACCATGCAATTATAAAAATCGAGAAAAAAATTATAAAATTTGACGAACATAACATTACACTGCCCTAACCAGCGCCCCTAGCCCCTACCCCTCATCTACCCACTACCCATTCAAAAATTGGACAAAAATAGCAAGAAATCAAAAAATATTTCTTAAAATAGAGGGAAAAATTTCATCAATGACTCAAATAATTATGTTTGTTGTTGACCTTTACCTAGACCCTTGAACTCGAAAAAATAGAAAAAATTCTAAAGAATGAAAAAGTGAAAAAGAAACTAGGAAAAAAATGGCATACCTAATGCAAAAACCAAGTTGGAGTGTGCAACATTAAAAGTTATATTCTCGTAAATATGACAGCACAGCCACTCTCTTCTATCGATCAGCAGCCGACTGAACCCCCACCTCTCTCTCATTGGCTATATAGCCGATAAATCTTATGACCCCCAAAGCGAATTAAAGACTATGTAACACACATACACCCTCCCCTGCACTCCCCAAATCCCACCCACACACCTGTTTTCGCTCCACTTCCCTTGCCATTTATGTAAAATAGCTCGGTCGCCATCAGCATCTACACACGCCATAACCCCCACAATAACGTGTCATAGATCGTCCCCTCACCATCAACCAGCCACATGACTCCACACTCTTACTGTCCAATCTCCAATTAGTTCCCGAAGAGACGGACTCCACCCAAGACAGACTCCTGCCAAGACCAGTTCCTGCAAAAATGGCTAGAGCAGTGGACAAGACCGCCCAACCATACCACACACTTAAACCAACAGTCGATGACATCCAATCTCCAAAAAGGTCGCCGGATACAATTGAGGGTGGTTTTTGATGGCAGTGCTAAGACCTCAAATGGCATGTCTCTTAATGATCTACTACTCTCAGGACCCAAACGGAAAAACACTATATCTGAAGTCATTTTGAGATTTAGGCTGTATAGTGTTGCCTTTTCCCGTGACATCAAACAAATTTTTCAGATTAATTTTGATTCTTGAAGATGACCGATTTTATCAGCTCATATTTTGGCATGATCCTTCTCGCCCACTCTCAGTATTCCCGCTTAACAGTAACACATGGCTTATCATCACCACCTCTCTTGGCAATCCGAATATTTCACCAGTTAGTGTTTGATGAGGGTTTCCACGATCCGCTAACTCAAAACGCTCTTTTAAAATGTGTATTTGTTGACAATATTGTGACTGATGCATCTTCAGTAGAGGAAGCCAACTTGTGAAGAACCAGTTGATTGAACTGCTATGCCGAGGAGGGTTCGAGCTCCGGAAATGGTCTAATAACCAACCCCAACATCTGGATTATGTACTTGAACTTCGTAGTGAAACTCCCAAGGTGCTTGACTTCGTTTCAGTTCCAGTTGTGAGCATTCTGGGTTTTCAGTGGAATCCAGAAATGAACGTTTTCTCTTACCGTTTGAGTATTAGCACTGGGGTCCCAACCAAATACTTTGTCTTGTCTCAGATTGCTCGGATATACGACCCCATGGGCTGACTGTCTCCAGTGTGATTGTATGGGCGAAAATTCTGATGCAATAGCTATAGACCCAAGGATTGAGTTGGGATGAACCACTACCATCACCGAGTAAGGAGAAGAAGTGCCAGTCCATTGATGGTTTAGCCAAACTGGAAACCCTCACTCAACCATGTTTCATGTGCCCTGCTGTGGCCAGTGTAGAACTGCATGGCTTCTCGGATGCTTCCGAGCGAGCTTATGCAGCAGTCAAAGGAATGTACGTGTACATCTCATATTGGCCTAATCACGAGTGGCATCACTGAAACAAAATTGATACACTACTGTCATGCGATTCTAGCTCACCATTTAAATGTTATTTCCACTCATACCGGGACTCATTCTAGTGTTCTGTCCTGGATGAAAACTCAACATTACCTGCTAAAGACATATGTTGCAAATCGTGTTGCTCAAACTCGGGTATGGGTGCCTCCTCAATCTTGGAAACGCATTGTTTCTAGTGAAAATCCGGTAGATTGTGCTACTTGTAGCATACTTCCAATAGAGTTACTTATCACGATTTGTGGTGGGATGGCCTGGGATGGTTAGTGGCCCCACCTGAACAATGACCATTGTCTCAAGTGTATATGGGCGCAGGTGGCATCCCCGAACTAAAATCGTCTCAACTAGTTCTGGTGAATATCCATGAACCTCTTGAAGAGTTTCCCTTGTAGCGAAAATTGCCATCGTGTTCTAAACTTGTCCGTGTGATGGCCTATGTGATGCGGTTCATCAACCACATTCGGAAGCAACTTCATGCCGATGGCCCCCTATCCTCTGCAAAATTGACACAAGCAACCGTTCTTGTGTGTTCAACATGTACATTGACACGAAGACTAGAATTTGCTTAAGGGAGGAAAGCAATGCCGCACCAGACTACAACGTTTGCCGCGATTTTTAGACCCACATGGTGTGCTCAGGGCGGGCGATCGTTTGTCACATGCAGATATTGATTTTTCAGCTAAGCATCCTATCGTCCTACCCAAAGCCAAGAGGTTTGTCTACCAGTCTGTACTCAAATTGTGGCAATAATTTTGTGGGTTCCTCAAGGCAGATTCGTCAGTCATTCATGTGGCTTCTGAGATCCCCTTTGCAAGAAAACTTTTGTTTGTCACACTCAATTGAATTTCCTTCCACCTGCAAGTCCTCAACAGGGCGGTTTATGAGAAGCCGCTGTGAAATTTATTAAATTCCGCCTCAGACGCAGAATTGGTGGTTAGATGTTGACAATTGAAGAGTTCATGACACTTTGCACGAGGGTCGAGGCTGTCCTCAATTCGAGACCCTTATCAGCATTGCCATCTGATCCATGCGACACTACAGTTATTACACAGGTCACTTTATAATTGACAGGCCTCTTGTATATGTTCCTAAACCACATTAAGATAATGATCATGGGTCTCTGTGTATGTCCAGACGATGGAAAATGGTTTGCACTCTAGCAAACAAATTTTGGACTCGATGGTACCGATATTACTTGCAGCAACTCCAGCCTCGTGGTAAATGGCAAACAACAACCAGGATTCGCAACGGTGGAGTTAGTTCTTGTTGGAGAAGATCATGTGCCGCCCCTCAGTTGGTGCTTAGCAAGGGTTACCAAACTTCATCCTGGACAGGACGGTGCTGTACGAGTGGTTGATGTCCGCACCCAAAAGGGACAGATGTGTCGACCTGAGCATAAGTTGTACATGTTGCCAGCGCAGCGATGATTGTGGGCTATCTGTGCAATTTTGTACATAGTGACTGTGTTGTGTTATAAGAGACCTCTCCTGGTCTCAGCTGGTGGTATGTTTTTTATTTGTATCCATCAACTGCTATGTGCATCTGCGTGGACATTGTGTACTAGTGGGTGGGTGGATATCTACGTTGTAGGTAGGTCCCACCTCAGTCCAAGTATTCTCAGTGGCTCTCAAGATGGCATCGCGGTAAGTCTCACTCACGTGATTTACCTTTCTCGTTGTCTCCGGCAGATATGTGTGTATATTTCTAACAGCTGGCATGTTTTGTTATTGTTATACATTGTGTGTTGTGTCTTTCTGTCATTGTCTGTAAAATTGTCATGCAAATAAGTATCATTTTAAAACCATTTAAATCAATCAAGTTATCTGCAAGCTTGCTATTAACATATATGTGCCAGTCGTGAGAAATTAGACTTAAGCATGAATCATACTTGATATGACAAGCCTGCTCGGCAAGGCAATTTTAAGTCGAGAAGCAAGCTTTCTGCAAGCTAGCATAAGCTATGGGTTATAATTATTAATAAAGATTGTAATGCTCACCTGAGGCGTCGCAACAAGGGCATTATCTATAGCCGGATACGAGCCTAATGTAAGCCCCTTGAGGGCTGCAACCAGGCAGACACCTGAGCACCGCCGGCTGTCTGTCTCGTGGGGATAGTCAGCCCCTAGGCGTGGGTGGCTGGGGGAAGTGGGCGGAACACACAGCCCATACCTGCGGACAGTCCTGGCGCTGTCAACAAATCACTTCCGGTATTCCTTAGTACGTCTCAAACACACCAGAATGTTCTTAGGCATACTGACATTCTAGAATAATAACAAATGCATCTCCAAGACTACAAATTTTTATCGGTAAAGTCACCGGGACCGCGGTGGCTGGGCGGTTAGACTGCTCGCCTCCCACCAAGGTAAACTGGTTTCAATACCCGGCTGTGTCACTCCCGAATTTTCGCAAGTGGGAATCGTGCCGGACGATGCCGCTGGTCAGTGGGTTTTCTCGACTATTTCCCGTTTTTCCTGGTCTTGCATTCCGGCGCTGCTCTATATCCTCCTCGTTTCATGCGCATCGGCTCTCAACATCTCTACTCAACCAAACTCAAGCAGCTAGCTAGCTGTGAACCGCCCTATCAGCCAAGTGTCTTCGTTCAGCTTCCTGGATAAATGCAGTTGCTAGAGTTGAATTGAGTAGGTTAAGGTGGTCACATAACCGATATATGTTGAGAGCCGGCGAGGGTGAATCGAGTTAGCTAGCTATCTAGCTAGGTAGCTAGCTATTTAGCTAGGTAGGTAAGATCATCTTCCTTGCTTTGTAGGTAGGCCTGTCTGGACGAATTTTCCAGGCATGAGGCTGAGAGGCGTGGGAGCGATAAGGGCTACACTGTCCAGTACATCAAGCGCACCGTCGCCACTAAGCGCAAGGATCTGAACTGGCTTACAGTGTTCTCGTCGTTCTACCCCTACCTATGGGACTTTGGGCGGCGACCCTATAATTTTATTGGTGGAAAGTCTGCAGAAAGGTTCAATGCATGGTCCTCGAGTAGTTTTGTGTAGTCCAGTCACGGTTACTTCCAACTTTTCTGATGCCCTGCTAAAGTTCTACTTCCAGCATACACGACACGCCTTTCGCACACATTTAATTTTACTATTTTCCCCAAGTCGACGAGAAAATTTACTACCACAGGCAAACTAACTGTCTTTGAGAACGGTAGTCTGGTCTGTAGATCGCCAGGAATATACCGCAACAACTTAAACAAAGGAGCTGGCTCACCCACACTAGAACCAGAAGAACCCGACACCTCTCATGCCTCATATGAGCGCACTGAATTCCGCGCAAGTTTACGCAATGCATCAATGGAATCGTTTTCGTCATACTCCACTCCAGCATCCCCTAGCAGACTCTTAAGAGATTCCTTACTTAGTTTCTGCACCCAGGTTATCCTATTAACTGTCGACATGATACAGGACATATTTAAACACGAAATAAACGCACAACTTTAAACCTAACTGCACATCAGCCAATCTGTAAATGCTATAGGAAACGGTCAGAGCAGCCAAGAAGCGCAGAGTAATTGTGGCGTCGTATCGCAACCGCTACAGCTGCTATCTCAACCTCCGCTTCTAAGAGCTACAACCAAGAGCAACACGATGGGAAGCTAACATTCCAATCGTTCACAAAACCTACAGGATTAAGTAAATTTGACTATATTTGCTTCCAGGGTAGGTGATATGGTACTTCACAAATAAACAATATCGCTTATGTTTTGAGATATAATTGTGGCCTTTTGAAAACTCTGTTTATCTTATCGTCACCTAAAATGCTTTACAATATATAAAATAAACTATGAATTACACAATATAAAATATATTATGAATTACAATACAATGAATTACAATATAATTCCCATAAAAAGGTCCTACTTCTCATACAATCGTTTCACAAAGCTTTAAATTTGACCTCTATAAAGGCATTACAAAAGTGTTATAAAAATACTTTAAACCTAAACGTGATGCGCCCCGAGAGGTAACTGCCATAAGATATACTTCTTTCCACCGTCCTCTGCTACCAAAGAGCCGAGGTTCCCCTCACCAATACACCCCGAAAGTGTTGGTAGTGCTCATAAGATGTTCACTCCACTCAATCACATCGCAGTCAGAAGCCGAGGATATTTTCCTCATTATCCCCTAGGGAGTGGGTAGTGCTCCACAAAGCCATACGTGACCAGAAGAGAGCCGGGGATATTCTCCCCAACAAACACCTTTCGTTGCCGGTAGTGCTTTGTCTGATCTCACTCACACTCGCAGTCCTCAACTCAACTCACACAGAGACGTCACTTGCAGCTTCTGGAATCCCTGCTTCTTTACTTCTTCCCTGGATACCAATATTCTCGACTTGTGCCACTGAGTTCCTTCCTTTTACATGAGCATGTGTATATTTCTTCATACACATCACGTAGCCCTGTATTTCTACGAAAGTTAAACTCCCAATTAGCACGGCTGACTCCAAGCCCAGGAAAAGTTAAATTGTGCCACCAACTTCTCGGTGTTATTCTAAGTTCCAACATCACCCCAAGAAAAACAAAGTCCCGACTCATACATTAACTTGAGTAGTCTCACGACGAGTCTCGCCACTGCTGCGAAGCACAGCATCCTCCCCTGGTCATCAACACATCCTTCCTCTCGCAGCCTCCCATCAACGTCTCTCGGACGCTGGCCTCCGGCTCATGTAGTTTTTTCCTATNTACTCTGCAAGTTTGACGAAGAACTGCAGCTAGGTTTTCTTTCCTAACCTACCCTAATTCTAAGTGCTAAGTGTGAGCCCTAGGTAGAGACGGGAGCTAAGTGTGTCTCACGTCTAGGCCCCATACGCCTACAGGGGAAGGAATCCATGCAAGGAGACATGCATCGCGGCAGAGAGGGATTGGGCAGCCATGACTCCCTCCCTAGGCGTGCCTGTAGTTAACCTATAACTAAGAAGATAAAGGGAAAAACCACCATAGACACCGTAAAAATCCTTTCGACAGGACAGAATTCAAAATTATTGAGAGGGGGTGGACATCTTCTTCTTTAATTTAGTTTGATTGGCGCTGGCTTAACGAAAGCGATACTTGCACATGGCTATGGTGAGAGGAGTGCGGCTGAGCCTCTCCCCTCCCCTCTCTCCTGTCCTGACTCGCCAGTAGATTCCTGAAAACTTAGAGAGAAGGGATGAGGAGCTGCCAGTTAGTGTCAGCAGTTTCAACACTAACCGGCTTTTACTAATTCTAAGAGAGATGATAAATAGCGTGTAAGGAAAGATAATTAAATTTATACCCTAAATAGCTTAATAGTAACATAATGTCCTCGGGGACATAAGTGTGGTAACGCTGCGCATGCCGCCGACGAGACAGCGGCATCGCCCTCAACTCCGCCAAGTCTTCCTCTCACGCACTCGCCGTAATACGACTCTACGCGCGGTCCTGCCGCAGAGCCTCGAGAATACTCTACATACAATGACATCACATTACATCATCCAGCGCGAATCACAGTCAAGTACCGCTACGACGTAAGGAACAGCCAATCATAATATAATAACCAAGGACAGTTCTTAGCAACAAAAGCGAAACGCCTAACTTTCATCATTTAGCAATCCGCACAGCGGTGACATTTAACAAGTGGAAGCGACAACAGGAGAAACATCAGGTCGCCGAGTCTTTCCTTTCTTCAACGCGGGAACAAGGCAATTTATGAAATCCTTGCTTGTCCATTAGCAGGCTGGAAAGTAAGAAACACGTATACAACACTCGTGCGTTTAAGATATAATATTGCGCCAACACCTGGGATACTGAAGTATTGGAAACAGAAATAAACGTAAACAATGCTATCAAAGCTTAACCGAGTTTAGAAAATTATCCCAAAGGGACAACGCACCACATTTTTGCGCACTCTGTGTAATAATATTTTGCATGAGAAATATTTCTTATTAGACGTTACCAAAACCGTATCTTCTCTATGTTTTATTAATCTTAATTATTATTGAAATATTATAATTTATAGATACAATATGAGTAAAGATCCAATTTAACTGAAAATAAGATACATTACTTTTATGTTAAGAGAGACACAAAATGCTTGAGATACACGGCGTATTTAGAAAATAACCCAACACGTCATACATTGCGCGATTTTTCAAAGGTTTGGTTCAAATGTGCGAAGAAACCACGAAAAGACTACATACACAGGCTGTTCGGAACTCGCCCGACATATTTTGGGTGGTGATTAATTATAGTAAATAAGGTAGACATATGCAATAAAGCGTATATCCTAGCTCAATTCCTAAGGGATATGCATATACGCTCTTCAAAATCTCGTTAAAAATGGAATTTTTGCAAAATATCAGGAATGGAATATTATAATTAATTAGACCGATCTCTGGATAATGTTTTATGTCATCGAGATCTTCAACCTATGAAAAAACTTGTATTAAGACTTTCCGCCTTCATTACAATAAAAGTGGTGGTCATGCTGAGCCCGCAATTCCATACAATTGTTTTACCATCAATATTTATGGAATTTTCATACCATCTTATTAAGTTCCTTTTGTTGCATATTTTTAGAACCCACCGCTTCCGTTTCAAAGGCACACACAGTGTTGAGCGGCGACGTTGCAATGCCGGGTACGTAGGCAATACTTATTACCCGCGGGTACAAACACACAGTAAACAACCCACATTGGACAGACTATTCCCGAAAGCATAAATGAAACGAGAGAGAAAGTGTGTTCTGGCCTCACGTGTGTGTAGAACTGCAATGTAGACCGCATGTGGAGGTTTAGGCGGGAGGAAGTGACCGACATGCACTCGTGCACGGTGCGGCAGACTGCAGCAGAGCGCGTCGTTTGAACAGGCAGAAATACACAAACCTCGTGACCTCTCTTCATTACACATCTCTCGCAGTTGATCAACGTATAAGGGAAACAGTTACACACGCCATAAGGCATGTTAGTACGTATGCACAAAGTGTGATTGTGTTACTTAAGTATGTTTCCCATTTAAACAACCCCTTAAGATTAGTCAGCCTAATATCGGTTTGAAGTATTGCTTGTGTCCAGGCACTGTATTGTCGCCGCTGAATTCTTTTTGTGCGTTTAAAACGGGAACCGTTTCAACAAGAGAACCTTTATTGTTAAGTAGGACGTGCTGTTCACGGCATCAAAATTCCATAAAATTTGAAGTAGAAAAAAATTGTATGAAATAAGAGGGTGGCCACTCGTATTTTTTTTATGAAGGCGGAAAGTCTCAACGCCTGTTTTTTAAAGGTTGAATGTCTCGATTACACGAAACATTATCCACATAATCGTAGTTTAATTCCACGGCGGTTCTGATATTTCGAAAAAAAATTAATTTCTGAACGCGGTATTGAAGGGTTAACATCTCCCTGAAGAAGTGAACTAGGCTATTAGTTGTTTATCATATGTCTGCCTTATTTTCCACAATTAATCGCCTCCTGAAACACATATACATACAAATACATACACATATATATCTAACGCTTATGTTTTGAGATACAGCGCTTTCAAAACGCTTTTTTTAAAAGCAATTTAACGTAGTCTGAAAGGGTGTTTGAAATGTGCGTAACGTCTTGAAAGCACTCAACGTAGTTCGTCTGAAGTGCGTGTTCTTTTCGTAGATAAGTACATTAAATGCACATGTAATAGTTTCGTGGGAAAACGTGTATTTAAAACACTAAGCGACGCAGTTCAAACTCAAACAGGTAAGCGAGAGCCTTAACGTCTCGTCGACAGCGAGGTCATTAGAGACGGAGCAAGTTGCTTAGAGAAACAGGAACGAAGAAGGAATCGGCCATGGCCTTTAGTAAGGAACCATCCTCGCATTCACCTGGAGTGACTTGGGGAAACAACGGGAAACCGAAATCAAGATTGCCTTAGCTGGGATTCGAACACATGTGATCCCGACAGCGTCTTCAGTATGTTATGACTGCGTTATCTCTGTCCGACGTCTTGGTGAGAACTCGAAGAGCAACACAATGACATCACACAGTGGGAGAAACCGAAGCAGGAGGCGAGAGTGTACAACAGAGGGTAATTAAGGCTCCCGCTTGCCCAGCGCTCGAACCACGTTTCAGGGTGTTCGAAATTCACTTTTTTCTACGAAACTATAAAACGTGCGTCCAATGTGCTGATCTACGAAAAGAACACACACTTCAGACTGTACCTGTCGGTTAGTTTCAAGACACCAAGCAAATTAGAGAAACAATTTCAGAACACTCCAACATTGATAAAAAAAAAAAAAGGCTTGTTCAAAGCGCTTTATCAAACAATATACGCGTCATCTACACACAAAACTACTCTATATGGACATGCACTGAACCTTGCTACAGTCGGTTCACGACTGGAAGAAACTTTTGAAAATCAACCTTTGAAAAAACACCCTACCCGTTAGCGACATGCATATAACATTACAAACAGCGGCGAGCGCGGATACAGTTATCCCGTCAGGTTGCCAGCACAAAAAGAGGAAATAGTTCCAAAGTTTTAACGTAATTGTTAATTTATCGCTTACAAATGGGTGTCGAAAAGAACTGTATCTTATTACGCCAATTATTAATGATGCGATGCTAACGTATTTAGATTTCAACGTTTCTTGCATAGTTACATGATTACGCTCAAGGTTAAAGTAACGCGGCCATTTGTTTACTAACCTTCGTAGTCCTTGTGTTGTTGACACACGTGCCAGAGAATTTGTGCGATTATCTCGTTTAACCTATAATAATTCATTTATTTGTCTTGTTTTACTAATATCCGCTCTTTGTTATTTGGTTTTTAATAACGTATGCTTTTAATTTGTGCTCACTTTCAGTTCTAATTTCTTTTGTTTTTATGTGTTTCGTGCACGTGTCTTTCCTTTGCCACTTTATTCTAACGTTGCAGTATTTGCACATAAGAATTGTTTTCACATTGTCGAAGACGTAGAATCCTTCACTCGCAAACTCTGCCGTCCTGTCGAAAACCGTCACAACCATTTAAAATAACGTTTTACAACTGCGCGAAACATCGACTCAACCACCACGCCACTTTAACGTCTGTAGCAATTTCGATCAACACTGAGGATCTTGCCTTCGATGTACGGGAATTTATCGAAAGTCACTAACAATCGATTGTAAATAGACAACAACTATCGATTAATCAAAATACTCGCATTTTGGGTTTATAGAATGAAATGTTTTTTCGCTGGCATCGCATATTCTTTTGTGTGAAATTCTCAAGATTAAAAACCGTACGCTTGTGGAATATCCATTAATAATATATACATGACTTTTATAATGGGTACGTGCATGTACGAATACATGTACACACACATGGAATGTAAACATTGCATGTAAACATTGCTATGTGACTGCCACATGGCAGTCACATGGCAATGTTTGTTTACCTTTGACGGAAGGATACGAAATTGGCTTGAAAGTAAATATTTAGCAGGGCTTCAAGAAAGTCTCTTCCAGTCGTGAACCGACTATACAGACTTCCCATCAATAAAATTGTAGGATCACCACTGAAAGTCCCAGTGGTACACGCAGCACAACGAGAAAACTGCACGCCAGTTGAGAGCCTTGCGCGTAGAGGCGATGACGCACTTGTAGCGTGTGCCAGTGTTGCACTTACAGCTCTTGCGCTTCTCGGCCTCAAACGCGGGAAAATACTCCAAGCAGGCGGGCCTTTAACACTCAGACGGAACTGAGAGACAGTACGTATCACGTGGCCGTGCTCATTATCTGATTGGTTGCGTGGGGCTCTGGGAACAGGTTTTGTGTCTGAACAGTTACAACGTGCTATGGAAGGTTCCCATTGGTTGGGCTGGCGAGTATGTGTGCCAGGCGCTGATTGGAGAATGGCGTGTTGACACGTTGACTGCAGTTGTCTGTATGAGCGGCTGTTTCTTCTCTGTATAGTTGAGTAGTCTGCGTGCAGACAGAGGTGTGATGTGGTGAGGTGAGGTGAGGTGAGGTATGGTGGGGTGGGGCAAGGTTTGGTGTGGTGAGGTGAGGTGTGGTGATGGTCCTGATCACAGCCGGTCGACGTGGAAGAGTGACGTATAGCAAGTGGACACGCCCAGTAATAGCCGATGTCTCGGCGCGCCATTAGCGATAGTGGCTTCAGTCCGCCCGCCATTAGCAGATTTGATAGCTCTCCGCAATGGGTGTGCCCGCCTGCCCGCTGCAGACACCAGGCAGGCCCGGGGACGTCCAGTGAGGGATGTAGTGTCAGAATCCCGCTCTCTCATGTCATATGTGACGTAGTTGTTCAGCGGCACACACACATGTTGTTCCCGACACACGATTTTCTTTATAACCTACCTTAAATCTAAGAGGAGAGTCGGAGGTCCAGGGTAGGGAAGGGACCTAAGTGCGTCTCAGGGCTGAGCCCCATACTCCCAGGCATGTAGGGAAGGTTTTAACTACAAGGGCACATGCTCGTGGCTTGACTGCGATTGGGAAAACATGGCCGCGACTGGGGATATGTTTACCTGCCATGCTAATATAAACTGATATACAAAGGGACGGGGCAAAAAACCGGCATAGACACAATAAAAACCCCTCGACAGAAAACAATTGCAACGTTGCATGCAATTTATGAAGTAGAAAAAGATGTCCACTAGAACAGGGGATGGGATAGGATAATCTTTATTGAAAGGGCGTTTGAAAGACTAGAAAAGAAATCTTCGCCGGAAGGGTTTCACTACCTGCAGCGGGGAGTGGCGCCTGCTGACTTTGCGGGACTTTCCACAACACACCGGCACATTATTACCTAGTTAAAACAACACACATGTGGTCGACCCTCGTCCTGTTCTGCTGGCGACGCCACCTCTACACACGAAGGAGACACATATGATTATACGATTAGCGAGAGCCCCTCCTAAAACATGGAATATTGCTCTGAGGAATATAATAATGCAGGATGATTATAAAAGAATACCCCAACTTTGAATGTCTATAATATCAAAACCAAACAACCTACAACCTAGGTTGACCAATCAAATGAACCGTGGAACCATGAGGTTTGTTTACCATACATTCATAAATGTTCAATGTGACCACTACGAGCGGCCCGAACGACATCTACGCGACAATCAAACTCGTTCCACACTCTTGTCAGCAAGTCAGGTGTTACGGTTTGGATGGCGTCCGTAATTCTCGTTTTGAGGTCGTCAAAAAATTGCACGGGGTAAGATCCGGGCTTCTTGGGGGCCAATAATGAAGAGCCTGGTCACCAGCTGCTCCTCGACCAATCCTGCGTTGCGGCAACGTCTCGTTCAGGTATCCGCGAACAGCTAGGTGCCAATGGGGTGGTGCACCATCCTGCTGGAAAAATAAGTCCCCCGCCGACCACAGACGCTCCTAGTGTCATCTCTTAGCACATAAAGGAAATATCAGACAGTCTGCTTCACATTGACGTGTCGAATGCGAGCTCGCTACCGCCTCGCTACCTCAAACCGAGAGTTATGGACGCCATCCAAACCGTAACTCCGGACATGCCGACAAGAGCGTGGAACGAGTTTGATTATTGCGTATATGTCGTTCGGGCCACTCATGGTGGTCATATTGAACATTTATGAATGCATGGTAAACAAACTTCACGGTTCCACGGTTCATTTGATTGGTCAATCAAGGTTGTAGGTTGTAGGTTGTTTGGTTTTGATATTATAGACCTTCAAAGTTGGGGTATTCTTTTATAACCATCCTGTATAAAGAAGACACGCTTCATGAGATGAGATATAATAAAAAAACATAGTGGAAGGTTTTGAGGACAAAGAAGGGAAAGAGAAAAGTGTAACTTGCAACACAAATAACAAACAATAGCTTCTTTGTCAGCATGACTGAGCATGACTAGCGGCGAAGTCGGAGGGAGGCATGCCCGTCTTCCCATTATCAAGACGCTAGTGGACGTGGTGTGAATGTTACACCGTATGACAGCAAGTTGCGGTATTCTCGAGGTGAACACATCGCCATGGATACCTAGTACAGGCCCTGCGCAGTCAAACATTGCGCTCCTACATCTTCAACGCCTTTTGTACTATAACTTTCAAACAAACACTCTTTGTCCTGGACACATTTATATGAGAGGTTATTTTGTAAAAGTTTAATACGCTGGAAATTGTTTGTAAATTAACATTTATAGACTTAACTAACTCACAGAAACACAAACACTAGTTAGTTTACTCCTGCCTGCTCAGTTGTAGCAAGGTTCTTCTCTTCAAAGTACTTAAGGTGTTTTTTTGTTTGAAAGCGATATTGCAAAAGGCGGCATTGGCACGCTTGAAATCATGCAACATGTTGAACCCCGTCCTCCTGCTCAAGTAAAAATACATTATTTTATATTTGTACAAAATGACGTTCAACTTGTACATATTACTTACAGTACAGTACTATATGTAAGGAGCATTTAGGGCTACTTTTCCACCACTTTTCATATATTTAAATTTATTTTCTAATTATTAGAAGTAAAATATTTTTATTAGATAATTTAACTCATAAATTCAATATTTAAAATTGTTATCAAATAATTTAAATTGAAAAAAATTAGTTTTAAAATTTAAATGATTTTTAAATAAAAATTTAATTTTGTTGATACATTTAAAAACGTAATATTTACTGCCTTTATTTGCGTACCTCATTGCTTAAATTTAACATTTATTTTTCGGAATTAAATATTTACAGCTTAAATTTAAAAATAAATTTAAAAAAATATTTAAATTATTAAAATTAAATAACTTTAAAATTTAATTTGCAATTTTAGTAATTAATATTTAAAAATTAAATTATTGAATTTAATTATTTTTCTTTAAAAAATTATTAAAAAGTTGCTCTTAATTTACGAGTATTATTTCCTCGTATAAAAAAAATTCTACATGGCATGTTTGTTACACAATGTCCTGTCAAAATCACGATTGTGGTGTTTTTGGGAGATACAAATAATAAACACTAACTCACTTACCGAAATTTACATTTAAATACGATACCGTGAGTTACTTTAAGGAATTATAAAAATCACACTATGAAATTTTTCCGTAATTATTAAGATATTGCTTAAAATAAGGAAATTTTTACATATTTTAAATCTGTAGAAGTCTATTACTTTTCGCAAAATAAATTTTGCTAAGCATACCTTAAAATGAATTAAAAGACGCGATCTTTCAGTCACCCTTGTTAAGTTTTGTGCAAATAATTTCGTTTATTTTATTTGTACGTTCCCAAAACAATACAATTGTGATTTTCACGTATCATAATGCAAACACTATGCTATTTATCTAAAAACTTATAATGCGAGGAATGAGTACTTATAAGCAATGTCTACAAGTTGAACTGTGTTAATGTAATAATGAATAGTAAGGTGACCAGCACACTTAGGGACAGACACACGTGACGCGGCAGGCAAGACTGCACAGCTGTGTAGATGGCTATGCAGGCACAGCGCTGGCTCTACTCGCCACTGCCGCTCTACAAGTCACTTATCTGCGTGACCGCCTTACAGCACGCCAGTCACGCTAGCTCTGCTCCACTGTTATTTTTACCTCCGCAGTTCACAGCCACACTTCTTGCCAACCAGTTACTTCAAATACCAGTGTACGAACTCTCCATTTAAGGCCAGGCTACAATTGAATCAGCAGAGAACATAGCACACGCATAGCAAGTAGGAGGCCGCGGTAGTGCAGTAGTCAGGCTACTCGTCTCCCACCAAGGCGAACCGGGTTCGATTCCCGGATTTTCGCATGTGGGAATCGCGCCGGACGATGCCGCTGATCAGCGCGTTTTCTCGGGATCTCCCATTTCCCCGCCCTTGCAGTCCGGCGCTGCTCCATACTCACCTCGCTTCACTCTCCATTATTTTAGTTTGTGGCTACATGTGCCTGAGCACCATACGTAATTTCATAGGCCGTTGACCGCATTACTGTTTATTGGTCGCTCCACCTTAAGTCTTTAATATTCGCTGGCAGTGTTCCTGAGGCGGGTCAACAAATTTTTCGACAAATGGCAAAAGTCAAACGAGCATACAGCTTCTTGGAGGTTAGTTTGCTGCCAAATAATAATAAGCATTTTGTAAGACCCTGCTTACGAGAAACTAATTTAGAGTGTTGCGGACTGCGCCAGTTATGTTAGCGCTTTCAGTAATGGTGGTTTAAATGTGGTACATTACCCGGGAAGTAGATTTGATGAATTGTGCTGTACACAACAAAAAACAACGTGAGTGAGTGAAGAGATTTGGGCGGCTCTAAACATCGGGGTCTTGAGAGCCGACGAGGGTGAAGCGAGGTGAGTATGGAGTATCGTCGGAATGCAATGGCAGGGGAAACGGGATATCCCCGAGAATACCCGCCGACCAGCGACATCGTCCGGTACGATTCCCACATGCTAAAATTCGGGGACGGCCCCGTCGGGAATCGAGCACGGTTCACCGTGGTGGGAGGCGAGCAGTCTAACCACTACACAATCGTAGCCCCTTACAGAAAACAACACCCAGTAAGGCAAGACCCTCGCGTGTAGGAAACATCACTCCTTGTTGAGACTGCACTTCTCACCCTTATAAACACCTGCCTCCAATATCAAATACAAACACGCTTTTATTAGTACTGACATGTGACAAAATAGTACATTGAAACTTGTACTGTTGCTAACAAGAATGCGTTCCTTCCACAGTAAACTTCATCCATGCGTTTCGTTTTCTCGTGTGTAGTAGATGTCCCCTGGTAGTGGCCTACGTCACAGCGGCACTGCTATAATACTAACACTCTCCCTGATGACAGACTGTGCACGTGTCCGTCCAGTGGTACTGGGGAACTGCAACACTAATATACATGTCGGTCAGTAGAGCAGGCGCGCCCACTACAAAGCACAGTTGCTCATGAAGCATGCTTGAGGTACGTGTACCCTGTATGGCCTAGCTAAGGTTCAGCAGTCTTGTGAAAGTGTTTCTTCGCAAATAATTCCCTCGTCACAACTGGATTAAAAAATAAAACACGTAAACATTATAACATGGAGATTGCCACAACATCAAGTTAATAGGGAACACACAATAAAACATTTTATAAACCGTGCATATTGGGTACACAGTCTACTTAATATGGCCTTAATACAGTTAGCATATAATCAATGCAACAAATAATTTATTTTAGTTTTAATTGTTACCATATTGGTAAAGAAAGGATTCTTTGTCGTCTTTCGTCAATCCTGCGCAATCTTCATGTAGATATTGTAGACAAATGACGCACAAATGCATGTCCTTCACTGAAGTTTCATTGTACACCCTACGATGCCAAGAATAAAGTGTTTGGGTTGATGTCAACGTGGCCTTCTTATGTATAAGTTTTCATGGAAGGGCTTGAGATTACATTGGTTGCTCACTTACAGACATATTGTCATTTGTCGCAAACAATGCCTTCTTAGGGACAGCACCTTTGCTGTTTATGGCAGATTTTCTCTTGGAGACTGTTTGTAATTTTTTTTGTAGATGGCAGGAAATCAGAAAATGTACTCTTGTAATCTTCAGCACCCTCACTATTGGAGTCAATAATGGCAGCATCAAGTGGATCTACATCCTCTGAGACAAACTAATAACTAGTAGTTGGGAATCGTCTCCCATTTCCCCCGTCCTTGTATTCCGGCGCTGCCCTATACTCACCTCACTTCGCCGTCATCGGCTCTCAAGACCTCCATGTTAAGGGCCGCCCAAATCTCTCCACTCCACTCAGCGGTAATTTCTGAAGATGAGATAGGTACCAGAATGATAGACACAAAGAATACTTACACATGATTAAAAAAAAAAAAAAAGCAGACTGTTCATTTTAAAACTAAATATCTCGAAAATTATACATCGTATGGAAAAACTGACAAATTCTTTTAATGTTTCATTAAAGGCATGCATTGCAATAAAATATAAATTCGCTCTTATGGTGTGAAGATGGAGGAAGTTTGTTTGTGTTTATTTATCATGTGTTCTCAATATGGCCTGCCATAGGCCATATTGATGCCTCACTGCATGGCAAAAATGGATAGTTAGAACTCGCTGCAATTAATTTCTATTCAGACTGTCCCAGCAGTACTTTGCACTAGACATTATTCACTATTAAATAAACATGTGAGAGATTTCAATTGTTTTTGTTAAGTAATTATTACAATAAGAATCATGCTAGTCGGAAATGTTAACACACAAATGCGGTGCAACAAATAAACACACGTGCCCTTCTCTCCAACAGCTCGTGGAAACTAAGCAACTGCTGTCCTGTTTACTTCCTGAACGGAGAACTATTCAATAGGCCATATTGAGTACTAGGCCACGTGGTGTACACTTAACTTATGACTGGTATTGTACACAGCTGGGACTCAGTGCATAGGCATGCGCAGTTAGGTAATAGGGGTGCAAACTGCAAAGTAAAGATCCACATTTACGGGATTAAAAATACAAAGTAACAATATATTTAAACTAATTCATCACAAATAGTCTATACCATACTAAACATGCTTTTAATTCAGTAGTCATTGAAACACACATACTGTCTAGTGAAAACACGAAATTATCAAGATTCCTTTTTAGTTTCCTAATGGCATGATGCAATGGCGGATGCAGCTGCACACCCCTTGCCCAGTGTTTTCGACGTCTTCCTCGCGAGAAATGTGATGTGCGAAACTAAGTATGTAGCTGCGCGTTCAAGGCCAGGAAGCGAGGGAGCGATAGGGGCGACACTAACACGCAGTACTAGCGACTCGTCGCTCCTACGCGCAAGGCGTAGATTTTTTCCGTCGAGGTACTGTCTGTGCAAATTACATCTGTAACAGTGGCACTTTACTACACGTCATGAAAGCGCACACATTAAACTACGCCCGCATGTTTGTACTTTCCTCTTGCCGCTTAAGGAAACTGCATAGGAAAGCTTTAAAAATGCGGTACTTTATCATTTAAACGAATTCTTTTCTCCATGAATACACTTAATATGATAAAAGTAAAAAAAAATAGGGACATAGGTAATCGTCGTATACCTTTTCTGTTAAAAAGTCGTATATGCAGAACATTTGTGTACCGAGATACACGTATTTGCACAAACAACGATTTCATAGAGAATATAGAGAATGTTTCCGTTAAATCTCCTCTTAATCCCTGTAGCCTCAAGCACGCATCACGTTGTCCACTGGCTGCTCCACACAAGTACAGTAGACAACAAAATCTTACATAATTGCAACACTCCAAATCATAAATGTAAAGGATTTCGGGTTCTAATAAGGTAACATTTTCATCATGGTCAACGTGTGTCGTACAGGCAATCATTTATATATATATATATATTTATATGTATATATATATATACATACCTGTTATACACATACTGACGCCATAGACTAAAGATAAGGTAGACTGATTATTCGTATTCTATGCATGTACCCAGCACTGACCTACCCCACACCAACGTGTTTGTTTATATTTTGATTTTTAAATGACAATTACTATTATATTAATAAAATACTTTTACCAATTTGAATTTCTTTTAACTGCATTAGAAATTGGTTAGAGAAAGTAAAGAAACATCTCAAAGCAATTGTTTACTAAAGAGTGCTCTAACGTCAAATCCAATCCACGCCGTTTTTGCTAGTCATGTTGGTAGAAAAGCAGTTCAATGTCGATGCAGTGGTGGTGCGCAGCCAGCGAGAGCGCTCTACCTCATATTTGGTCTCTGACTGAGTCGTGATGACTGGCGACGTCGGCTGAATCCGGGTCACTATGGCTGAGTGTATACGGAGCTATGACGCGCAGGCAGTATCTTTTCTACGACTTTTATCAAATCATAAATCCTGATTGTTGTCAACAATGGCTTGTCTTTAATAAGTCCTGATGCAGTGCTAGCAAATATGCTGTATCTTGGAAGTGGAAAAGGTTTGTGCCTTGAATACAAATAAATTTCTATAAACAAACGAATGGTAAATGTAAAAAACTGCCCTAATTATATTTCAAGTATTTGCATCTATGAGTCAATAGTAACCTGTTATCTAACGTAAATTGACAACTTCTTAGCTCATAGATTTTCTTTAAATTTGAATTTTTCCATACGGTATTTTGTTTGCTATTAAAACAAGCAAAAATAGAATCTATAACTTAAAATTCAATTCTAATACAATAAACAATACAGACGGAAGGTGGTTGCAAAAATTACTGTAAAACAAAAAACAATTCTTGGCACGTTAACTATAAACTGTGTTGAAGTTGGATAAACTTCTCGCGTACAAAAACATTAACTTTACGTCACTTTTAGTTCAATGAGAATACAATGCTGCTATGGTGAACATAACGACAAGGCAAAGTTAACGCAACAAGCTACAAGTTAACTTCAATATGAACAGTAGTTTAGATAAGGAACGGTACCTAGGCTAAGTTGCTCTTCTGCACGATGATGCCACGAGTTAATACTCGGCTGATGGAAGTAGCTCCAAACACGCGGATAAAACAACCTAGATAAAACATATATTATGGATTTCCTCACTAATAACAGGAAAAGCACTTATTCATATGTTAGCAGTAACAGAGACAAAATTAATGAATCAGAAGTGACTAAGTTTCTTGGCTTAAAAGTAGACAATTTACTAAACTGGAAATCTCACATTGCGTATATTTTACCTAAACTAAGTTCAGCATGTTTCGCTCTACGAAGAGGCCTTAAACAAAAATAGTATATTTTGCATATTTTCATTCCATCATGTGTTATGGTATAATTGTTTGGGGTAATTCCACTTGCAGTAAAAAAAGTGTTTCACAAGCAAAAGAGAGCTGTAGAATAATCAATGGCAATATAAAGTCATACTCACGTAGACCTCTTTTCAAGAGCTCGGAGATTTTAACAGTTGCATGTGAGTACATGCTTTCAGTACTCATATTCGTGGTCAAAAACAGTAACTTATTTCAAAAAATTAGTCCTTTAATAAGCATGACATAATAAATAAACTTACAAATGGCTTAATTTAACTTAAAACTAGTCCAGAAAGAGCCGCCCTACCTTGGTAGCCAACTTTGCAATAAACTACCACAACACCTTCAAGAAATTTGTTTCTCTAACCAAAAACTCTTTAAAAATTAGCTGAAATAATTTTTTATTGAATGTGCATTTTATAGCATAGATTAATATCTAAACTACAAAAATTAATAAATTACTGTATAACTTTTCATTGCCACATTTATTTTTCCTGTTTCTCTCGTACTCTTTATATTTTTTCAGTAAAACGATGATGCCCTACAGCATGCTGGAAGAAGATTAGTCACATTATGAAGAAAAGATATGATGTGTGTACGTGCATCTGACGTGTGCGTGTGTGCGTGGGTGTGTGTTCGTCCAGTGTATAAACTTTGTATAATGCAATTTGACTTATTTGACTTGTCCAATATCTTTGTACAGCTATGCACTGAAAAAATGTCTTACAAGCGCAATGCATCAAACAAATAAACAAATGTCTCTTGTGTGTTTATTCGTCGTGTAGTGTCGTTACAATCGAGGGGCGAAAATTTACAATCATCTTAAAGATAGACCTACTTAAATTCCAACTAATAATCAATCAATGTTTAAGTGGAGCCATAGATCAGAAGATGAGAAAAAAAATTATTGTCTTCATTTTTCGAGGTTACACTGGTTAAGCATAGCGTTATTATAAACCGAAGCTAAACCACATTTTGTAAAAATCACAGTTCGCGAAGAACATCTGCCAGCTGATACTGAAGTTCTTAACTTTAAGTTTACCACAGACAAACTGTTATTATTTGTTTTTAAAAAACATAACATCACTTGTAATTGCATACGAATCAGTGTGGCAGCAGCCTAAAAGTAATATTTCCAGATCACCTTGACATTGTCATGAAGAGCGTAAGGCTAGAATAGATTTCCCATATTTTAGTGACGTATGACAAAAAAACCAATATTACGTAGTTTTTGACATGAATGCTTGCTGAATGCTGAGGGTAGCCTCCTCCCCGAGATAATGTTGCTGCTCCCTGATTACAACTGCCTGGGCCAGCTTCGTGAAGGTTAAGTTAAATGCATGAGCTAAATTTAACTTCCTGGTTCGTTTACGAAGTTAAAAATAGATTAAATATTCAGCAACATATTTCACAGGGTAATATTAGTTATTATATTATAGTCTACAGTGCAAATAATAAAATCAAAAGCCAGTATTATGTTACTTTAACAGCTTGATTAATTATATTAGGAATATTAGTTCTCTTAGAAAAATGATGTAGTCCAGAGGTAGGTGAATCAGAGTGTGCGGACTGTATAATTTGGTCGTGTACTCCAACTCCACTCCGACAACTAGTTGTGTAACGAACACCGGAGCACTCACAGGACTCTATAGTCTCTTGAGGCACACACGTAGCTGTCTCCACTACACCATCAACCACTGCAGCTCGCTGTCTCCTCGCCACACAGCCGACCACTCACTCCCTACAACTGTCTTCCACGGGGTTAAGTACCGCATTAGTACCTGTGAGTACCCTTCGTGAATGTTTCCCCTCGAACACGCGCCCACAGGTGACGTCAATCAGCACCGAGACGTTTCTCAACAGGGGAGGGAATGTCCGACCTTATGGAAGGTGCAGGTAGCCACCAGGGGCGAGGTGTTGACCAACCAGACAAGCGAACGTCGCCACACGGTGATGGGCTGGCTGAGTGAAGGCGACTGTAGCAGAGGTGTGAAGAGGCCGACACGTATCCTCCCGACACGAACTGTGGGTTCACTTCTCGGAGTCAACAAAGGATGTGTGTGTGTGTGTGTGTGCGTGTGCATGAAATGAAGTTTAAATATTAACTACAAAGTCCCTCCCGCCCCCTTGGCCAAGACTGACTCCTGTATCTATCCCTGGCACCAACACTGCTGTATTCGAAACAGTGCAACACTCCTACGCTGTCGAACCAAAAGTATACCTTCGTGATGTCATTTAATGTTGACCACTAACCAATATAACAGCATAGCTCTGGAATAAATAAACAAAAAACGACGTCGGTCGTACGAGAGCTTCTAGTGTGTTTGATAGCGACTTCCTACCATCTACACACATGCAACATGTACACTCGTGTCAAAGGCCTGTGGATGAGGTCAGTGCAGGAGGTGAGAGGGTAAAAGTACAAATAACTGTAATAAGTACCAAAGTGTTTACTTATAATTCGAATTTATATTAAGTTATTAGAAGACGTATTTATGAACTTAGCGCAGAGGCAAATGAAAGTTGTCCGAAAGTAACATTAAGTGACAGAGGTGTAAAGATACTTAATGTAGAAATACGTTGAGAGTTGTGGTCGAAAGGCACTTAGAAGTGACGTCTTAACAGTTCTTGAGGGTGAATTGAAGTGGAGATGGAGTAGCGGAGGAATGCAAGGGCGAGGCAAACGGGATATCTCTGAGAAAACCCATCAGCCAGCAGCAACATCCATCATGTTTCCCACATGCGGAAATCCGGAAGTGACTCCACCAGGAATGTAACTATGTTCGCCTTGGTGAGAGGAGTGCTCTGCTCACTGCACCACCGCGGCTACAGGGTAAGAATGGAAAGTAAAAGTCATGTAGACCAGGACTGGGTCTTGTTTGTCCTCCTTGTGATATCTACGCGACAGCGTGGGTTGAGGAATGTCCCTAGTAAGATATTTATAGGCTATTCTGGTAAATTGAGCACGTCTGAAAGCCCTTTCATTTGGAATAATATTCTATATATATTATTTTAGCCTTAGATTTTAACTTCCGAGTGCGGTGGAATGTACAGACTGTGTTTATTATTTACATGGCAATACTTATTTGAAAAGGTGGTTAAAGGATAACCTATAGCTGAAAGGAAAATGTAACTGGAGCCTCAAAAGGGCTTACTTCACCGTGGAAAGCCTATAAATGCCTCAAGGTCACGTCTGGCCAACTGTAACGGATCCTCCTAACACTGCGACATACGTTCACTATAAGATAGATTTCTCGCAAATTAGATCTGTAAGAGTGAATATTGTAACACGCTATGTAAGCCAATAGTACTTTGTACTTTCCTCCTTTCCCTTAGAGAAACTGTACAGGAAAACGCTAAAAATATTTTTTTTTTGCGATAAGCAGTTTTTTTTTTTTTTGCCTTTTATGGATATATTTAATAGGATAAAAGCAAAACGCGGTGGCTGTAGATAATTGCGTTCTACCTTTCCTGGGGAAAAATTGGTATTCACAGAACAGTTTTTACTGATTTAGTCTATTTGCAGTATCTTCACACTTTTTTAATCAAACCCTCAAAAAGTCACTCTATGTATGTGGTGTTTGGTTGCTTCCTATATATGTCGTGTTTTGCAAGTGTCTATACAAAAAGTCTTATTTTTTGGTGAAATTTAAATTTTACTTATATCTATAAATTATAATAATACATATGTCATTAATTGAAATAAAAGAGAAGGAAGATAGGAGTGTAAGAAATAGTTCTTTTACAAAGTATTATTAAAGTGAGTGCGTAGAAATGGTGTGCGGTGTGCTCGAGGGAGGAAGTAGAAGTTGAGCAGAGCTTCAGAACTGTTGCAAGTGGACAGGAATGGACTAGAGCCACCCAAGCACGCGCTGGTTTCACAGACAGTGGCCTTGAAGAGCGCCGAGTGTTGCGCCCTTGTTGCAGTGAGAGATCGGCAGTCGCTGCGGGGTTGGTGGAAGGGGTGGCCAGGCATATCGCGCATCAGGAATGGCCGCTGTGGGAGTGAATGGGGTTGAAAGTGGGGCGGCGAGAGGTTTGAGGTCAGCAGGACTGAATTCATTAGCGCGCGTGATTGGCTCGCCTTCTCCCCGCACGCCCTCGCCCGCACACTGCTGCTTCACAACTATCCACGACAGTACATTACCCACTTATTACTTTTTCAACAACGGACTTTCTGTGCATTTCACACAAACTTACGGCAATTTCACGGAAAGTGTCCGCACATTTGCTCGTTCTCCACATATTTTATGCGCATTGTGTATTCTTTCACCATATGTAAAATTTACATTGCGATGACTTCATCCATGACTCAATCAAGCGAAACTGTGAAACTGACACTTTAAAAATTTGATCATTTTTAAACTGATGTGCATTGAAAAAGAAAAGTAAACATACCAGTATTCACCTATGTTTACCTAACACTTCTAACACTGCGCTCTCTAACGACTATCGTTCCAAATTAGTAAATGTGATTGTGATTTATCTTTGACCTTCAGTACTTTCATTTTCTACATGTACCCAGGTGTTTGGCAAAGAAACTCAAAGTTTCTATATAAAATATTGGTCTAAAAAAGAATGCAAGTATAGCTATTTCGGGAATAGAAACTCAATAATTATAATCATTATTAATTTGTTATTTAATTATCACTGAAAACGATACTCGGTACAGTATTTAGCCAGAGTTGACCACAAAGGTGTCTATTATACTAACTGAGTTATAGAAATTAGAGGGGGGAGAGGTTGTCGTCAAAATAATTGTTTATTATTGGGAACACCCAGATGCGTGAATGGGATGGGAGGGAAAAGGAAAGGAAATATTGCGAAGTAGAACAAATTTGGCTGTATGCAGGCTGAGAGCATTTATTGTCTTATTCAATTTTGCATACACGTGAGTCTGCTCCTTAAATAAATATTATTCTATACTTAGAAGTTCTTTAAAAATAATTTTGTATGCTTCTGCCCCCTCCAGATTTGTCAACATTTCACAATAAGTGTGCCCATAATCACTTTTATCCTTAATATTATGTACCACAAAAATTTCCTAAAAAAAGTGCCATTGGTGTGTTTCAGAGGTATGTAATTTCATAATTTCCTTTCGCTTCCGTAGCAATATCACAGGAATATTTTTTAATAGTAGCTTTATTTTAAAGCTCCTATTATAACATACATATTGGTAATGGATGATAAATAATTTCTTAATTATCTAAAATTTTGTAACCCTTCATTGGAATCGAATGACATGCTGTTTTAAAAATCGTCCAATTTTTGTTCGTTGTGGGCGGGGTAGAGATTGTGGGGCTGTTAATATTATGTACTAAAACCGAGAAAAATTCTTCTATAATAACTGAATAGTGATATGTTATTACGTTCCACTTTTTTCTAAATCAGATTCATTTTCAAAGGAAAATAATACACTGCAATATTGTCATATAACCAGCTCAGAGTCCATATTTTTTACAGGTAAGTTCTCTCTTCGTGCAACCTTTAAGGCGCTTGTATTAAATTATGTAAAATTTTGGTGGTTCACATTTTTTATCAGAAGGATTTACGATTTAGCCCATTCGGGATTGGTTCCAGTCTCAATCTGCCAATGACAATTCGTTTCTCTCCCATTTCTGAATTTGGTGATACGTTCGAACACGATTATGTTGAAAATCACAATTTAGAACTAAATTTATCTGGGTGGTTTTACGAAATATTGATACCTCTGCTTTGGAAGAAATTCATTCTCAATGCTCACTTGAGCGTAAGTACACATTTCCTTCCGGCTTTATGATTTTCGCCAACAACTGCTTTGTTTTTGAAGGTGTTGCTGCTGAAGCAGGCAATTTGTACTCCAGTTCTGCGATAGCAGTGAGAATTAATTTCTTCCAGAGCAGACGTATCACAGTTTTTTGCATGGTCTCCAAGCCAAATTAATGGCAACATATGTCTTGGATTCCAGGAGTGTGGCTTGCGACCGTGGTGAGGGGTCGCAGTGGTGTGGCGGCTAGAACACCGTCTCACTCCAGGTGACTTGGACCTCTTACCTGCAGTACAGTTACGTTAGCATGGCCATCGGCGCCTAGCTCACTTCACCACATTCTCATGTAGGCTGTTTGTTCACTGTTTACTGCAGGGCACCTTTGAAAAACGTACTGAGATATACTTGTATGCACGTTGTGTATTCTTCTGCCATATGTAAATTCATCATTGCCATGGGCCTAATCATTTTATTCATGCATCTGTCAAGTGAAACATTGGAATTATTAGAAAAGTGGATTTTTTTAAGAAAATGCTAATTCTGACCTTCATTTGTATTTAAAAAAACAGATGAAATATAAATCTTTTCAGTATTCCCAAATGTTTACCGAACACTTTTAATTCGATGTTAGAACATGGAACTATTTTTCTTCCGTCATTACCAACTTCACTGGGCGCATAACACTCAGTGTGCCCATTAAAATACAAGCAGGTAGGGCAGTGACATATTTGAAACATGGATTTCAAAAGTACTCACTTCACCGTGAACAGGCTATTGTGATGGGGGTGTCACGTCATTTGTTTGGTTTTTCTTCTGTCTCAAAATTTCAAATCTACCGAATTTTTATGTGTAAAATACTTTTGATCTGCCATTTTGAAATGTGTTTTATTGCATTCACAGCCAATTACTGGGCTGGCGAGAGGCATAATTGCACCTTGATCCTGTGTGGCTGGATGAAAATTAGCTACAAGATGCCATTCGCCTGGAAGTGCTTTTTTACTTGCCAAACTCCACTGTTGTGCAGGTTGCTGCATGAAACAGATTAGGCGTTTTGTCTCGTACACTACAAAATGTGCTTGTAAATTTAAATATTATTGGTAGTTGCTTATGTCATGTTTGTAACGGCCTGCGATGTGTTAATGAAGAGGTAATATGCTGAAGACTCCCTGGCCTGTGGATCTCTGCTCTAGGCACGTGGTTCGCGGAGAGGGAGAGTATATACAGGCTTTGTCTAAACTATTGTAACTAACTTCGGGAGGCGATTCCTGTTATCGAAACAACCGAAAATGTTCCTATAAACATATGTCCTACAACGCGTTGTTATTCAGTTAGGGGACATACATTGGCCACATCACAGGCGATGCTCCAAGTGTCCGCCGTGGACAGCAATGCGTGCGTGGCAACGTCTCATCGTGTACTGGCGAAGCCACTAGAAGATACCCGGGCCATGTCGAACAGCTGCACAGGCGTTATTGATACACTGTTCCAAGTCGTTAATTTCGTTAAGCGGTGAAGCATACACCACACTCTCCATGTGTCCCTACAGCTAATAGTCCAGTTGATTGAGGTCAGGAGACCGAACAGGCCAATGCACTGGACCGCGACGTCCTATACAACGTGACAACACAGTAAGTGTCGGTAGTTATACGTGTTAGCACAGTGTGAAACGCTTGTAACTCAATAACAACGCTTTGTAGGACATACATCCATAGGACCATGTTTGCTTCTTTAGCTTCCAGGAATCGCCTCCCGGAGTTAGTTACAACCATTCGGGCACATTCTGTATAGGGCAGGGCTAGCTCGGGTGGACAGGGACGGCGGGGTCTCAGCAGACGACGGCCAGCAACGAGACGAGGAGACTACGATCCGCAGTCTCATGAACGACATGCGTGAGGCACTACTGAAGGTGATATGTGTGCTGTGATTCTGAGCGAAGTTAGGACTTTATTTTTATCTGAGAACATTAGGACCGTTGACTTCTTCCGTACATGTGTGTGGGCTTAGTCCTGCTCCGGGGAGTTGCCTCGGAACATATTGTAGGAGATATTGTATGAAACACACACACACGTTGTGAAGGAAGGGACCTGTGGGCACGTTCTGAGATGATACTGTGCGGGAGAGTAGTAGTGTCAATGCGGTCCAGGAAGCTGCAAACAAGTCTGGTTTTGTACGATTGGTGCTGTGGACTGGAAGGTGTGAGAGAGTGAGTGTGATCACGCGAGCATCGCATGGTGTCTTGGTAGGGAAACTATCCTGTGCTCTGACCTGATCTGTAGAGCAGTGCTACCGACTTCCTCAGGGATCATGAGAGGTGAGTATCCTCAGCTTCAGGACTGTGAAGTGAGTAGGTGGCAGTTACATTGGTGAGCACTATCAACGGCCCCTCAGGTGTTAGATAAGAGAAGTACCCTCGGTTCCAGGACTGATGCTGTGAACGATATTGTGTAGGTGTGAGTCGGAATCAGGAGGAAGATTAAGAACTTTAATTTCAGTAGTTTCTCGAGGAGCCTCTCATCTATAGAGCACTTTTAGATGAAAATTGTAAAAATTATATGCGAATATTTTGTACTGTTCTTTTATGTTGGCTTTCAATCAGTTCAATCTTATCAATGTAATAAAATGTTTTTTTTTTTACTTTTTTTGTTAATTAAATTTAGTGTAATTTATAAAAAAGATGTATCATTGCCACTTTATATTAGAAACTACAAAATGGTATTTTTCATTTGCATTTACACTCCACCAACCTACGAAAGCAAAATTACAGTGACAAATGTCCTCTTCCTGGTTTAATATGGAGTTTTGGAATTAATGCTTGCCACCCCTTCCTCACCCCAGTACTTCTTGTGGCGGAGGTGGTGAGGGAAGGAGGGAGAATCCGCCGCACTACAGGCATATGGCACTTGTTGCGGTAAAAGCCGGAGCAACTCGTACAGTGCTTATTACTTACATCTCGGCAGCAAACAAATGACTGAGAACAACGTGCACGAGCTGCGCTGGTACAAACACGGCTTACAGCTTGTAGTGAGGACGTTGCCATAGGAGCAGTCAGAGCAGTAGTGTTCTCAGCTGCTGCACCTCCACCTTACTTCAACCACACTACCGCTAAAGACAACTCTCCGCCCACGTAACTACTACACTATAGTCAGTTGGAAGAACAGCATCTTGTGGCTAGTCAGTGAATGCCAACGAGTAATACATTAGCAGTACGTTTTCAAGTCCTCATCAAATATTACTTCCACGCTACTCCTCTTTCTGCAAACAAAGCTCGACTAAGCCTAGGAAACTACACCAAGAGGACATGGCACAGCATTTGAGCGCACTCACTTAAATAATATTTTGTATCGGAACTACTTCAACTATTTTTTACTGGACATTAACAAACCCTATTTTCTCTCTGTTTTTATTCATATTAGTTATCTATAATGGAACGTCGTCAATATGTGCCATATGCAGAATTATTAATTATTTGCTTACTTATGTAATTTCAAGACGTAATTTTATTTCGCGTATGTTATTTTTCCTTGGCAAATTAATTATGTTATTTTGTATGTAAATTGACTGATCAGGTCATTTTCTGATTTATTTTGTTTTGCAAAATATTTTTAGATCTTTCCAGTTTGCTATATTTGTAATGTATTAGTTTTTGAGCAGTTGTTGATCCGTTGCCATAGCAACTAAATTGCATAATGGTAATTTTTGCTTCTAGTACTCTCGTGATTGGTTGATTTTCGGAGGCGTTTTTAATTAAGCTTTTGAGTGAGATTTTAGCCGTCTTGGTTTCCGACAGCAGGACGCTGACCTGCGTGGGCTTAGTCTCGAGGAACTTTCATTTAATTTTCAGGTAATGTCTTGAGTTCGCACCTGTAAACAGGCCATCTAGACGTAGACGAAGACGCGTGAGCTGAAACAGTGTGAAGCCGGCCTCCATCGGTTGCCGCCCGAGTTATTTTAACAGGTTTAGTAAGTCGAACTACCGTGGTATGTATTTAAGTGCTGGAACTGTTTTACTATAGGCCTGAGCGCCTTATTAAGAGAAGATCTCAAGAAGATGTCCTGAAACATTCAGAGGAATTATTCTCCCCAGAACCAGATCAAATATACCTTCAAGAGCTTCCAGATTTCATCGAACTAAATTTTATTCAGCTAAGTCATCGATTTATTTTAAAGAAGCAGAGACGGATTTCAACATGAACTGCCACTACTAGTTTTAACCACGTACTGCATCGCCCTATCTCCATGCAACCAAAATAACTAGCTACACACTAGTATAACCTTCGTGTGTGGCTGCAATTGGTCACATGGGAAACAGGTTGCACGTGAATAGAAACGTTTAGGTGTAAAGAGGGTAGCAACACAAGACCAGATCAGCAATACGAGGTCGACCTGAAACGCCTCTTTCCCAACACCTTTACAAATGTAATACTTAGATAAATGCTAAAGGTTTCTTCTCTTTGACAAAATGTATGTATTGCCGTGGTTTTCTGAACATTTAGTTATACAAGATAATTTTTTTAATGCAGGAATCTTAATAGAAAAAATCTTTACTCGGTTTACCACCTTCCAGAACAGGAGGGGTTACTTTGATATAAGACTCTCTCTATGACAGGTTATATCAGTATCAGCTGAGTATTACAGGAACAATTTCGTTACAAAACGAAAAAAAAATAAAAAAATGTATGCAACATAACGTGATGTTAAAAAACATTTTACAACAGTTATTGTTAGGTTGGCATATATTATTTGGCATTAACATTTTGGGGTACCCCTGGATAAAAACAAAACATCTGATACTAATTATATATATTTCTTAGATCAAAATTTTAAGTAGGTTTAGTCAAAAGCACTTTCTGAATATTAGTTGCACATGACAGTTTTCAGTTCTTAACAAAAATTTTGATAATTGGTGATTCCAGAAGGGAAGCAAGACGGGGAATGCCACCATCTTGCCGGCAATGGAATTAGTAAGTTGCCATCGCAAGAATCACGCCATCACTACAGTTGAACAATTAAACAACAAAATTTCGACAAGTTAGCTCACAAATACTAATGCTTCAATATGCCCTAATATGTATTATACAAAATTCACTTGCCCTGAGCGGTAATACAATATGATTAACTGATATTAAGGGGATTTAAGAACACGCGAAGAAATTCCGTTACATTACGCCATGATTGAGTCTTCCAGTAGAAAGAAAACGGGTGCTTTCCGCACGAGTGCAATGGAGCTCTCGATATATTAGGATGAATCGGTAGTATCGACATCGACCAGAATACAAAAAATTTCTTTAAAGACACTTTCAATTACACATATGTTAGCAAAACAACAATTAAATTATCTAAATCGTATTTCTGTAATACATTTTACAAATTAAAACTTTATAAATTTTTTTATTTGAACGTAAATTGAAAACAGTACTCATATATGATACAGTCACTAAAATTACTACCAGAAAACAAATAATTACCTTTATGTTTAAACAATTATATTTGCTTTATTATTTTTCTTCTTTGGTCTATATCTTACTGTAATTTTACCTTTAATTTTAATTAACGAGTAATTGAGGAAAGGTATTCTTTGCCATGAAGCAACTTAATAAATGTCCCCAAACAAGGTCACAAACAAACACTAACAAAAAAAAAAGCCACACAAAGTGGCACAGTGCACCCTGGAATTGTTTATCTGAGAGTCTGAAGAAAAAACACCATTCCATTACTTTCTTTTAAAAGTTAAATTGTAAATTTCCAGACCTAAAGTAAATTAAGGTTACCATTAACGAGAACGACTAGTGTTCTTGAGGCCACTAATTATTTCTTATTTGCAAGACATTGATGACAAGAATATTAATTAAATTTTACACTTTTCCTGAAACGACTTTGCTGTGTTATGCTTCCAGTAGAAATAGATATTTTCTTAGTGCTATTCCTGTCTATAGTAATTGAGTTTTGTAGTGTTGTGAGTGTTGCTTTGTCAAACTGTCTCTACACGTCACATCTCCTTACATTCTATTTACTCACACATTACATTTACACGTCGTTATAAAGTAAATATTATAACTTATAAAAAAACTTAGGTTAAAGTTTTAATTTAACCAAGTATAAAATCTTATTAACATAAGTATAAAACGCTTGTGAGAAAGGAGATCGGTTTTGATCATGAGAATTGATAAATGGTAGTTTCCTTGTAGCGTGTGAGGGGCAAACTTCAAATATTAAAAAAGATAAATTACAAACACATTATGCAAGGAGTTCCACTAAAACTAAGTATACTACTAAGTAACTTACTCAACTACACTTGACTCACTAATATCTTTGCAGTGTCCCTTTTCAGTGCCGGAGAGCATACTTTCTCAAACCAAAAGATGATGAAATCTGCAATAATGTTAAGGTACACGTCAAAGTAAATACAGTAATCTTATCTTAGTAAATTACTTTGTTGCGAAATAAATTTGCAGTCAGTCTTACAAGTCTCTTAAAAACCGTGTGTGTATAATTTCTTCTACTGCGAATTTCAGGCTTTACTGTGTCCACAGTATTTAATTGAAATATACCTCCGCCTAGTGGCCAAGTAACCACTTAAAAAAACCAATCTTTAATACTTGTTTTTATAATTTTCTCATTTTCTACTACAAAGAACGAAAACGTTAATGGTTTCTATGTTTGAAATGAGACAAAATGTTGTTTTACATCAATATGACTTTGTTTTCTGTGGATTTCACATAATCATTCGCGTTTTTTCCCCACCTTGTCGGTAGTGCTCTTTTTCTCGTAAAACACCAATAGTTTCTCTAGAAAAAAAACAAGAAAAACTACTATTTAACTTGAATTAACTTGTTTTCCTCTAGAGAAAATTTTCAGCAAGCTGTTTACCCAAGAGCTGCAGTCTGTACTGCAGGCTGTCCCAATATATCGCCCTACATGGAGTAATATCTGCTATCATACAAACACCAAAGCTTCAGCTGTATTAGAAATTAAGTCTTCGCTATGTCTACTTATTTCTTTGGATTTTTCTGCATGCTACATTTTCCTTTTTATAAAGTTTTTCAGTTCTTCATTTTTAAAAAAACTATTGGCGCCTTCCATTTTACTTTCTCTGCAAAATACGCCTCTCGCCTCTTATTCGTAGACAAGCTATTTACCATCAATGCAAAAAAAATTATGAAAGTGGCAGTAATTGACTCTGTTTTAAAGGCCACGCTACTTCATACAAACACTGATAAATTACAACCCCTATTTAAGTTATAAATTAGTCGTACGTAATATAATATTCACTTGATTGAGTATGCGGAGGCAGAAGAGAGTAAGGCAAAGCATGAAATGAAAGAACTAATAGACAAGAAAACGCAGTAAACAAGAGACACTGCAACAATCAGTAGAGTACATGGGTTTACACAGCACTTACTGAATCCTAACCAAAGCTTTTTGACAGTACAGGTCAGGCAAAAAAAGGCAAAAACCAGCATTTCATCAGTAGTGATGTTAAGTAAATTTGTTTCCTGAGTAAGGCGTTGGTAGTTAATGTTTCTCAACTAAATAAAATATTTGTGACCAAGAATCGTTAATTTTATAAAACTATATTTTATCAATTTCGTTTGATCGGGAGCATACCAGTTAGGGAGATATACAAACACGCGCACATTCTAATAGCCGTGATTGCACTTGTGTCAGTGAAGATAACAGTGGACACTGTAGTTACTTTGTTGAAGTACACCAGCTGCAGTATCTGTGATGTGATGTTCTCTCTCAGCACTTGCCACACGACGTCCCGCAGTTCCCTTACAGGTCACTTCTGTATTACTTTTCTTTACCCATAGGCTCTATAACTATCGCCCCACATGTATACACAATATTTCATATAATTAACCTGTTTTAAAATCCGTGCGCTAAAGTATATGTTTTCAGTTGGTGTTGAAGGATGTAATTACATATGTTTTCGTATAATCTCCACGGACCCTTGTTTTTAATATTAAAGTTTTCATGGCATTGCAATATATTATATATATATACATCCATACATATATTTTCTTGTTCTTCACTATCATCTGTGTTATTGCTGATCTTATCTACTGATAAAGAAGATATGTAAGCTATTTTTCTAAATAATGAATGGTACAGTTTATCTGTTAGTATGGAGGACTGAACATCTCGCCGACAGCGAGGTCATCACAGACGGAGCAAGTTGCACAGAGAAGCAGGAGCGGGGAAGCAAGAGGCCATGATCTATAGATAGGAACCATCCCAGCATTCACCAGGAGTAACTTCGGGAAACCATGGGAAACCGACATTAGAACTGCCGGACCAGCATTCGAACCCAGGTACTCCTGAATGTGAGACGGCTGGTCAATCACCTAGCCATCTCACTCAGTCACTTCGTCTTTGGCGATTGGTGTAGTCATTTCGCTGCGTATAAATTTTGCCTTTTTTTAGTTAGCATTGTTTAAGAGGCAGACGAGACCACGTGGTTTTTAATATATCAAGATGTAGTGCTCGTGCATAGCTGCGCTGTGCGACACTGCAGACGTGTAGATAGCTGTGACAGGCGGGCAAGGTGGAAGTCAGGCGGGCCGCGGTAACAGCTCGCTGGTAGCCTAGGTCACGCACACCTCATGCTCTCATGCTCGTATCGCCAGCTGCCATCAGATAACTACCTCGCCTGACTGCCATTTATAACTAGGAGCGCAGTTCTGCAGTTGGCCGCCTTTCTAAAGTTGGCCAGTGTCGCCCGAGCAGCAGCAGCACTCTCCTGCTGCTCACTGCTCCGTCGGGGAGCCAGGCCGGTGTTGGTCGAGTGGCGGCGCCCTCACTCTTGTTCCTCAGGTCACGTGTTACATTCCCTCCGGCTGCACTGCAACTGCGTCCTCCTTACTGCAAACCAACACTCCACCACTTGCCCACTCCTTCCACACGCTAATTAGCCTGCGTGCATGAACGTAAATAAATAATACTTCAAAGACAAATTACTTCAGATATACGCCACGGCAGAGCTATTTCACCAAGAAAAACATATTGAAAATATACACGAAATGGATGCAAGACTTGCTGTTGTAAACAGATAAAACTCCCGTCTGAATCCCCTGTCGGATTATTTTTATATTTTATATAGTGGCGTGTCAACAGTTAGTCTTCGATTGTTTTCGTGTATGTTTTTATCATTACGTATTTTCGTTAGTGACATATCTTTGCGATGGCGTATATCTGGGGTAGTTTTTTTATTTATTGGCTTACCCCCATTGCAAATATCATTCGAATAATATCATACTATGAAGCAGAATTAAATCTCACGAACTTTATAATTTCCGCCTACATGATTATTTTTAAGACGAACATGAAATGTCAAGCTTGATTTCTCTCTTGAACACTCTGAACAAATCACAACTAACTTGGTAAACTGGTTTTATCTAACTTGGCATACTGGTAGTATCTAATGTGAGTACGTAAGTTTCTTTAATTGATAGCTTCTTGGATGCAACATTCTTTGGGAAGAGAGCCATTTAGAAAGTTTCATTCAGCTCAGGTGCTGTTCAACTGATTCCCATAGTATTTAATACATCGCCATTGCTATGGAAAAAATTGTAAATGTTATCAGATTTGAATTCATCTCTTACTTATTTCCAAACCCACTACAATTATTTTGGTGTAATGTGCTATACCTCTAGTCATTATAATGCACTTGATTATAATAGTCTATTTCTGCACACGAAATCAGAAAATCAGTGTTTCATCCATCATGTGGCCACTCCATGACAAATTGTGATCAAACATCAGGCCCAACCACTTGATGTGTAGTATCTCACGATGGACAAAACAGTACTGTGTAACTGTCTCTAAAATTGGAAAATACCACGCCACCTACAACTTCGCTTCATTTCATAAACGGTGCAAACACACTATGGCCTTGGGAACCAGCCCATCGATCTAGAAATATAAGAAAGTAGAGAATATTCTAGCAAATCGTAACTAACCTAAACAAAATATCTAAATCCAAAAATCGAAAGAAAGAATCCACAATATAAAGTTTATGAAAGCTCGGTAACATTACCAACATCGTAGAAACACAATGCAGCACCGCACCAATAATGAAAAACCCAAAAATCAAGTTCGTACTCGGCATCAGCTACAGATGAACGTATTACAAATAATTCCTTAAAAGCCCACCTGCAAAAAAGTTTTTTTTATATTACGAGTAAATTATTGAGTGTTTATACAAAATTTATAATATATGTATATCCATGTGCTTTAGTGAACATTATGTGTACAGCGCTTACTTGTTAAAATAAACAGTACCTGTGTATTTACACATTATAAATTACTGTGGCTTTTCCTAATATACTTGCAAGGTTACAAAAATTATTTATGTCACTAGTTTTAAATAAACGTCTGCAGCAATACAAACATGTTAGACAGTGCATTCGCATGTCTGGTGTGAAGCGGAGAACACAGCACACGGCCGACTCAAGAGCCCGAACTGCGTGCGTGCTGGCTCCTCGCTGTCACATTGCTGCGGTGAAGCCGCTACCTCTCTAACTTTTAAGGTGCTATTTTATTTTTATCAGTACATTTCCTCTTAAGAAAACTTCAACGTCAGGTACCACGCACCATTTACTATCGTTAATCCGCTGGTTAAGAAAAATATTTAATATTTAATTTTTATGCCAACCAATTGCCCTTTCGAATACAACACACGTGAAGTCAAATACAACTTAGATGGTTGGTCATCGGAGGCTGAGCACGTTCCTCAGAGAAGCAGGGACGATGAAGTAGTCGGTCGTGGCCTACAGTAAGGAACCGTGTCAGCAGAGCGTTCGCCTGGAACGATGTCGGGAAGCCACGGTAAACGTAAATAAAGATTTACGAACCTGAAGTCAAACCCAGGTGTTCCCCGGTATAAAACTTAGACCTCACAACACTTCACAACGACATGTCAACAATCACGCGTGTTTTGACGAGTGAAACTAGAAACTAGAGAGAGTGTGCCAGGGTTTGCTGACGTTCGGGCCGTCTTCCATTTAGTTGGGTTTTATTTTTTGTTATTTGCGTTTTGAATTATTTAATATTTTAATACAACACCGCGTGAGTCGGATGTTTAACTTACAATGCTGCAATTTGTACCACGTATCACGACGTGAATGATGTGAAATGATGACTTGATATTTAAAACCCAGGAGGTATTAAAAAATAAGCAACTTACCTACATAACAGCATGTTTAAAATGCTGTTTAACATTAAAAATCACGAGAATAAAAAAAGTTTAAACTTTTACTACCCAATAATTAAACCATAAAAAAATACACGCTTCACGAATATTTCAGCAAATCACTTATTATGTACTTAAGTTCTTTTATTTCAATAAGTTCTGTTTTATAACTATTAAGGTTTCAAAAGTCGCCGGATATAACTCGGTGGCGATTTAGTAATTTTTATTTGTTTATTTGAAGTAAGCCACGTAGCTGACAGTACTAAAATTATAAAAATACGTCATCAATTATGCGGACAAAGTAGGTTGCCTGACCATTTTGTTAGCGAAAAGTGCCCATTGGAACACGATCTCAGTAGATTCATGTGTCCCTCTTTTAGGGCACCGAGAGCTTTGCTGTCTGGCTGTACAGATTCTGTTAAAAATGACGGGCTGTGAAAGACTCCTTTNTATATATATATATATATATATATATATATATATATATATATATAAAAGTAACGTTTTTGTACTTGTCATGGATACCGTATAACTGAGTAAACCAAGCTCTGTAAAAATATAAAATCATGGTAGATACCGTTTTGTACATTATAACACAAAACTGAATATTTGTAAGTTAACATGTATTTCTATGTAAATAAAAGTAAGCTTTAGAGTGTTCAAAGAAGAACCTTGAACTTTTTATTGGTTGACAAAGAAATTTTGAGTAAGATTGTATACAAAATAGTTGTTTTTACAAATTATGCATACAAATGCAAAATTTCTGAAAATATTTGCAAGCAATTTAAGTTGGAATGATTGGAAAAGTAGTTGTATATATACACATATGGTGTCATTGTAAAACTATACTGTCGACATGTGAACTGTCATTGTTGTGTTAAAACTACGACCACATGCCAGTAGAATGCACAAGTGTAATGGCTAGCACTTGAGGTTATACTTGACGCGGAGGTCAGCTCGGAGTGCATGAGCTAGCAGTGAAGACAAGCTGTAAGCGAACAGTGTCGCCTTCATCCGCCACAGCATAGACACTTCTGTTTGGCTGTGTATTCGCAGTAACCACAGCGCACACAACACTGGACATGCCGACATCACAGACAAGTTTCACTTCTGGCCACCTGTCAGTTGGCGAGTTCACGATGTCACGATTAAGTTACCTTGTTACGTGTAACTTGCAATACAGCCTATCGTGTTCATTTATAAAACCAAGCGAAAATATAACTTTACAATTTCGAAAATTAATCACTGATGTTATAAAGTGTTTCAAGCAAGATCGACATAAAAATTAGCAACGCAATGGAAGCATATCCATGCGAGTTTCGTCTTTGGCGGATAAACCGAAATGCTGGCGTTATTCGAATTGGACATGGCTATAGTAATCGAAGTATTGTGTTAAATGTAAGGTGTATTTTATTGTCAACAAAACTTTACATTCATGTGATAAGAATAGAGAAATCTATTTATTTTGTATTTTAAAAATTCAATAGTGGTTAATGAAACACACAGAAATGTAAAATTACAAAAACTGTATGTAAATATACAGTTTTTAAACTGTGTAAGGAGTTGTCACAGTCATAACGCGTCTGTAACAAAGTCGCATTGCCACTAGACGGCCATACGCACAGTCAGTCAGCAGGAGCATGTCAGTGTCAGAGTGTATATGTGACTAGAGGATACACTGTGGTTGGAAGGAGGAACTGGACAGGACTCGCAGGACAGCTAAGGTAACTGGGAACACGTGCACATTACAGCATGTGGCGGGATTTATATCATCCATTCACGATTACTTCCAACTTTTCTGAAACACTACTCAAGTTATACTGCCAGAATATTCCTCCGCCTCATTCATATAAAGCTTAACCGAGTCTAGAAAATTACACCAAATAAACAGAGCACCGAATTCGTGCACACTCAGTTAAATAATATTTTGCATAAGAACTATTTATTACTAAGCATTACCAGCACACCTACCTTCTCACTGTTTTTGTTCATACTAATTATAAATGAAATATTGTATTTTATAGGTAAAATATATATAACATTTCAATTTAACCAAAAATACAGTAGTTTTGTGTCAACACGAGTATAAAACACTTGCGATACATCACATATTTAAGAAATAAATAAACACGTTATACATGGGGTAATTTTTCAAAGGTTTGATTAAAAAAGTGTGAAGAAATAGCGAACAGCCTATCACAAGCTAGAACTGTCTCAGGCTACAGATACACACACGCGTTACACAAGTGTCGTGCAAGGTTGCCTGCTCACAGGCGCACACACTCTCTTCCATCCACCACTCGCAGATACGGTGGCATGTCGCTGACCAATAACACGATTGGAATAAATGTGCTCTCGTCCAATCGGGTATGCGAATACGATGCGAAAATGATCTTGAGTTGGCGCCACGCTTGTAACTGACAGCAATTTTGGGAAAAGACGAAAATTTCTGGGCAGTATATCTCACCACTCCGAAGTGCTAGTGCACGGATTTTGGTGACAAGCGGAACTTCTCGTCTAGATCTGTGTTAAGAAATAACAGAAAAGTACCTCTTTGGTTACTTACATTTCATTGCAACATCTCAGATAATAAATTACCCTTTAATGCAGACATATTCAAGCAAATCCAACGGCCATACCCCCACACAGACACACACAGACATTTTACCGACTGTGTTGTCTATGTATGAAGATGTTTTCCTACATCGCTGTAACACGGAGCATCGTCGCACTCTAACACTGGACGTGGTGACTGGCAGACGTACACTCAAGTTGTTGAAAACCACATCGCCCAGTAACCGCGAAGAGAGCAAGTTGCTTCAGTAGCTTCGGAAACTATGTTGGCAGAAAATGTTTTCGTGATTTTCCTCTTACCAGCCCTTTTCCTTTAGCACACTCGTCCTGCACTTCCTCGCTGAATGCATTGCGACATTATATTTCTAGTTCATTATTTATTTAAACATTGTAATAATTATTTTTAAACATAATTTTAATAACTCGATACAGAAAAGAAAGCTGGTCGTTGTTGTTCATAGGGCGGCGGTGGTGTAGTGGTCAGATTACTCGCCTCCCACCGATGTGAACCGCGTTCAATTCCCGGCGGGGTCGCTCTCGGATTTTTGCATGTGGGAATCGTGTGGGACGATGCTGCTGGTCGGCGTGTTTTCTCGGCGATCTCTTGTTTCCCCCACCCTTTCATTCGGTCTCTGATCCATACTCACCTCGTTTCATAGTCATCAGTTCTTAAGACCTCAATGAGCTGACCGAATTTCTCCGCTATTCACTCCACTCCTCACGCCTTTGTCCATCACTGCTAACTCCAGCTGTGTTGTTGATGTATTTCTACTTTCCATCGCCCTTGTCACAGACCAAGATCAGGATGTCTGGTTTACAACTCCTGTGCTGTTACCAACACCAGACTCCGATGTCTCATTTGTTACCAGTATAACTGATAAAAGTCATGTCATCCAACTATGCCGTGATCTATGTTTACATTGAAATTTCTGCTTTTAATAATTTTGCGTGTCATTTTATTTCATACATTTTTCATTAAAAGTCTGACAGAAGAATATTTCAAAAAGTGTTTACACAATATGCTAATATTATTCCAAGATATGCGGCTTTGGCATATCTAGTAGAGCAGAGTGGAGAAGTTTGGGCGACTCTTAGCGAGGTCTTGAAAGCCGATGAGGATGAAGCGAGGTGGATAC